>CM052344.1:9301994-9358616 GCA_028455595.1 Lasioglossum vierecki | reverse complement strand
TAGGACAAAAGTTCGAAATAATAACGTGAACAGCTTCTAAGGTTGATGGGGATAATCACCGAGGCTAATCAACGAGGCGTGAACCAGCTACCGGAGATCATTTTAACAATATTGTTCAAGGGGAAGTAGTCTAAACTGTTTAGCTGCAGGAACTACGAAAGCCCTTTACATTCAAACCATAAAGCCCAGTATAATGTAAAGCAGTTTCAACTTGGAACACACACACACACACACTTTAGTCGCCGGAAGTTGCAGCACGTGAACGCGCAATTGATCTCGCGTTAGCACAACTTCGTAATTCAAGAATTGCGGCGAGACTACCGTTAAGATCGAAACAACTGTGCGCATACGGGATTTAATTGAAAAAACCGTTTAAGCATCGGGGATCAAGGGAAATGCGAATTGCCATTGGCTTCGGTGAAATTCATGAAATCTCCGTCGGGTGCCATTTTACACAAATTACATACGATTCGCTAAATTGTTTCATGATATAAAATTACACAGCTGGGACGATACATGAAATGAAATTACTCGTTTTCTAGCGCTCCTCCCCTCCCCTCGATTCACAGTCGTCGAGCACTTTGATACAAATTGCTTTCGATATTCTATAATGAAATAACATATGTCCCACGAATTGAGAGTATCGAGCGCGCTTGGTGAATTATCATCAATCATGATTGTAATATTCGCACGAAAGTAATTTGTCATTCGATACGCTGGGAAATCATTGTTCCGTCACAATTTTCATGAATGCAGCTTCGCACGGGACGACTGCGTTTCAAATTAGCGATGCATCAAAATAAAAACAATTTTTAGAATCAGAGTCAACACAAATCATTTAATACAGTATTATTTCCACATGTATATATCTAACCGTGTGCCTTTCCAATTCAAATTCGAATTCGAAGGTCCTCTAAAAATTAAGATTGACGTTCAAGAATTAAGAAAATGATTACTTAATTAATTAATTCTCTTTCTATAGAAGTAAGAGATTATTACGATTACCTGTATCTTCAAGAGAAAATAAAATAGTGAAAAATTCGATACTAAATGCATAAAAGCATTATGTATACATATGGTAAAGGGTGTCCCATTTAAATCCCATTTAAATTTAAAACGATTACAGCAATCTTGAATAGTGACGTTATCTCATCATTATAAAAATTTGTTTTATTCGTAAGCATTTGAAACCCTCCTGGATTTATTTCACTCTACCGGAATAATATAAGTACAACAACAAAATACAGGACCATTATCGAATTCCTTTAACTTCTGATTGAAGAAGATAAAAGGGTTTCAAATTATTCCAACAACCAAACTATAGGGCCGAGGATACAATATGTATATTATTATAGCTGTATATGTTAATATAATTATTATTAACCCTTAGCAGTCTCGAATTGTTGACTCTGAGAGGCGCCACTAAAAATTGCTGTGCCATTATTCAAAATATTGTTTACATTATTAAATATTTCGGTATCTAGTCAATTTCTAAACATTTAGCAGCTATAATTCATTTATGAGCTATAATATCCGTATAATTTAAAAAATTACAGGGATTCGAAATATTCTGGGTCAGAAGAAATGTTTAATTTTCAAGTTAAAATTGTTCCCAGTGCAAAGGGTCAATCTTTTCCATTTTCGTCGAATGATTTTCACCATGAAAGCCATCGACGACATTTCAACATCTTTCAGAAACTTATAGACGAACCCTTCAACGTTCAACGAGATTGAACCCAAGAAATCGCTGAGCATTTGTATGTATTATGCGAATAGACGAAGAGACAGCGACGGCAAAAGTAGCCGCATTGATATTCCAAGTACGTACGATGCAACTCCGATGGTCGTAACTTAATTAACATTAACAACGATACACCAACGTCTTACCGAGTTCTTTTTCACCAATTCCAGTCGGCGGAAAATGAAATCGCGACTCGGATCAGGCAAAAAGCCCGCGCGGCTGGTGTAACGTAAATGGAAGCGTCTCCTCGTTAACTATCCCGCGGGAGATCCATACGTACGTTCCAACTACTAGATCGGAACGAAAGTTCGTAGCGTTTTTAGATGAGAATTTCAAGATAAAATTGAGATATTTATTCGTAGGTTTATTCGATAATATAAGTTACCTCAACAATGGCAAAATTCAATGAAACAGAATGGAAAGTATGGTATCGAGTAAATCTATGCATATACATCTTTATCTTTGATTTTTAACTTAAAAACGCTATGTATTTGCGTTTCAGCCCAATAACTATGCGCCCACGATCGTGTTTAGCATAAATCTTTATCGTTCTACGACTCGTAAGCGACGGAAAAATTTTCTTACTATTATTTGCAACGTATTTCACTTTAATTACATTATGTCCGGTATATGTTGTTTATAAATTGAAATTTTTTTCGATCGAAATTGTAATAAAGATTAAATTTGTGATTTCGGCGCAAGGTTCGATCATTAAATTAAATAATCATTCGATCATTATGTTGTTTATGCTGATACAACTGAATTTAGGTGCTGTGTTATAGCTTTTCGTTTTGTGTAAATACTTAATTAATAAATTTATATAAATGTTTTATCTCAACTACAACGAACAGTTTTAAATGGATTCCCTTTCCTAATAATTGTAATAGGCTCGAATTAATGTAGCAGTCTTAAGTTGATCTAGAATTTTTAGAATTTCATATTTTACCTATTCATATTTGCCATAACCGTATAAAATCTGCAGATCTTTGTGCAAAATAAAATTGCTATTCTTAAGTCTTAAGGTTTTTACTGTTTTAAATTACATTCATCCATTTTTGTCATAAATGCATAAAAAAGTCTAGTTACTACCACATTTAGCGGTGAATTCAGAAATTGCACAAAGGAAATGTGTTCCTTGGCAATAGTGGTGAAATAATGATATCTTCTATGCGTGTAGATTAAGTCATTATCACGTATTACATATGCAAAAATATCCTTTAATTTCGAAACATTGAAGAAATTTTTACCAGGCGCGTCTGCCGCTTACCTGCATTGCTAGGTACATAGGTACGTACTAAATCCGGAAAAATTCAGCACTCGCATCTTTCGGTCAGTGCGGAAACCGCTAATTGGCCACTAGGCGAAAAGTATAGGTCACCGAATTTATAAAGCATACTATAGAAGCAGCGGAAATACATATGGATAGTACAGTGCTCCCTCGAATAACGCGGATCTTTTCTTAACAAATTAAATTTTTCTCTTAGTAATTATATAAATTAATATGTAAGATATTATTACCCCCTTAAACCGTATAATATTAAACTACATGACCCTAAAAATGTACTTATCGCCTAATCGATTACAAAGATTTGTTAATATACCAGAATTATAAACACTTTGATCATGGTAATAAATTAATAAACAATAAGAAATTAATTATAAACCCACCCATCCTAATAAAATTCTTTAAATTGTTGAAACGAATCGCTTGAAAATTTAACCAATGTCGAAGCTTGTTAAATTTTAAAGCACGTTAAACACGAAGTTAATTTTATCTAGCTATTCATTTCACTTTTTAGTTAAATTGAAATGGAAAACTACGCCTGTGAATAAGTAAAACTCTCTCTCTCTCTCTCTGAATCGATTAAAATAGCGAACATATTTTTTAATACTGTATGAATAATATATTATTTTGTAAATCCGATACCATCGGTGCTCAGTAACTGATTAAACGGTTACCGTTACACACATAAAATATATGTGGTACATAACCAAACAAAGAAAGTTTGAATTCGCTAAATTTGTAGATTTATTTTCGAACGCCTTCAGGGGAGAGTTCAATTGAAATCGCAATCCAGCTGGCAATTTTTACTTTTTAAGAAGGGGTTCCACCCCTTTTAAATACTCTGAGAATAGTGGACACAACAATTGGATCGAGATTCCAGCCGCACATTGTGCGAGGAGGCAAAGAGTGGATCAACCGGTCCGAGCACCTAGCGTCGGACATTTCTGAAAGAGACAGTGCTTTGAAAAAAATTCGAAAAATCAAAACAGGACGAGACAATCGAGAAAAAGTGCTTTGAATTGCTTTGTCCACCGTTGAAAATGTTTGAAGAAATTTTATTGTTGTCGCCAAAGAAGTAAACTCGACAATTCTCAGGCTATGAGCATGATGTCTCGAGATCTAACAGCTCAATTCGAATGAAATAAACTATGCACGATGAATTTGCAAACGAATTCAATCTAAAACTGATTTTGCTTGCATTGCCATATGTTTTCATGTTTTAGGGATAATAATCGAAACCTTTTACAATATATACATAATTTTATTGTCTATTTTACACGAGAAAAACAGACGAATCATGCTCACCATAGCGGTAATAACATTTCACAATTATTTCCAGTATAATAATTTACATGTTACGAGTTTATCGTAAAAGGATTATAATAATTAAATGAGAATACTCCCACAAAATTTGGTTTTTATTCATCCATATCTCTGTAGTAATGATACTTATTTTGTGATTCTTTATAAAACTGTTATTCAATAATAATTAAACATATTTCGGTAAGATTTCACACCAACGTAAATAGTGAAAAAAATATATTGTTTTAATGCTAAACCGTTAGAAACGTTATTCCAATACGTGCATGCCAATATAAATGTAGTAGCTGACTAATTTACATTTAAAATTCTTATGTTTATTCAGTTAACCACCGATAGTTAGGTTTTTATTCTCCGTTTTTCACAGAGAACATTGTCTAGCCACATAGATAATCAATATGCTGTGCACGCTTGTGAATTGTAATGTATCTTGAAGTGCAAACGCGCATTATATGCATAGTATACGTAACATACAACGATCAACACTTAAATGGATGTATACTGCAATGAACAAGTTTTATCAATGAAATCGTAATGCTGTAATAAACACTTAATTACACTATCTATATCTATATCTGTCGATGGCAATGATTGCTACACTCGATCTTTCTGTACACCTTTTTTTATCACGTTCGCTAGGGAAGCAATACATATTTTATTAATTCGCGTGCCCCATACAAATTGAAGAAATTAATTTGATATTATCTTCATTCATACAATCTTGTAAATTTTGTGTTACATTTCTCTTATTTGACACATATCTGTCGTGTGAATTTTCCTCGTTCAACGTATGTATTACTTGTTTTATATGTAGCTAAAATCAATATTATTTGTTTTACTTGAATTAAGAAAGACTTTTTATTCGTCTGGACCGATTATATCATGTTTGAAAGAGTGAAATTTAATGAAAGATTATTCCTTGTACGTACAGATTTTAACCCCTTGCAATCGGAGCTATTTTTTATAATCCCATCCTGTATAATCTTTGTCACTTTATGGATATGAAATTGATGTAACACCTCCTGATTAGACAGCGGACTTTATGCATTTATAACCAAAATGGGTAGGTGTAATTTATAACAGTAAAAACATTACAAGAATTTACAAATAATGTTATATTCATTTCAACCGATTATTCATATTAGCAATGAAAATAAATTTCTATTTCACTTCAGATATAATACCTCAACATATTCAATGATATAAACAATATTTTGAATAATGCTCGCCACTCGAGGTGCTAAGGATTAATACGTTAACATCTTTGTACCTAAAAATTAAATAAAACCGATACTAGCTCTACAATACTCTACATTGTGTTTTGTCGGTCATCTAGTGTTAACGAACAAGACTGCGAATCTTTATGTACTTACAGCAAAATTGTGTAGCTGATATTAAAACTGGTTGAAAAATTGAAAATGTCAATGTAGGTTTACTTTAATCAAATCATCAAGGGAAGGAGTAGTAAATAAACTCATCGCAATAATAAATAAACGAAATCCTCGAGTGACCGTGGGATAGGATCCGAACGAGACTGGGATTAATGGAGCTGTGACTTTTTGGAACGTGAAATCTGTTGATCCTCAACGAACGAGTGTGCGAGAAAAGAACTAGCTTGACGCTTAATTACAAGGAAAAAGAAAATAACGTAGGGTCAATACCCGATCAAGGTGCGTCGGCGCACATCGTGTGAAAATATGATTGGCCTGGTGTAACACATTGCGCCTACTGTTACATCATCTGTGGCATGTGTTCTCAGCAGCATGCAGTGCTAGCAACCGTGGAACGAAGGTCACCAAGTAGTTGTCGCGACAATGACCTTTCCCGTCTCCGTCGCGTCAGACAGGGACTTTTGCTCCGTGACAATTTCGCGGATTGTTTACAACGATAACGAGCGAGCGATCGGTCGGTCGCGTCACACGAGTTGTAACAGCCAGCATAGAAAGTGTTCTTAATGACTCGCGGTCAATGAATTCGATACTTTTGATTCATGAATGCGCGTCGATCAATCGTTTGTATACTCCCAACGTCACTATTCCATTCACTGTATATCAACACGGCAATACACTACCACGTTATCTATTCACAATAAGAAACAAAATGGTAAGAAGCATTATGAACCTGCAGATAAAACAACTGTTTACCAGTGCTCGTCTGTGATTGTGCTTTCGGTAAATAAAAGCAAAAAACAACGATCAAATGACATATACAAGCACCGTCACACGGGTGTCTCGTACCTTCGAAACCCTCGACGAATACATTCGGTTAGGGGCAAGTTTAACGAAACGTCCAGGGATCGATTTCAGCGCGAGAACGTCGCTCCAAACTGTTTGATAAGAGAGCATTGGTGCCGGCGGCCGTAGAGACTGGTGTTTGCGTCTAGAGGTCCGCGTACCTATATGGTGAACCGAACGGAATGGAACAGAACGGAACCGAAGCGCAGCCGTAGCGCACGGTTACTGGTATCGTCCGACTCGGTTCCTCTGTCCGTGTAATTCGTGGATCACGGTATAAAGACGAAACTCTGCTCGACGAGATAATTACGTAGACGTCGATGGACATCAACGACGACGCCTCGCCTCGTCGCGACCCGTTTCAAACGCGATGGAAATTATCGACCCCAGCTCACGGCGACGGGGGTTTGTTTTGAACGTGCATCTTCGCGCACGGCCGTCGCCAATAACGACGATGAAAACCACGGTGGTGGTCTTTTCAACGGACGACGGTGGCGACGGCGGCGTCGTCGACGATCCCGGATCGTTGATGAAACAACGACGGACGTAGTACGGCCCACGTACACACATGTATATCGAGAGAGATAGATAACAGGTTGCTGCCGAAACACAAGAGAGTCACGAATCGGTTCGCGTGCGTTTTCGTCCACACGTATTATACGAGAGAGAGACACACGGCGGCACCGCGACACGAGACAATCCTCCTTGGAGAGCGCGCGCATCGCCCATTGTTTCGACGCGGTGGCGGTGATACGGACGGGTAAAAGCGACCGGATAAATGGCGACTTTCCCCCCTCCGGTGTCGCGGCCGCCTCGTTGGGTTGTAAATCTCTCGCGCGACACGCCGAAACGCACGCGTTCCTCTGATCCGCGTATACCCCGTGTAACACTTATCAAAGAAAAGAAAGAGAGAAACGAACGGCAAACATCATACCGACCGAACAGTGAACCTGTACGCGACTGCTCTCGTCGTCAGCTACGGTCGCTCAATTTTCTCGAAAGCAACACACGCACGCACGCACGCACGCACCCACAGACACAGGACACACAGCCGGGATGATATCTATTGCACGCGTAACGCTGCCTCTGCTATGCTACTCACCCTATGACCGGATTCCTCGAGTCGCTGCCTTTTCGAGTGTGGTCCGTCTCCGTTGAACGCCATCCTGGGGCTCGGCACCGGGCAATTACTGTTTAAAGCGGGACACTCGGTGCTACAACGACACGTCCGTGTGTATACCGCGCGGCTCTCTACCGTGTCGACGATCTCGTGCGCGGGCGGGGGAGGGGGGGAGGAAGGAGAAAATAATCGGTAGGACACGACGCGAACGCGACGAGAACAGACAAACACGCGAGAGCGGCTTAAGGGAAACTGGATCTCGATGTTGCTGGAGAGGAACGTCTCTGCCTCTAGCGAAGTAGCCGGCTACTACAGCGCTATCTAACGACGCCACCGCTCGAACACCGACGAATCCTTAGGGCGGTATCGCACGCACGCGCAACCGTTCGACGACCCGTTCTCCCATTGGCTCGTCGCCCACTCTTTACGTTCGCGCGATCCGCACCAGTTCGTCAGACCAGCCTTGTATTTTCACTTACAATGAGCCGTAATGGTTTCGATATCGTTCGCATCGGGCTGTTTCGATCAGATTTTCGGAAGTCGTGGCGAACGTGTGAAGGGAAGGAAATTGAAATGCATTGTTCGTCGAGAATTGTAATTAAATCGTATTGTCCAATCAAAGGCACATTGTAAGCTGGGCCAACTTTGATTCGTGGACGCGGGAACTGCGATCGCGGATATGTTTTCCGTTCCACGGAATCGATCATGTTCGAAACGGCGATTTCGAACTGATTAATTGACTAATTAGTTTTTTCGAGATATCAACACTAGATTCCGCGGTGACAATCTACCGTCGAATATGGGTCTCAATGTCGGGGATAAATTCTTTTCAGATAAAAATAAGAATCTGTCGAGCAGTACAACTGTCTCCACCAATGGCGCCAACATCATTCGTAATGATCCGAATAATAAAACTTCCTGCCAGCGGTTCAAATGGCTGGCAATCTCTGAATTATTAATATCGCAGTCTTCTGGTTGTAAATGAGCATCGAAATGCGACGTTGCGGCAGTGCAGTACCTTAAATAATACATTTGCTTTTGTAATCGTCGAATTTGAATTTTCATTTTGTAATGTCAAGTACTCAACTGTTGAAACGTCATGCCTTTTATTACTTTGACATTTCTCAGTTGACTATGTCGCAATTTCTCGCTTTTCTTGATTAGAATAGTTTCTAAAGCTGCTCTGTAAGTGTGCACCTGGAAACGTAACGATTGTTCGATAACACGTCCAAGTATAAATTTATTATTTCACTTAACTATTAAATCTTGATAATCTCCAGTCTTCAATTTGTCACAGTATTTTTCTATGGCATGGCATGCCACTTCTAACGACGTATAATTCAACTCATGATTCTTACGTGACATCAGGTACCGACTAAGCGGATAACCCTTTAATCCACCTATATCTGCTCTGCAATTAAATCACCGAATATAGGACGATAAAGTTGTTAGAAATAATTTAGGTATCAAGTGTACCAACTTTAGAGTTAATTTCATGTAACAACAGCCTACGATGCAAATAAATTTGGCTTCGTTTCTAGAAGTATAAAATCTTAACAATAATGGGGCCAAGTCTCCGCAAGGATGCAGTCCTACAAGACCAAACGTAGTGTCCGTTCTGGTTAAGTTAAATCCATTTTCAAATAAATCTTGTAAATGACTAATCAGTTCTGATTCAACTAAATTTGATAATTCCAATTTGGCTGGATAATGTTGTGGACTTCTCTCACAGAAATTAGGTAAATGCTTCTTTATGGACATCAGCAATTCTTGATCCCATTTCCTACAATCAACGGAATGTTACGCATCGATTGTGACGTTAATCTTATATTCTGAAAGTGTTACCTAGCTCGTTGCAGTAACATTAAATCTTGTTCGATGCAGGTAACGCACAAGCCATGCCGAAATGCTAAGATACGAGCCAAATGACCCATTCCAGCTCCAATATCAACAATGCATTTGCAATTAGACGCGTAAGCACAGTTTGCGCATACCTACAAATATCCATAATGCAGTCAAATATAAATTACTTGTATACAATACATTAGTTATAAAAAAGAAACAAATTACTCGAGCTATTTCTTGTATCTCATATTTCTTTTTCTTTTTTATATGCTTTGAGAATAGCTTATCCAATTTACTGTCTAGGAGACTAGATTCGTTTGATATATCCACTTTGTCTTCGTCAAGTCTTTTTGTATCAATATCCTTTCTTGTGTTATCCAATTTGCAAGATATAACGCTTTCTGGATCCTCGTGATTTCTATTAATCTGCAAATTGTTAGTTACTTGACGAAGCGCTAACAACGACAAAGGCCATACACGTGTGCTGTAACATAATTAAAGAATTTACAATATGATGTAAATAAGATGAAATTAAAAATATATAATGATACGAGAGTACCGTCACTCACCACGAGATGTCTCGCGACAACCACTTTCCGAACTCTTGAGGAGATGTATCTTGCAAAACAAATCTCCAACTTTCGGGCAATTTGTGCCATAATCCCTCTTGGAAAAAGTCCTAGGTTAAATAAAATGAGTTTCTTTATTTCGCCAAGATCACTGATTACGAGAACGACCAACATTGATTACGTGTCAAAAATGTTCAGATCTGAGGACGATTCGAAACATTATGAGCGAGTGCAGTGGAATAATTACGAAACACGTTTGCAATATTTATTTAACGTTACATACCACGACATAAGAATTTAATAGCCAACCGTATACGTCTAAAACGCAAAATATCTGGTCGATAGTCAGACGAATATTCGTGCAAGCTTTACACGAACACCGTATGCCTGCGAGTGCGGCCATCGTTGCTGCGAAATGGCCGCGGGAATTTAACTTACCTCTCCACGTGGTTATCAATCGTAAGTTCATTATTAAATTACAGAAATCGCAACACGTAATTTCTCTGGCCTGATCGTGTCATTTTTCGTTGTAAGTTATAAGTTCGTAATAATGTTCAGATATCTAGCCAAACGAGATTTCAAAATGCGCTCTCTACGACAGAAATAGAAAGTGCAGCAGGCATAACACCGATTAAAGATACTTTTTGTTTAACACTGTGCATACTATCCAATTATATAACGCGGTTATGTGCATATGTCAATATAATAAAGTTTGCCGCGAAGGAAAGTTAACTTCCTTCGTGGTAAATTGCAAAATCCTGCCGCGTCGTTGATTACGATTCCTTCAACGTGGAACGTTTCAAAGTCTACCGAATAAAGAGAACAATCGGGACGAGCCAGATAATATTTTCCCACGATCAGCCTCGAATCTCTAATACGTTCGCCAAGGTCGTACGAAACGGACATCTTCCGGTGTTTCGACACAAAAGACAAAGGAAATTCAGGAGCGTTCGCTTTATTTATTAATTAAAAGATCGAGTGCTATCCTCGGCGTGTCCCACTTTACGGCACTTTCACTCTTCAACAGTTACGTTATTGCTCATGAGCGCACTGCTCTCAGAGAACTATATACCTACAAACTGTGAGCTCGTAGAAGGAGAACCGTATCATCTGCCACTCTACGTCTCGGACTTTCATGAGAACTGGGCGATTGAAATTCGTGCAATCCCCTTGAAGCGTTTGTTTCGCAGTCTACTTTCGCAATTATTGCTAAACGCTGCGATAAAACTAACTTTGAACATGTATATATTCAGCAGCCCTGATCGTAGTGTGAATTGATCGCTAACACTGAATGTGCAAGTAGCTTCCATGTTCGTGAACTGGAATCTCGTATTTGTCAAGTTTCTCCGATGAAAATTTTACGATTAATCTTCTGAAAACTGTAGGTTGTTTGCAGAATTTTTTTTTAAATGCCATACTTTTATTGTATTAAAACTATTAAAATAGGAATAATTTTATTTACTATTTCAGAATTATTTTTCTTCATTTATTTATTTTTTTTAGCATATTTACATTCTGCAATTGCCCCTAGAATTGAAATTGGAATAATATGACCACCTAAAAATATTATTATATTTAATCCATATGATATTCCCTTATTAAATTCTATTATTTTAATTTCCTTGGGATTTACTATTACATGTAGACATAACCTATTAGTATTTTTTTTTACATAACCTATTTTTATTTGTTTTCACCGCGCAGCTCACCCCTAGAACAAAAATATTGTATACAGAGACTCCGTCATTAAATATTTCGGATAAAAGTTATTCAGTATTTTGATAAGAAAAAAACTGTGATATTATAAGGGAAATGTATAAGGGAAAATTGAATTCTCATAGAAGAATTCCAAAAGCGACGTTAAATAAGGTAAAACAAAATCTTCCGAAAACTCAAATTTATTTTTTTCTGTTCTTTCTTTTTCAGACGCCCTCACAGTTCGAAACAACTGACCGTTCGACAAGATTCTTTACTCATCCCATTCGAATCTCTCGGCGGTTATTTGGACCTCTTACGCCAACGTAAGTGAAAGTTCTCCAAGTAGGACGAGCAACGTCGAATCTCCACGTAGCTTGCATATATTCGCCAACTGCTCATCACCATTGGTCACTATGGTCCATCGAATTTCATAAATGTCAATGCACTTCACTTCTAATTTCAAAACCGACGGACCGGGACTTTCGCGACGCAAAGAGAAAACGCCGTTCACGATTTCTTTTGTATCCGGTGGCTGGTCGCTAAAGTTCAAAAGTAACTCTCGCGAAGGATCAGGAAGACTGTAAAACACATCGTTAGAACGAATACGTCCGCGCGATGGATCAGCCCAGAATGCGTTGTTGCGCAAATATGAGAACTTTACATCACGATGAGCTTTTGCAATCAAGGGTTTTACCAGGTCATCCTCGTTTAACAGGTATTCTAGATTCTTGCCTTTCACAACAACCGAGCACGATTTAAGGAAAACGGTTCCCGCGATGCATGAACTTGCTGGAGAAGTCCATTTTCGGTACTTCGAGGGAGAATTTGCGACATCGTTGTTTGTCAACGAATGGAAGCTAACAAAAGCGTTTCAAGAAACATTTAAATATATGATGCGTAATTGTATCACGGTAAAAGCGAGTAATATAACGAATTGACACACAGTGACTGAAAGAAGAAGTCCATTTTCGGTACTTCGAGAGAGAATTTGCGACATCGTTGTTTGTTAACGAATGGAAGCTAACAAAAGCGTTTCGAGAAACATTTAAATGTATGATCTGTATCACGGTAAAAGCGAGTAATATAATGAAGCGACACACAGTGACTGGAAGAAGAAGTCCAGTTTCCGTACTTCGAGAAAGAATTTGCAACGAATGGAAGCTAACAAAAAGCGTTTGAAGAAACATTTAAATGTATGATCTGTATCACGGTAAAAGCGAGTAATATAACGAATCGACACCGGTGACTGGAAGAATTTGCTTATCGTGGAAGAAAGGTCATTATAAACGCAGGAAATGATTCGTTCGTAAGAAATTATTCGCTCGGAACCGCCGTGAGGCTTTAGCGAAAGTAATGATAAGTGCATTGGCGCGCTTGCACGTTTATTCGAGCGTGTGTTGCGATCGTGGTCTGGATCACCTAGCCACGGTGTAAGGCGGTAGTCTTTCACCGAATAATTCGATGGGCGCATTCGTCAGTAGGGGACACGGCCTTCTCCTAGATGAAAGGTAGGTTTCGGTTTCGATAGGCCTTGGAGGTCAATGGAAAAGTAACGCTACGTTAATATAATCATCTTCCTTTCCTTTCGATCGGGAGTCCGATTTAAAGAAAGTCGCCGACGACTTCGCTCGTTTCCCCTTCCCGCTTGTGTCTCTTCGTGCTCGAACCTTGTCGTTTTTATTTTGTTCTTTGGAACAACCACGTCTCTGTATGTCCTGTACGCTGCAGGTTTAAACGTTGGTTCACGCTAGCCGCAAAGTGTACGTAGCCACTAGCCAGAGAAAGGTGCCCCACCGTATACGATATTAGAGAGGAGCTTCTTGAAGAGTCTGGTGGTGGTGGCATCAGGTAGGGAGAAACGGGCCTCTGGGCCCAATCTGTCCTCAGTTCCCATGCGAAGCTCCCTCCATACAATATCGTTCAGTACATGCCCGGTCCTGTGGATATCATGTTGCTTACCGCGAGTTAACCACCCTCTTCGGCAGAGCTAACACGTGAAGTCGGTGTAGTGTGACTATAAAGATCGCGAAGAAACGAGGCTGTTCCAGCGACGAATCAAGATTACACCATGCGTTTCCTTGAACTGGTAATTATAACGAGAAAAAAGAACGTGAGTCCGGCGTCGGTGATCGGTGAAACTCTCGGCAGTGTCGTGTTAACAAAAATGACTAGTCCATTTAGGAGAACGCGCTCGCTTATACTTTCATCGTAATAAGCGTGTCTCGTCTTGTCTCGTCTCGTCTCGTCTCATAGTCGCGGGAAACATTCGACGCGGTTCTATCATTTGTAATCAGCCAGCGTATCGCCCTCGACTACTTAGCGAGGGAAAGTATATCTAATTAACGATGCGTTTATGTGTGTTTAGCAAATTAGCCGAATTGTTACGAATTTGAAAAGTGCAAACGAAATCGCACGTATTTAATATTAACGTCACGTAAATAAACTGCGATCGCGTTCGCTGGAGGCGAGTTTTCTTTTTGTTCGTGGAATATTAACAAGTCCCTGGTTTAGGAGAGTCACCGAATTCTCGAGGTGAAACGCGCACGTCGTGAATCGAAAACCTAAATTTTCTCTCGTTCTCTTCGCCGTTATTGCGAAGCGGACAGCCAAGAAATTTCTGTTCCCTGAATTTACACGCGAAAAACATCCGATATCCGATGCGTGTCATCCGTAACTCGGTCTCGCCATATCGGGAACACGATCGCCGCTGAGAATCGCTTATCAGGGTAGCAGTAACTGTCCATTCGGCGACGCTAGAATACCAATCGATTTGGCCGCTTAAGGCCTTGCAGGATGTTTCTTCTCGTTATTAATCGGGTCACTCGGTTACCCACGCGCAACAGATCTTTCTACGAATACGTGTTTGACGCCGTTATCTACCTTCTCCCCTCGTAATTAGTTAATGTAGCCTCACGCGAAACTTGGACGTGGTTTCACTATTTCAGATTATCGTAGCAACCTTGGTTGTCGCAACCGTTGCCAAAGATGACGCTTCGAAAAGCCGGGATAAGAGACAACAAGTTGCATTTTATCCAAGACGCGGAGCTAGGCCGCCACCTTATGCAGTGCAAATGGAACCGATCGTTCAATATTCTCAAAGAGATCCACTCTACAATCCGTTGGCTAGCTCGAAGAGCGACGATCTCTACGAAGAAGGCCCGTTAAACTATTACCCTACAGAACCGGAGCCGATTATTGAAATTATCATCAAGGAATCGAACGAATCTTTGCCTACGCCTGTACCACCACCTCCGCCTCCGACCCCGAGACCTACTAAGGAGCCTATACAGGTGTTTTACGTGAAATACGAGAAAAAGAAGGGTTACGGGGACAAGACTCGTGTCGTTTACGACCCGCCTGTACCCGCGCTGACACCTGTTGAGGAACACGAGGAGATCAAGCCCGATAACCCGGCACCTTACCCAGAAGAACCTGTTCACACAGCAACACCGGCACCGTCGGAACCGTCCACGACTTTAAGGGCAATTATTCGGCCGGACAGTGAAGTGTACCATTCCGGTTCTAGCGGGATCCGCGTCACCTTTGGCACGGATCAGGTGCCACCGAACAATCATAATAAACGCAGCGATTTGGAAACACCTCCTACTCAACATTCGAAACCAGCTGCAACACCTCCTGGTTCACCGAAAAGACAGCATGGTCCGTACCAACCGATTCAACCGGTGCATCAAAGAGTGCCGTCAGCATTTCCACAACAAAGGATCGCTAATTCGTTCCCACAACAAACACTGCATCAGCCACCTCAGCAACCGCCTCTAAACTTTTTGCAACAACAGCCTGCATTCCCACCTCCGCCGCCGCAGACGAGAAACCCGTTGCCAAGACCCCAACGGCTGCCTATTACGATACAAGGCTTGCCGGAAGTACAGCAACGTGCACCGTTCAGTGGGTTCAATGGGCCACCTCATCGTGTGAGTATCAATCATCCGCAACAACCAGGATTTCCTCCTACTCTCTCGGTTTCCCATCAGAGTGTGCAGATACAAAATCAACCGATACCGATCAACCAGGGTAATCATTTCAACGTGGATCAGCCTGTACAGCAACAACAGCCGCAACAACAACAACCCTTGCCTATTTATAAACAACAAGAATTGGAAAAGCAAAGATATCACGAGCAACGTCGTCAGCAAGATCTACTTAAGCATCGTGAACATCAAAGACAGCACGAACAGCAAAGGCTTCAAGAACACCAGAGATTTTTAGAACAACAAAGGCAAACGGAGCAACAAAGGCACGTTGATCAACATAGACAAATAGAGCAACAAAGATTGCTAGAGCAGCAAAGGCATCAGGAGCAGCTGAGACAACAGGATCATCAGAGGTTGCAGGAGCAGCAGAGAATACAGGAGCAACAAAGGGTACAAGAACAACAAAGGATACAGGAACAACAAAGGCAACAAGATCAACAAAGATTACAGGAGCAACAACGATTGCAGGAACAACGTAGAAGGAAGCAGGAACAAGAACAGAAATTGTTACAAGAGCAACAGTACCGCGCACAGTTGAAGTACAATCAACCGCAACCGGTACCACAGGGTATACCGCAAATACCGGTTCAGCCTCAGATTCAGAAACCAGGTGGAGAAATATTCAAAGCTGTCCCAAAATTAGAACAACATTACGCGATCCGAGAGAATCCGCTACATCCTGGCCCCTTCCCTCCTAATCCCATAATCCAGCCAACGGGATTTCCGGAAGCATCGCAGAACCAGTATGGCTCTCTCCAATCGGCGAGTCCGGCGCCAGAAAGTCAATCTTTAATCAGAAATCCACAGCATCAATTTCTAAACGACCAGCAGCAACATTTGAACACGAAACAACAAATCTTCCAAAATCAACAGCAAGGATTTTTCTCGCAGAACTTACAAAATTCCCAGCAACTGCGTCAACAGACGCAACCGCAGCAACAACGATTCCCATCGTCATCACAGAGATCGTCGATCTGGGCACGACCATCCGTGTCATTAAATCCTTCCCAAAAGATTTACGCAACACCGGTAACCAACACGGAAGATTTCAACGCGATATCTACAATTAGACCATTCATCTCGAGCACAACGCCTACCACCGCCATTACTACAACTACAACGACTACGACCACCGAAGCACCAACGACAACTACCGTTTCTCCAAAGAACGAGGCTAAAATTAGGGAGAACATCGCGAATCTGCCGGACGAGGTGCCCGATGATATAAGAGAACAGTTGTTGAGTTCTGGTATTTTGGGTAACGCCGACATACAAATACTGGATTACGACAAGGTCGGCGACATACCGATCGAGAAACTACCGCCAGAGGCCCTGGCGAATTTCTACGGCGCCGGAGGGGCTTCCGCGGTGGCTGCCAGTGAACCGGTACCGGTGATCATCAAGAAACCCAAAACGGCAGACTCGTCCGACTCTTCCGCGACCTCCTCCTCGTCCGTTTCCTCAACCGTTTTGGCGAAGAAGACGGCTACCAGCAGCTCGACTAAGTTCGAGCAGGCCACTTTGCGCCCGGGAGGCGTGGAGATGAAAGTAGTACGCTTCGATCCGAATACGGAGCAAGGCCAGGCGCTCGCGGATCAGCACATACGCGATGATGCTACCAGGTTGAATCCCGTGACCGTAGGATCTAGAGACGAGGCTCAATACAATCGTTATCTACCACTCAAAGTGAGTGGCGCGTCGTTCCCTATACCCGATGTGCCACAACTAAACGGTCGGAAGATTTCCAGCGTGGTTGTGTTAGCGCCTGTTGATTATAACTTTCAAGAGGAGAAGGAGATCGAGTCGAGGCAGGGTAGACGGGCCAGCGACGTACAGGCAGTCAAGTTTCTCGCTGGCGAGACTTTGAAGCAATTGGTGAAAAAGCCAACCGCGGAGAACTATAAGAAGTGGTTGGAACAAGAGAGTCGTACGGAGCCGCAGAAGCAGTCAGTGGTTCTCCTGGTAACCATGTAAGTGGTGGTCGCTATGCCATAACTAATTACCCTTACCCGCTCGTTTACCTCCGTTCGCTTTAAATGGTATGTGCAATCATTCTTTAATGAGCCATATTCTCTTGTATCGCGATACTCCCCGACGCTTTAATCAGCTTCCGCATGTGCCTGTTTATGGTTATTACCAACGGGATCGATAAACTTCACTTTCTTCGACTAGCTTAAGCGACAATGTCCTGTCGATGTTCCAGGCCGAAAGACGTTGACCAAGGCGAGAAGGAGATCTTCATGTACGACGTCGTCTCGCAATCCGTCAGCAAATTGTCCGGCGATTTGTCCACAGCCTTTGTGGACGCTGCTGAAAGCAATTCTGACAGTAACTTCGACGACTCGAATTTCACATCGCACTAAGTTCCACCATAGTAGACATACACTTAACGAAGGATACATCTTTAGAGTGCCAAGCCTGGATATAGTATATGAATGTTTTGTCATCCTACATGATACCCTAAGATTACAACGAACGCGATAAAAGGTTTCAGAGAGGTAAAGGACATAAAAAAACACAACTCTACCCTTTGTAGATATTTTAATTATGTATTATTATGTATATATTGATTTTCTACGTTTCTTTTTTATACAAAATAAACGCAATCTTTTTGTACGATTAAATCATTTCCTTTGACACCCAGGGTAAATCGTTTTTAAATCTTGTTGGGTACGAAGTGTATCGAAAGTCGCGGTACAAACTGAAATTTTATGTGATCACTGATAAAATAAATTGAAAAATTACGTTTATTTATTTAACTCTTTATTAATTATTATAGGTGTAAAACTCACGAGAGATTACTCTTTGTAAGATAAAATAATTCAAATGTATAAAGTAACATTTTTTGGTGATCACAGTTCCGAAAAAGAAATGTAATTATATTTTGTCGAGACTTAATCATGCAAGTATAAAGGTGCTAATTGAATCTAACTATTTTCTACAATTTTCCTTTACTTTCTTATATGTACATTGATTTCTTATTTGCTTCTTCTGTAACCTACAATCGAGAACATTTAAGTGCACGTGTACTCAACAAACTTTCAAATTTAATTTTCCTACAAACAAGAATTCCAATAAAAAATTATACTTTTTGCTTGCAATTTTTATTCCTAAAAACTGTTTTAAAAGTTTTGATGTAGTTCAACTTCATTTATACATTCAACATTTGGCAATAAATTGAATTGACCATAATATATAAATAAACCTATTTGATGTAAAGTATATTATGCTTGCCTTATATGCATATAAGATTAAAGGTGATTGAAAAGGAGGTTTTAACTTTATTTTTATACAATGATATACACAAATTATTATAACGACCGGAAGTAGGTGAAACTTAAAGTAGAGGAACGAAAAAGAATTTAAATATCTAATTATTTAAATCGTTCGAGATAGGGAGAAATTTAAATTTGCAATAAATTTTAATTCAGCATGAAGATCCTTAATCTAATAATGATTCCATCCAAAATTATCCAATCAAGTACTTACATAGTTCCATATTTAATTAAAGAATTTGCATACATATATACATGTCTTCCGTTCAGTGTTGGGATTTTGCATGGTTTTCACGCGCATGTGCGACGATTTATGGCGTCAGTAACGTAAACGTGTGGCTAAATTGGGGTATCTTGATCGCCCTGCGTAATTTTGCAAAATTTGTTATGTTTTGATTTTGAAATATCAATGTATAAGATGTGTGTGTTGTATTAAAACTTAATATGTATGCACTTATAACATAATATATGAACTTCTGAACTCTTCCGGTATTTTTCTGCCAGTAATAACGGTAATAATAACTCACCACTTTCCCCACAAACTTAGGACGTAGATACGTCCCTGCATATGGTCGCGCATGTACGTGAAAACCGTGCAAAATCCCAGCACTGCTTCTATTGTATGACGCGGTTGAGCTCGTGTAAAGTGTTTAGTGCTTGAAAGAAAGTTTGGCGTATAAACAGACACAACAAGAACCATTAACCGACGTAAGTATTAAATACATACTTCCCTATTTTCGTTAGACTAATAAATTTCACGTATTTTGTACTTGCGTTTCAAACAAGCTATTTTGTAGTCATTATAGGTTATGGTGTGTTGGCATCACGTCGCATCAAAATATTGAAAATATAATCTTGCTGGCGATTCTACAAATCGATGCATCGTGATAGATCGCAACGTGATCGGGACAGGGAATATAGGGATAGTCGACATGATCATCCAAGGAGAGACGACGACAGGCAAAACGTTAGGAGACGGTATGAAAGATCGCCTGTACGAAGAGAAGAACCTCGCGCAAGGCACAGAGATTTCGACGACAAGGTTAGAAAGTATAGAGATACGAATGATTATAACAGAAGGCACGACGATTCAAACAGAGAAAGGAAAAGTCATTTCGAAGAGGTTAAAGTTAAGAAAGAACCTTCCCCTGAATGGGGTAAATCAACAACGAAAACAGAATCAAAACCAAAGCCGCAGGATAAGGATAAACCAAACTTTGAACTATCGGGTAAACTCACAGAGGATGCGAATACTGTGAACGGAGTAGTGATTAAATATTCCGAGCCAGCAGATGCTAGAAAACCTAAACGACGCTGGAGACTATATCCCTTTAAGGGAGAGAAAGCATTACCGACATTATATGTCCACAGACAATCAGCGTATCTCATGGGTAGAGATCGGAAAATTGCAGATATTCCTTTAGATCATCCTTCGTGTTCAAAGCAGCATGCAGTGTTACAATATCGTTTAGTATCTTTCCAAAAGGAAGGAGGAGGCGAAGGAAGAAGAATTCGCCCGTATCTTATAGATTTAGAATCGGCCAATGGGACATTTGTAAATAATGTAAAGTTAGAACCAAGACGCTACCATGAACTATTGGAGAGAGATGTGTTGCGGTTCGGATTCAGTTCGAGGGAATACGTTTTATTACATGAACATAGTAAGGACGATTCTTTAGACGACGATGTTCCCCTTACTACAGCTGTTACATCTGTTACTGCAACATAGGTAATGTACTTTACGACTTACAAATATTTATCAACTTGTTAACTGTTTCATATATTACATGAACATATTTTTCATTTTAGGACCTGTTTCTTGTAAAATAATAATCTTTCCAATTAAGACTAATAATTAAGAAATCTATAAGTAATATTTTAAATACATTAAGTATTAATGTTACCATTTAGGATAGAATATAAAACTTTCCCATAGTTTCATTTAAATTATACAGTGTGTTTCATAAATGGTAGGCAAATCTTTAGGAATAGATCCCTAATACTTAGAGAAGACATAAAGATTATATTATTATAGGTCCAGAAATGATAAGTTTCTGAGTTATTAAAGTAAAGTGTTCGTGTATACATGAAATAAAGTATAAACTGTAAACAAGAATAATACACCTCGATAACTTAAACATAGACTGCCGATTATTTCAAAAATATTGTTCATGCCTTCAAACAGGCCTTTAAGATGATGTGATCAGAATTGTGGCATAAAAACTCTAATATGTAATTCAGAAAGTAATCTTTTCCAGACCTATGTTGATATAACTTACTTTACTTCTCTAAGTATTAGGAATCTATTACTAAAGTTTAATCCACCACTTACGACACACTCTGTACAATACGAGAAGTTGTAAGAATCCTTAAATATATAGCATTGACCATAATACACCCTTTAGCTTAGCAGAGGTTGCATATTATTGCAGAACAAATTTCCACAGTTTAAGTTTATATTTTGTGAATATTAGCAACAAAATTGATTGTAATAAACAACTTTAAATCATATATACTGCAGTTTATTTATTTACATTCAAAATTTTATTTACTCCATAGTTGGATAGAAAATGTCGTATGTCATATGTAGATTTATGTGAGCTGATAGGTATTTGCATATCTATATTAATTTATGCATATAAAATATACAAAATCCTTACAATGGTTGTCATCGCAGTAATAAATTCTTAATATAACAAAATATATTTACAAGGTTCGGTGTATGGTTTAAAAATTACAAAAGTTTTTAAAGGAACTAACAATACGCAGATCGTATAGCAGATATACCTTTAAATAGGAAGACTATAAAATATTTGTCAAATTATCTTACCGCTTTATAACTTAATATCAGACTTCGTTCAAAGTCGTATATTTCTCAAATACATAAAAGACTTTTATGAGATATATATATAAACAATTTAATTCTTCTGTGACATAATAGTATCAAAATATCTTCAAAAAGTATGTATTCAGGTGTACTATCACTTTTACTACTACATTGGTCTATCAATTCTGTGGATTTAGATGCTTATAATATCATTTTAATACTTTTGTGGAAAACATATGACGAATGCAGTTAAAAAAATATCAATTTTATATTAATAAAATATGTACAATTCCTTCCAAACATTTTCGTTTGTAATATATTAATGCTTGAACTTGACTGTATCAATTTCAAACATCATCAGTCCATTCATACAAAGTTCAATATAATTGAAAACTTTTATCCTTAATTGTACTGTCTTGATAAGTATTATTTGATTTATATATAAAACTTAACGAACCCTTATATAACATGAATATCAATATTTCAGTGTTATATTTTATAATATATTACATCACCGATTATGAAATTTGTACAATGAACAGTAAGACTTTAATCATATTTTCCGATCATTAAATAAATACATTATTATCAATAACAAGTTTAAATTTATGTAGGATTATTCCAATCCTCTTATGCTCTAGAACTATTCTTATTTCTTAGATGGTGAACAACAAGTCTATGCTTATCCATTAATGTACTTATATTAAAACATTTTCTGCCATGACTTACATGAAACAGGCTTCAAGTATTAAAATTTAAATATGTACACACATTATTATGGCAGTTTAAAGCTATGGAACTTCACACACGTTTTCAGTTTTCATGTAGCTAAAAACATGATTGTCGATACGACTGTATTTCTTTTATTTTTAACAACAAACAGCTTCACGACCCATTTACCCTAACAGCATCTGTGTTGATATTTGTATAGGTAACAATGTTATTACTGTCTTCCACTGGAGTTTGTCTTAATAAATTCAATAACGCACTATTTATCACCAACGGAATATTAGCTTTGCCGTTCTGTAAATTAGAATGAGTCCTTTGAATTTTCGGCAATGTATTTTTCGTAATACTACTATCGTTTAACGCAGATTCTCCGTTACCACCCATCACACTATTTTTTAATGGAAGAACATTTTGTGAGCTAATTAACGACGAGCTGGGTCGTGTAGGTGGGGCTAAACTGATATTTGAACTTAATGAACTGGAACTTCTACCCTCTAAACTTATTTCAGAACCTCGTCGCTCAGATGTACTCCTTGCATTTCTTCTGTGATCAGTTAAAGAGGTAAAAGAGTCCCTCTTCAAAATTGCTTTAATAGTGGGATTAGTTAATTTTGAACTATCCAAAGTATTACATTTCTCAGTCATACTTGTAATCGATGCTCTCTTACGTTCCGGTAAGTTTAAACTTGACACGGAAGACCTCTTATCGCACCTTTTCGCTGATTGCTCTTTATCCTCAGTCAACGATTCTTTCTGCTCTTGTAAAGAGTCCGAATGTGTATTATCCTTTAAATCTGTATTTGTGTTGACTTTATTCACATTACCCAAATTTTGATCAGAAATATGAATTGATCTAGGCACTTCGTATCCACTGGTTGAATTTTCTCTTAAGATAATGTCTTCATTGTCTGCTAGTAGTTCTAAGTATTTTGGTATTTCTCCCGATTGTGCACCATTATGAGAATTCTGAAGGAATGGCTGCATATCTCGGCTGCCTTCTGAACTACTGGACTTCCATGAGTTTCCTGAGGAAATTGACGATCACGTTATTTCTTTATTCTTATAAAAAGTGTTTTTATTCGTGAGATGTAATGAGATCGAAAAAGAAAAAGCAGCATAGGTAGGTGAGCTTCACAAAGAACCTACCTGAATTATTATGATTTTGATTCTCGTCAGCAAAGTAAGCCATGTTAGACACGCCTGCAAGCATGAGCCATGCAATGATAAATATGTATTCAAGCAAATTGTTAAATTTGTATATTCAACACATTTTGATGATGATGCATCATGACAGAGATAGGGAAACTGTGAATGTATTTGGTATGAGTTCTCTCCGATTAATAAACTATATGTTTGATACTATGTGCTACTCACATATATCAAATCCGCTGTCTAACAATAAGTTTTTATTATTTTTCTACGACATTATTCTTGTTCTGCTCTAAAATCGGAAAGAATTCATTTTTGTGTCCAGTATTTGTTTGACAAAGCTTATCTCATGACATATGAAAATAAGTAGCATTTAACAAATAAGTTGAAACTTGAATAGAGATATCTGTGCGACTATGATTGAAGTATTGCATGATGAAAGCAGCTCATGTTCACTTGTAAGTTCGGAAATTGAATTTGTACTAAAGATATGATTGACAAACATAAAGATTTATATGTATTATTAAACAGCAAAATGTAATTGTATTTTGAAGAGTGTATAATTCATGCTAATAAGTTTATGTAATGCACGTGTATTATACATACACATAATCTACACTTACCTCTTCTTGCTAAATAATGGCCAGCATGTACAGGAATCAATGGAGCATCCTCTATAGTACCTCGATGACTAACTATGTTTTCAAGGCAAACTTTAAAACTTGGTCTAGCATCAGCAGGACTCCAACAATGCAACATTAACTGATGCAAAGCAGGTGGACAGTTCAAAGGTTTAGGTAATCTACCACCTGCACGCACATGATGCAACACTTCGAGGTTTGTTCTGGCAGGGTATGGTTGTTGCCCTAAGGATGTGATCTCCCACATTAATACACCAAATGCCCATACATCACTTTGAGATGTGAATACTCCATCCACCAAAGATTCAGGAGCCATCCAACGAACAGGTAACAACCCCTCCCCCTCCTATATAAAAAACCATTCAATGTAAGTTAAAATAGTCAAAATAGGACACTAATTAGATATTTCAAAGGAACATATCAAACCTGCGCATGCAGATTTTAATGAAATTTAAAGGAGACGTAACTTTTGTTAAGAGAAATACATGTTTCATTGACAATCACCCATATTGAAGGAATAAAACGAATTCTCAAAGGGTTGAATATCATTTTCTTAATTGTGGTATTTTGTTACCCATGTTTTATCAATTTCGTTATAATTTACGTGTTTAGGTTCGATTGTACCTTTATAGCGGGTTTAGCAATTACTTATAAACCTATACATACCTTTCTATAATAATCGTTCTTATAAATATCTCTTGCAAGTCCGAAATCACCAATTTTGACTACTCGATTTTCCCTATCCCTGGCAGAGACCAAACAGTTTCTGCATGCAAGATCCCTATGTACAAAATGAAGTTCTTCGAGATAACGGCATCCTCTTGCAACGTCTTCGCACATTGCTAACAAATCTTGCAGACGCAAAGCGTGCGGGTCTGTGGGTTGTAACGATCGACTTGCTCTTAAATAACTTAATAAATCTCCGGCTTCCATCAGCTCCAATACTAATAACGGTGGATCCGTGTCCAGACATACTCCAAGTAGTCGGAGTACATGTTTGTGGCGAAAATGACTCATCAGTCTAGCTTCTTGAAGAAATTCGGTTTTCTCCTGCGCCGATGCTCCCTTTCGGAGTGTTTTGATCGCGACCGGAGTGATTCCTGGTCTCTCCAAGTCTTTCGCGTTACCTTGAAACACCTAGGAGAAATTATTCGTGATATTAATACAAAGATAACAATACAATTTTATGGAATAATTGTCTTACATACCTCGCCGAAGGCTCCACTTCCCAAGAATTTAGCCAATGTAATTTGCTCCCTTCTAATTTTAGGAAGAGTAGAGTCATCGGGATCGTTTTGCAATGTGGACGCGTAAAGAGCGTTGGATTGAACGAAGTTTCCGCGTGGTATTTCCCGAAGGGTGGCTAGTTCCACGTCGCTCACTAACGGGGGTAAAACTGCTTTCTTGTCTTCCTTGCGTTGCCGATACACTGCTGAATTGGAAAATTTGTTTTCTACATTTCTAACTTTAACCAAGTTTCAAAGACCAATTTTTCAAAGTTGAACAAAATGTGTGCAATGTCTTGATCGTATACTTACGGCAAAGGAAGTAACAGAAGCAAATTAGCATTATCGTAATAACAGGAACGCTGAGACCTAATACTAAACCCAGATGTTGTTGCGCGGCCAGTATACCACCGGTGGTTTCCGTTAAATCAATGATCGGGCTGGATCTACTCCACGCACCGTATCCGTACGCGTTTCTGGCCTGAATCCGAAACCGATATTTATCATCCATATCGCCGGTGATTATCCAGTAATTGTCCGTTCCATTGTAATACAGCTTCCAGCTGGCGTTTTCGTTCGAGTCGATTTGTTCGTTGATTTCGTTCACTTTCATACCCTCCACACGGTACACAGTGATTTGGGAACCATGAGCTTGTGCTGGCTCCCAGTTCAATTGGTAGACGGAATTTCGAAGTTTCGTCACCGTAGGCATACCAGGAGCACTCGGTACATCACCTGTTTCATCAATGTAAAATTATACTAATGAAATGGCAATAATCAGACTGTTCAATACATCTGAAGACATTTTTGTTCATATTTTGATCTTCCACTAAACGTTCCTTGTAAAATACTACAAAACTGTTGTATTGTAAATTAACGAGATCAACAAATTGCTCAAATAGAATTGTTCAAGTAAGATTGTACAAAGGAATTGACATCAAGGATAAAATAAACTTTAATGTCGTTTCTCTTTGTTACAGGTAGGAACAGAATAAAGTAATGTACTGTTTATTTTATTGTCCATGGAATAATTATAGTCACTGAATTCCTAATGAAAGGGACTATTATTGTAGGTGTTTAAAAAAAGGTGGTTCCATTTAAAAAAGTCAAGGTGATATCTCTAAAAAAAATGACATAGAAATAAAATTTTTTTTGGCATCGTGTCAGCCCCGTTGTACAATTCAACTTTGTCCCTATCATATTTTACGTTTCTTTAGAAACAACAACGATAGTTGAGATTTTATCTGCAGATTTTGATCTGCACATATCCGCAGTTTATTTTTCTTAATAACGAAAAATCATATGAAAAATCAAAGTGGATGTTAAATACTGTCACAAAAAAGAAATGAACGTCAACGTACCCAATGTATAAAACG
This sequence comes from Lasioglossum vierecki, assembly GCA_028455595.1. NCBI lineage: Eukaryota > Metazoa > Arthropoda > Insecta > Hymenoptera > Halictidae > Lasioglossum > Lasioglossum vierecki. The sequence continues at coordinate 9,331,589 of CM052344.1, read as the reverse complement.
TAAATCCATCCGTTGGCCACACGAAGTCCTTTTTGCAACTTGGATACCTCAGAAGTAAGCGAAACTTGTATAAAGTGCGAGGTTGCAACTTGTCAATGAAATATATCACTCTATCGTTCTCGACTTTAGAATTGTTTGCGACCTGCCAGTTCTCAACGGCAACGTCTTTGTACTCCATAGTGTATTTGATCGTCAAGTTGACGGTAGGCGTCCATGCCACATACATACTATTTACGGTGACATTGATCTGCGTCAAGTTATTAGGTTCTGGGAACGTTCTCACTTCTTTATCTGGACTCTGACTATAAACATCGGGACTCAAACCCAAGTGGACAGGATACGCGCGGACGAACACCAAATATTCCTGACCGGGCAACCATGGTTCTAACATGGTGAAGAATCTACCGTCAGCTGTGCTTTCGGGATTCTTGATCAATTGCTCTCCCTTTTGCCGTGCTCCGTTTATCAGCCGGACTAATCGCCAGTGTACTTCGTATCGAACTGCCTCGGCGTTTAGTATTTTCGGTGGCATCCAATAAACAATAGCCATGGTCGGCGTTAGAGCTTGAATCGTTACATTCTCAGGAGCCGAGGGAGTGCCGGCCCCAGTTCGCAAAACAATACCGGAGCTGAACTCTAAGCTCGACGATTCTAAATCAGCGTAATAGTTACTCAATGCTAAAGTCAATCTATATTTCGTGAAAGGCTTCAGATTCTTTATCGTGTATTCTTTCTCGTAAGTCTGCAGTTTCGCTCTGTCGCTGTCCTCGCATTTCGTAGGGTCGTTGTCCAAACACTGAGACACGTGTATCGTGTACAAAGTTGTCGGTAGATTGTACTTTTCGCAACCAATATGGGGAACTGGTTGAGGAAGTCTCACGGTAATGGTCTTTCCCGTTTTATAGATCTCTTTCACGTTGTAGGACACCTGCCGGGGTATTAGACAATTCGTAGTTGGGTACGGTTGCAAAGATTTCCCCAATGCCTTGATACTCCTTACGGCTGGCAGGTAATTCTGCAAAATGTTCTGATCATCAGGATATTCCTTGTCCATAAAATAAATTTGTCCCTCCTCCAAATTCGACCAGTATAGGTTCTTTTTGTCCACCGTCAGAGATGTTGGTGGCAGTCCCCTGTTGAAGTCAGCGCTCACTACCATGCTACACGTACAACCGTTAATATCGGCGATGTTCAAGTGTCCTTCCAGAGAGATCCAATACATGACTGGTTTCTCGAACGTGGTACTGTCGATTGTCATCACGGGAATCACTGACGGTCTGTATGGACACGAGCAGTCTTCCATGTGATTGAAGAAGGGCTGATCCGATTTCCCGTTTAAGTCTGACTGCATTATCACGCCTCTGTCGTTTTTCGTCAGCTCGATCCAGTATAACGATCTGCAACGATACATATACGATGATTAAATCAATAAACATTTTACCATTGACTTACTAGAATTCCAACAAATTGGAACGACATAGAAATTCTTTCCTGATATGTTCAATAGGTTGAAGATAATGCGACAGTGTTTTTAAATTTTTCTAATGGTCTGGCTGTTTGAAATTACATCCATTCATTTTCGTATTAAATGAATACAATCCGTTGTCTACGTATAACCTTAGATGATAAGTATTAGGAATATGTAATTACCCTGTGGATGGTAGAATGTCGAGATTCAGGATACGTCTATTGGAAACATAAATGACGTCGAATTTAGGAATCCCTGCTTGCCACATGGTTAAATCCAACTTGACAATTTGATCTCCATTGTCGCTGTACCCTGACTCTGACCAGTACAAGTTCCTCGCTACCCAATCGATAGTCAGGCTGAGCACACTGTTGTTCAACGTTAAGATCTTGGTAGCATTCGCACCATTCAAATCGGCCATCACCAGCTCTGGCATGTCGTTGATCCAATAGATCTTATTGTCCGCTGCCAAATATGCTAGCTCGACTGCGACATTCTGCGTGAGGGTGTCATTTATTTCTTGGTCCAAATCGGAGATCCTGACCGCGTCCATGGTAGCGACTAGCAACTGTGGCACTGGATTTTCGTATATCGTCGATACATTCAACACATTGGAGTACGGTCCTGGGCCTATTTTTGTGTGGGCTCGGACTTGGAAATAGTACGTTGTGTTCGGTAGTAGATTGTGTATCGTGTGCTCCAATTTGTCGAGAATAAGTGACTGGTCGCAGAGTTGGACATCTTGATGATTCCAACATTGAACGGTGTACCCGACGATCAAGCCGTTTGCGAATTGTGGCTCATTCCATCTGTAATGGCAAGAGCAAATTGAGCAGTCTGTTATAGGCTTTGCACCCCAAATTCACCCTTATGCAAATCAAGAATATATAAAATTAATTACACTTTAAATCATCTCCCTCGCGTTCAGAAGAAGGACACACATGAACAGTGGCACTCGATAAATACATATGTACTTTCATTTTTTAAATTTGTTAATCAGAAAATGGCTGCAATGAATATACACACAGTTTTCATACATTGCAAAGTTAAAGAATTAGTGGTTGGTCTTTGTAATAAATATAATTTTCAATTTCTTAACAATTAATCTACACTTGATTTTTTGCGACGGGACCTACAGTTTAGAATAAAGGTTGGGTTCCGAACCACCTTGGGCTTTATTTGTATGTTTATATACAATGTATATAAACTTACGTAAAAACGTATAAAACTTAAATGTATGTATATACATTTAAAAACGCTTTATTCGTAAAAGGTAAAACTTGACTTGCAAAAGGGTGAATTTGTAGTGCAAAACCTGTAGCTAGAGCGAGAATTGATTCTAAATATGATGCTAAGCTAATTCTCACCTGAATATCGCAAATATGTCGACGCTTTTACCGAGAGGCTCTTTATGGAATTCTATAAACACTCTCGGATTCGTTGGTTCGGTTGGTACGCTTTGCGGCGATCGCAACGTCCTCCTCGTATGGTGTGCTGTCTCCCAGTACGTGAACGCTTTCACAGTCACTTCCAGAATAGAATAAGGCAGTATTTGCTCCGAATTGTTATACGACATCGAGGTCTCTGTGGTGATCTCCGGATTCGAATTGGTATTTATGTAATCTGCGAACTTCACTTCGTAAAATACAGTTCCGTAGTTAATATTGTCCACAGGGTCCCAAGATATATTGAAGTTCCTCCAGGTTCCTTCCACTCTAATACTGTTGTAGCTGACCGCTTTTGGTAGAACCACCACTGTCTCTGATACAAGACTGTTCGGATAACGATGTAGCGCTGGGTCCATCACTGCTACCATATGGAGTCCTGATAAGGTGATACCGTTTATTACGGCGGTATTTTGACCAGACAAATCGCCTATCACCGCGTTTCGATCATCCTGCAGCCACAGGAGATGCTCCGAAAAATAACACAGTGGTCCTTGCATATTTGGATGTTGCAGAGCTGAGACCTGTCAGCATAAGTGTACAAAATGTCGGTATTAAAATCAGGTCCGTATGACACGATCGACGCAGACTTCCTCGACAATTTTTATAACAATTTTCACCGATAACCCATACTCATCGACGTTCGATTTTCATAGACATTAGACGGTCCCTTTCGATATAAGACGATGGCTCCTGATGGCTCCTGATGAAAAAACATCGTCGTCTTGTATCGGAAGAAATCTGTATAAGGCAAAGTTGTTTAGAATGATGACTTTCACAACATATTTCTAGGTCATAAAAAAACGACGATGAGGACCAATTTTTAAGTAATTATCCACTTTTATAACCAAAAGATTATTACACATATATTATGTATCAAGAAGAATGGCCTGGGTTAGGTCTGAGTGTGTCAGTGAGAATAGAATAGAATCTTTGTGCAAAATAAAAAGGTTCTTGTTAATTGGAATTTTTCGCGGTGCTTGGTTCGATCAATTTTTACAAACTATAATAATTTTGTAAGCATACCCAAACGTGTCGATTAGGATGTGAATCATGTTTTTATTTGAGGCCTCGTTTGCTATTAATGTTTTAACCCTTTTCACTGGAGAGTCGCGTCTGAGGTGTCACTAAAAATTGCTGTACTATCATTTAAAATATTGTTTACATTATTAGATAAGTCGGTATCTAACCAATCACTAAACATTTAAGTATTGTATGAAGTATTGTATTAATTTCATATTCATCAAACTTAAAAAATCATGGCGAATGGTAATATTCGAGGTCAGAAGAAACGTTTGATTTTGTAGTTAAAATAGCTTCGTGTGCAAGGGGTTAATAGTAGAGGAAAAGGAAAGTTGTGTTTCGTCTAGGACGAAACTTTCCTTTTCCTCTACTATTAAAACATTAATAGCAAACGTAGCCTCAAATAAAAACATGATTCACATCCGAATCGACACGTTTGGGTTTGTTACGTTGTATTGCTACAGTTGTGTTTCGTCTAGGACGAAACTTTCCTTTTCCTCTACATTTAAAACATTAATAGCAAACGTGGCCTCAAATAAAACCACGATTCACATCCGAATCGATACGTTTGGTTATGCTTACAAAATTGCTATAGTTTGTAGAAATTAATATTACGATCGACTTAAAATTACTATATAAAAAGTTTCTATCTAAATTGCAACAAACCGAAGCGAGCTGAAAATAATATAACAGTATTTTTAAATAGATCTAACGTTTTCTCGTTGTCTGATAAATCCGCTGTCAAGTTATCAGTGAAGACGATGAAATAGCATCGATGCAAACTTTGTCGAGGAAGTCTGTGTCGGTAAATATGCATTTCCATTGTTTGAAAGAATGTTTAAATATCGATAAAAACCTTCTCAGGCACTATTTTATGGCTCATGGGAATCCTCTCCGACGTAGGCGCACGGTATACGATCGATCCGCTCTCGTAACTTCGAACGATCCAATAAACGTATCTGTTCTCGGTATCCAGCGTTAAACCCATTACTTGTTTACCATTAAATATCTCATCCGAATGGTAGTACCGTCTATCCTGACCGTTTAGACGAGCAACTTCCACGGCATGCCCCGTAGACCAGTACAAATACGCCTCCAATGAGTCGATCATTAGTTCCTTAACGATGGCTAGAATCGACATTGGCTCTTGGTGAGATCCGTTCAAGTTAGCTCTTGTTATCTAGAAAAGTGAAGAAAAACAACAAATTATAAGCCATTCGATAAATCTTTGATCGAAAACTGAAGCGATCGTTTTATTTACAATTTGTTGTTTAGGATTAGCCCAATATAATTTCTTCGATATCCAATCAACGGCTACACTTCCGACCGAGTGAATGTTCATCTTCGTTTTCTGATGGCTGGTGATGTTGTACCGATACAGCGCGGAGTTGTTCCCCACAATGTAGAGAACATCCTTGTACCAACTGACGTCAACGATGTGGTAGTCGGTCTCCGCTTCTTTCAAACTCGCCTTGTAGATCAGGGTGTCGATATTTTCGCCAGTTACGTCGCTTCTTAATAAACCCTCGTTCGCGGACCAGAGAATAGACGCGTGTGAACCATCCCTGTTGTAATAATTCGCAGTTGAAGATACTCGTCGGGAGTAAATATTTATTACTGTACAAGGTGGACCACGAAGCATGATCTGACAGAGGATTTTTATTGATTTATGAAGACATTAGTTGGATGAAATATGAAACAGTAATAGATTAGAAAAATTCAGGAATATATTGTGATACTGTTTTTAATGTAACGAAGTTTTTAAGGGTTGAAATCATTTTATATTTTATTCCTGCTTTCCACAATCAATGCAGAATATTTTTATTCCGTAATTATTTTTTGTTATTGTGATGTTAGCTGTTCGATTGAAAGTTTTCTTTTTTTGAGATTATATTCAATTTCTTTTTTGTCAACCCTTTTTTCCAGAATTACCAAGGCCACCTTCAGCCTTTTATAAGTAAACCTACAATTCTTTTACAGTCATCATTTAGGGGATACAAAGAATTCTGAATCTCAACAGATGAAAAAACGTCATTTCTTAACCGTTTATAATTAATAATCGTTTCTTTGGTTTAGATGAAGAAGAAACACCTTTCGTGGTACTTACCGAATTCGTTTCAGTATCTTCTAAACTCTAGAAAAAATAGGGTTGACAAGGAATTTGATATAATCACGAGATAGAATAAAAGTATTCTACCTAAATTGCAACATTCATTTTCTTTCTTAATATGTCCAATAGGTTGAAAATAATATAGCATAGTGTATAGTACGTTTAAATGTTTACTGTCTTAAAAGTTGGATGTAGGAAAATTTGAACTATAAAACATTGAAGGTGAATTTGATAACTCTAGAAAAATATGGTTAACAAGAAATTTGGTATAATCACTAGACAAAATAAAAATGTTCTACCAAAATAGCAACAAAGTGGAGTGAACTAAAAATTCATTTTCTTTCTTAATATTTCTAATAGATTGAAAACAATATAGTGTTCCACCCTATATAGAAATAATAAAGCAAATATACCTTAACGTTTGACCTCTAAACTCAGTGGACCAGGGTCCTCTACCAGCGCTCGTGTAAGCTGCCGCTTTGATCGAATATTCCGATTTTTCTCGAAGATTGTGCACAGTGTGAGACGATCCTGCGATGTCCTTTTGATGAATCGTTTCCCCGGTAGACTCATCCTTAATCTCGAGTTCGTACGACCAATTTTGCCAGGCACCCTTGCCTTGGCCACCCAACAGATGGGGTGCCTGCCAAGAAACTTTCGCTCTTTCCACCCCCAAGACTGCCTGCACTCCCGTAGGAGGGTTCACTGGAACAGGAACAGGTTGGCTCGCGTCCATAAGTACATTGACACTGACGAATGAACCGTTCGACCTGAAATCGACAGAGCTATTGAGCCATCTAAGCCAACCACTGCTCATCGAAGATACATAGGACCTGAATGAGGATAGTCACCTATCAGGATAAGCATTATGGAAGTATCTGTTCTGTCCTGAGTGATACCCTTCTATCAACACTTGTTCCCCGTTCGTCCAATAAAACAAGCCATTCGCCATGGCCAGGGAAACAACATTCTTAAACTTCGGCTGCTGCGTGTTCTTGCGTAGGTTCATAACTTCTCGGCCATCCAGCGAAACTGATAGAATTGTGTTTTGAATGTGGTGAGGAACTAGCAAACGAAAGTTCGTGTGGTCTACCGTGAACGCGCCTAAGTTCGTATCGTCTACGATCAAATACGGTTGAACCTGTAATTGATAAAGGAGATGCAAGTGTTTTAGTGCTCTAATGCCAAGAACATGAGTGGCCGCATTCGAGAATATGGGGGTGGTGAGTGAATCGAAGAAAGGGCCCACACCACCGCCCCTCGTAGCTCCTGTTCTTCTTGTTAAAAACATTTTTTAAATCTTATTAAAAAATTAATTCAATTAATTTATTTATAATTAATATTTTTTAATAATATATTATTAAAAATGCGAAGAACATGAGTGTCCGCACTCGAGAATATGGCGGTGGTGAGTGAATCGAACAAAGGGCCCACACCACCGCCCCTCATAGCTCCTGTTCTTCTTGTTAAAAATTTTTTTTAAATCTTGTTAAAAACTCAATTAAATTAATTTATTTATAATTATTTTTTTAATAATATAATATATTTTTTTAATTTAATTAATTAAATCTTTAAAAAAAATTGTGGATAGACTCGCGATATTCGTAACGTGTCAAAAATTGTATGGAAACGGTACCTCGTGCTTGACTCCATTGCTTATGTCAGCCAGATCCAGCCTGTACAAACCGCCCCTAGTAACCCAAAATAAGTATCCATTGTAAGGATCGACTTCAATGTGCGTGGGCCTTGTCAAGAAGCCTGCCACTGCCACCGTCAATCCTCTTCCATCTAAATTGCATCTGGCTATTTGCCAGACTGTTGTCGCGTGCTTCACTTCGCCCAGAATGTACAGGTGAAGATTCAACCAATCCACCGATAGGCTCAAGGGCTTAAAGTTTGCCTGACTCGGACTGAGTATCACCGTGGGTTTCGTACGTTTCACAATGGACGTTCTGTACACGTATCCCAACGAGTCCGAGACAAACAGCTGCGCCGAAGCCACGTGGATTGCGACTCCACGAATGGTACTTGTGTTTTCGTAAATAACACTAGGATCATCCAACATGTCCGCGTCTTGTTTCATGACCACGTGTTGCCCTCCGAGGATCAGTATGGGCTGCTGCGTGTCTTTCACTGATTCACCATGACAATTCGTTAATTTATAATAATTTTCAAGAGTTTGTTTGCTTTTAAACTAACAAGGGAACACTTTTAGTATAATAATCTTCTTTATAATTTCGTTACATATTCAATAATATTTTTTATACATCATATTATATTATTCATATATTATTTTTTAATATATTCATATATTAATATATAAAATATTCTATTAATATATAATAATTAATATATAATATATTCTATTAATATATAATTTATTGTCTATATTCATATATTAATACACTCTATATGTATTAATACAGTATATTAATACACTTTGTTCTTTTATGTTAATCACGTGTCCACTAAACATTAGTTTTACAGAAAAACAGTTATGTTATTGTAGCACAAATACACAATTTACAATGTATGTGAACAATGGCCGATGAAAGCACTGTACGAACTACTTCCTGCTAACTTTTTATTAAGTTCTATGAATATCAGTTCTCTATATTCCCTCGTAAGTGCGTAAAAGTAGAAATAGAATGTAGAAATTCTAAAACTTACCGGCAAGTTCCGGAGTAGTTGTGATGTAGATGATCGCATGAGGACCTTCGCCAACTCCGTTTCTCATAGTGACACTTATAGAATAATTCTTGTTCGGCTCGAGATTTTGGAACATGTAATGATCCGTATTTTCCGATGCTGGTATATCCTATGGAATCAATTGTAGATCAGGTTAAAGAGAATGCTCATGGAAAGATCCCTTTCAATCCCTAGGATATCAGTTTGCGAGAAGGAAAAAAAACGCCATGCCAGAAACATATGTTGTAGAAGATCTGGTTCTTGCAAGTGAAGAAAGCTAGTAACGGCATCATGGCGCCATAGAGTGCAACGTGGATAGCAATTAGCGATAGTCGAGTACAAATTACACAAGCGACTCAACTATTTTAGCGTTAGTGTGAAATTAATGATCAAGCATTTTGTATAACAAGTTAACTCACTCACAGCGTTGGTGTGTACATGTACATGCATTTCGGGATGCATTATCTACATTCTGTAATGGCAGCATTTATGTGGATGTTTATGCATATTAATGTTAGATATAAATTTAAAAAATGCTATAAAACATAAAACGCAATTAAGGGGTTACAGCAATATTGGACAGCTAAGCTTTTCAAGTCTCAAATACATATTTCATATTTATTTAAACATTGTTGGAGTTATAAAGCGATAAAGATCACTAGCTGAGTAAATATTTAAAATGAGAAGAAGAAATAACAATTTGAGATAATTTATTTCACACCGTTATTTTCAATATTATAAATTCAAAATAAAAAATAATATTGAATCATTCGAAATATTAGCAATTTCAAATAGTTGTATGTTATTTCGATATTCCTTTATTTCAAGTTTTCCAAAAGAAATAATATGCAACAAACAGCGTCAAGAGATTCATAAGTAATATGAAATTTCTTTTTCATAACATTATTCTTTATGAAAATCCAATAAATATCATTTTTGTATCGTGTACGTGGATATCCGTCAATTAAAAAACATTAGTGAAATATTTATAGTTAATCTATAAATCTAACTTCCGCAATTATGCGAATATTTACGCGACAATAAAAAAAGTTCACTAAGGACAAGGTTTTTAAAATTAACAATAAAAAATCGATTTCTTAACATTTTAATACTGCTGTACTCCCTGCTATTATTATAATCAGACTAAATGTTATGGAACTTACAATTCTTAAAAATAAATTCCCTAAAATTTTGACTTGAATAAAGAATCACTTTCTTTATAAAACATTCAGATATGCACATTGCACTATGTTGCATGCAGTGAAATATGCTGTCAAGTGCATTAACATCCGCTTTCTAACCATTACTTCATCTGCACAACGTATTTAGATGACGGAAACCATTGTTTAACTCTAGTCTTTGTGCAATGACATTTTTCACAAAAATTGACAATCCAATAATTAAATAACCGAAAGAAGTATTAATTTTTCCTCATGCTTGGATTTGTCGCTATGAAATTGTCCCTTTTTAGAAAGGAGAGCAATCTTGCAGAACCAGCTGATGTTTTACAGTGCTACTTGCTGCGAAAATTAAAGAAGAAAAGGAAAAGACGAACGTCTGTATCTCGTTAACGTGTCGAGAGACGGAGCGAGCGACAAACAGCTTACGATTAGAAAGAACAGAATCGAGAAATTGAAACGCTACGACTTAACAATTATGCAACTCAGAACACAAGGATAGCAGTATATGTATATTATGTCACTTGGTATATTCAAGTTCTGGCGTGGCGTGTACCTTAAGCTGGGAGTGGTCAGCCCCTTGCAAACGTAGGACATAAGACAAAAGTGGCCCATTTGGAAAAGGGCCCGGTTCCCAAGACACAGAGACGCGGCAGCTGTCTACCACCGCCGCTCTTACAATTACCGGTGCTGAAGTCGGCAAACCGGCCGCTAGCGTTCGTATCACAACGCTCGCAGCGGAGACTATCGGCTCGGGATTGTGCTGCGATGACTTCAACAGCAATGCTACGCGAAACTGCAAAATAACACCAAGAACATCGTTCTCAGACCCCCATTTCCTCGCTAAACGCTTTCATTCCTTCGTATAACAATTTTACTGATTCGAACTGTAGTGATCACTTAGTAACTGTCAACATTTTATCCCCGCAACTGGAGGGTCTACTCTTGGCACCATCCAAGTTTCGTTTTAACTATTTTTTTTATATACGAAACACAGTTTATATTGAATGATCATGTATCGTCAACACAAATCGAATTTTGTGCATAATTTAACCCTTAGCAGTCGGGGGGTGACTCAATACACCACTAAAAATTGTTGTACCACTATATTTTATATTATATTACATATATTATTTATATTATATTCTATATTTTATAATAATGAGTATATGTAATATATCTATAGTGTGTAAATCTAAGCAATATATTATTCAATATATTATTCAATATATTATTCAATATATTATTCAATATATTATTCAATATATTAATCAATATATTATTCAATATATTATTCAATACATTATTCAATACATTATTCAATATATTATTCAATATATTATTCAATATATTATTCAATATATTATTCAATATATTATTCAATATATTGCTTAAGCAATATATTAATGAATATAGTATTCAATATATTATTCAATATATTATTTAATATATTATTCAATATATTATTCAATATATTGCTTAAGCAATATATTAATGAATATAGTATTCAATATATTATTCAATATATTATTCAATATATTATTCAATATATTATTCAATATATTATTCAATATATTGCTTAAGCAATATATTAATGAATATAGTATTCAATATATTATTCAATATATTATTCAATATATTATTCAATATATTGCTTAAGCAATATATTAATGAATATAGTATTCAATATATTACTCAATATATTATTTAATATATTATTCAATATATTATTCAATATATTATTCAATATACTATTCAATATACTATTCAATATACTATTCAATATACTATTCAATATACTATTCAATATATTATTCAATATACTATTCAATATACTACTCAATATACTATTCAATATATTATTCAATATACTATTCAATATACTATTCAATATATTATTCAATATACTATTCAATATATTATTCAATATACTATTCAATATACTATTCAATATACTACTCAATATACTATTCAATATATTATTCAATATATTGCCTAAGAAATATATTATAGAGTTATCGAGTTGATTTGATTTTCGCTACGTATAGTGTTTTCTACAAAGAGACTTCAGTGAGAACCATTGACAAACTTACTCTGTATTTCGTGTACGGTTGCAAGTTTTCCACCAGAATTTGATCGTCTTCGCCCCATGATTGATTTCTACAATATTGCCAGGTTTCAGCCAGCTCTTCGTATCTCCATTGCACCAAGTACGAGATGCCGCCGCCGCGTCTTTCGATGTCTATTCCTTTCCACTCGAGGCGCAACGAAGTCGCAGTCAAGGAGTCCGCAACCAACGCTGGCGCCGGTGGAATGCCTATTTCCGCTAACAATTCACATCACCGTGAGTATCATCTTCACACAAATCGAACTATTATATGTTTAGGGGAGATCATTCAAGATACTTCATCAAAAATTTATTTCTTCATTAAAATTATTTCAATAAAACGTGAAACAGAAATTGAAACATTTCTCGAGTGTGACCAGTGGCGGCTCAAATCAAGTTAATGTCCCAAACGGTAAACATTTTGGGCCCCTCGAACTCAAGTTAGAAATAGAAGTTGCAAGAAAACTCTTCTAAGCTAATTAACAAAAAAGGAAAGTAATGGAAAATTTCATACCGTTACGTGTTAAATAAATTTATTTAAAAATATATAAATTTCTTTAAAAATCGGGGCCTTGTGGTATCGCAAGGTCCACCACGGCCCCACCGCTGAAATGAATAATTCTTTTTCGAAAGAAAATCGATAGAAAATAAAAAAAATCGAGTTGTTTCATTTAATTTGAAAAAATTTAATCGTTTTGAAGGATGTTTCAATATTTTTGTTCCACCCTTCTGTATTGTCTTGTCCCGAATATGATCCCTAGACAGGGGATATTTAACACTTACAATTATAACAACATTACCTCGTGTAATCGATAAAGAAAATTTATATTTTCCACAAAGATCCACCGTCTGAAGCGGTAAAAAGCAGCAACAGCAATTTAGGTTATGTTTGCTTCGTTATTACAAAAGCTTTGACACAAAGCCAACAAGAGAGAATCGGCGATCACATGGAGGGTTTTATTGAATCGTTGATATCGATATGTTTAAACGCATCGTTTCTCGGTGATGAAGATGTAACACGACCCTAACTAAATGAAACACTTACACCTAAAAGGTCATCACCATCACCAGAAAACGAAAGCTTCGACTAAAGAAACAGAGGAAACCAAGAAGAAGAAGAAGAAGAGAATCTCTCGTTTTCACGAGAAACGCGTGATTATGAATCCGGAGCGTTTGCGAGCGTTTAAGGAGTACCAGAACATATTGGACGAATTGAAGTCGGCGTTCACCGAGAGATGGAAGGTTAACCAATCTGACAATTGCAGCTTAAATGACTTCGAACGATTTCGAACGATCGGTACCGGCGCGTTCGGCCGAGTGTTGCTGGTTAAATACAAACCAACCTCTGTTTTCTACGCGATGAAGGTCCTCGACAAATCCAAGGTCGTCAAATTGAAGCAGGTTAATCATACTTACAACGAGAAGAGGATACTGCAGTGCGTTCGATTCCCTTTCGTCGTTTACATGGAATACTGCTTCAAAGATAATTCATACGTGTACTTAGTATTGCCGTATATAAACGGTGGCGAAATGTTCACTCATCTGAGAAGAATGGGAAAATTCGACGAGTCTCTGGCACGATTTTATGCTGCACAGGTACTACTCGCGTTGGAGTACCTGCACCATTGCAGTCTCGTCTATCGAGACTTGAAGCCGGAGAATATCTTGATTCACAGTTCTGGTTACATTAGAATGACCGATTTCGGATTCTGCAAGATGATCGACGGAAGGACATGGACGCTATGTGGCACGCCCGAGTACCTAGCACCGGAAGTGATCCTCTCCAAGGGCTACGGTATGTCCGTCGATTGGTGGAGCTTCGGCGTTCTAATCTACGAGATGAACGCTGGCTACCCTCCGTTCTACTCCAGCGAGCCGATGAAAATCTACGAGAAAATCATCTCCGGGAAGTACAAGTTCGCGCATCACTTCGGCGAAGAGCTGAGAGACATCTTGAAGAATATTCTTCAGGTGGACTTGACCAGACGTTATGGAAATTTAAGAAATGGTACTCTGGACATCAAAAGCCACAGATGGTTCCAGACGACTGACTGGAACTTGATTTACCATCAAAAGATCCAACCGAGCTTCATACCGAAATGCGGCACGCCGGACGATACGAGCAACTTTGACGAATACGTGGAGGAACCTCTAACCATTGATAAAGTTGATCGTTTCACAAAAGATTTCGCGAACTTTTAAATCGACCTGGTCGTTGATTAATTAAAACGCGATTACATCCTCGAGAACTTCGGGAAATCGGATTTCGCAAGAGCCGACTTTGTGACACTGTATAATGCTTAGGAGATAATGTTGCATTACCTTTTAACTGTTGAAAGTATCGATTCAACGCGTCGTGACAACCCAGGACACAGTAGAGTTCCTTGGGCGGCAGTAACTCTTGCGTTCCGTTCTATAAACAGTTGGAATTATATTAATGGTAGAATTATGAGATAGAATAAACCGATTCAGAGCTGGTCGAACGAGTAATTATTTAATAAATTGTACTAACGCAAACAGCTTGGCAGCTCGTGTCGAGGGCTCGTTGCCACGCTCCGCAGCCTTTTGTGCACTGAAACAAGCAAAGGAAAACTATTTTTATCGACTCGTTTTTAGTTGTAGAATAATTTATCGTACTTGTGTCGAGTAGCAATACGTTAGAGGGAAAGCAATAAAGAATTATTTTGTGACTTCTTTCTTTTTTGTTTGAATTTATAGAATAGATTATACAATATTATATAAATAACACAATAATTATTAATTAATGATAATAATTATTATATTCCTATTATATTTTCTATTAATTCGCGACTCCCATGTGGTTGTTCAATTTGTAACGGTACGGTGTTTTGGATTCAATTTTGTTACTAGATTTGTTAATTTATCTGTAGGATTAAGGAAATGCATAGAAAACTATGGGAAGCGTTTTCAGGAATTAAATGTACGTTGGTTGCTTGTAAATAAATAATAAAATGCAAACAGGTCCACGAGTTTAATTGTTTATTATGTATTACAACGTATACATATATAACGTTCGAATGTGTAAGAAAGTTTAACTTACACAAAATTCCACATTCATCATGGATAAAGAATTGAATGAAAATAATGATTACATGTTGATTCCTAACCCACCTAAATAAATCGATACTATTTGCATAATAGTATTGTAAATATTTCGCTTTCTTTTTAGCAACAACTTGCCCCGCAATGGAGCAAAAGTCCTACTTCACCCAACGACAAATAAACGAAAAAATATTTAAAAAACTTGTTATAATATTTTCAGTTTAAGGAATTTTAAAATATAATACATTTAACAATGAATTACATGTTAAAGATCAGAACGTTTATACTATTTCCACGTAATTTTATGTTTCTTTAAAAATTCATAAATTTATAAATTATAAATTCTATAATTCTATAAACAATTAAATGTTTCTTTAAAAATTCTATTTGTGAAGATATGATATCTCTTCAAATAAAGTGATTAGTATTCGTAGTGACTATAATCATTAATCAGTAAACTGCGGATGTTTGTGCAAAATAAAAATTGTCTGCATCGATTGCAAGGAATACAAACTAAATTGAATGTTATTTCTTCCCATAATAATTTTAATACAGAAGAAATTCTACAATTGACATCTTCAATTTTACTTTAATTTCATCTACTCAATTTTCCTATAAATGCATAAAGATCCGCAGTCTAGTGATTAGAAAATATCTGAATATCCTACTACAGTGTGGAGCCGTTTCGTGTCCGTCTAGGTTTGGCACTTGATTATGCGTTAACAATAAGTTGTGCGCAATGGAGGATCGAGTGAATCAATTGCGGCATCAGTGACGAGTGGCGATACGAAAGGACGTACGCCGCATCGTTTTGGCATTGAAGTAACTGGAACGTCTGTGAGGCGAAGCTGTGCTCGGAAGACGGACAAGAACATGTGGCACGTGCCTCAAGTAACGCCCACGTTCATAAGACGACCGCGGTCGGATCGTGCCGAGCATGGATTTGCGAACTGAAGTTTAACGCATTAACTTTCTGCACGAGAGGATGTGGGCATTTGTCAGCGACAACAAGCCAGAACGGCGTACGAAGGAAACGATTCGACCGAGAACGCGGACACGCTCTTGGCTTTTTCTTTTCGATCGGATCACACATTCCGCAACATGTAGATCACTTGATTGCGTAATGTTGATTGAGTTAGGAACATACATGAATATACAAGAATGTACATGAATGTACATGAATGTACAAGAATATACAAGAATGTACAAGAATGTACAGAAATGTACAAGCATATATAAGAATGTACATGAATATACATGGATATACAAGAATATACAATAATGTACAAGAATGTACATATAAGAATGTACAAGAAGAATATACATGGATATACATGAATATATAAGAATGTTCAAGAATGTCCAAAAATGTACAAGAATATATAAGAGTGTACAAGATATACATGGATATACATAAATATACAAGAATGTACAAGAATGTACAAAAATGTACAAGCATATATAAGAATGTACATGAATATACATGGATATACAAGAATATACAATAATGTACAAGAATGTACATATAAGAATGTATAAGAAGAATATACATGGATATACATGAATATACAAGAATGTTCAAGAATGTCCAAAAATGTACAAGAATATATAAGAGTGTACAAGATATACATGGATATACATAAATATACAAGAATGTACAAGAATGTACAAAATGTACAAGCATATATAAGAATGTACATGAATATACATGGATATACAAGAATATACAATAATGTAAAGAATGTACATATAAGAATGTACAAGAAGAATATACATGGATATACATGAATATACAAGAATGTCAAGAATGTCAAAAATGTACAAGAATATATAAGAATGTACAAGAATATACATGGATATACATAAATATACAAGAATGTACAAAAATGTACAAGAATGTACAAGAATATACATGGATAAACATGTATATACATGAATATACAGAATGTACAAGAATGTATAAGAATGTACATGAATGTATAAAAATGTACAAGAATGTACAAGAATATACATGGATATACATGAATAAAGAAGAATATACACAAATGTACATGAATGTATAAGAATATACAAAAGATGTACAAGAATATACATGGATATACATGAATATACAAGAATGTCAAAAATGTACAAGAATATGTAAGAATGTACAAGAATACACATGGATATACATGAATATACAAGAACGTACAACAATATACAAGAATATACAAAAATGTACATGAATGTATAAAAATGTACAAAAGAATGTACAAGAATATACATGGATATACATGAATAAAGAAGAATA
This sequence comes from Lasioglossum vierecki, assembly GCA_028455595.1. Taxonomy (NCBI): domain Eukaryota; kingdom Metazoa; phylum Arthropoda; class Insecta; order Hymenoptera; family Halictidae; genus Lasioglossum; species Lasioglossum vierecki. The sequence goes on along the minus strand of CM052344.1, from coordinate 9,314,217 downwards.
TACACAAATGTGCATGAATGTATAAGAATATATAAGAATGTACAAGAATATACATGGATATACATGAATATACAAGAAGGTACAAAAATGTACAAGAATGTATAAGAATATACAAGAATGTGCATATTGATTAAGTACATAATGGAATATTTTTATATCATATAAACGAATGTATATACAATATCTGTATGAATGAAATATATACATATACAATATATACAATATATTTCATAATATATTACATGTGTATGTATACGTATATATATTCTGGAATATATTACGATATATTCCTTAAATATAAATACAGATTTAATCTTCTTGTAGTTGCATATTGGCAGCAATGAAATAGAATTAGATTTCAATTCAATAGAAATTATTGACATTTATTGAACTCCGTTTAAAATCTTTATCATGAGTTTGTTCGATGCTCTAGTCTAGTGTGAGGGGTTAAATGTAAGTTCATTCAGATGCAAAAGGCAATTACTGGGACAACAACATTCCTTGCGAGCTCTAGTTTCGAGAAGCTTCGCCCAGTGAAAACGTTTTGATAAAGTAGTTCCGGTAGTAACGAGAATGTTCATCTCTCGAGATAAACAAGATATCCGGTAGCCGAGCTTCTTACGAACATCTTGAAAGAAAGTCGTGTTCGCTGGTAACGCGAAATGTAAACACACCAAAGTGATTTGGCGTGCTGCAAGACTTTCAAGGACTTCGAGATGATCGTGCAACGGCTCTGGACTCTAACATTTCTTTAATCTAGAGCAACAACTCGTCTTTCCTTTTTTAGAATCTCCATCGGACGTTGGGTTTGTATTTAGTTTGTGAACGAGTTTAATTTCTCTGTGAACTTCTAATGAGTAAATACAGTAGATTTTAGAATTCTTTATCGTCTGAATACTTTTCACAAAGAATTAGTTTGCGTTAAACCAATCCAAACGATACACCAGGCATGTCAAACTTTTTCACTACCAAGGGTCTAAGTAAACGCTAAAAAGGCTATTCGTTTTATAATTAAACACATACTGAACTTAAATTATAAAGCGATAAAGTATACATACTCGTAACGAAAATTTTAATTTTAAATTTAAATTGTAATTTTTGAAAATAGTATTTTATTTTAGGAATATTGAAAATATTTGGACTTTATCTTTATTTTCAATTTCAATTTTAAATATTATTGCTGAAAATAATGGTTCGCATTCAATAGATTTATGGGTTGAAATAGTTTCCTAGTAGGCACAGTAGGCCCAAAAAAATGCAATATTCTATTTTGTGTTTCAGATTACTAAAATAAAAATATTTTATTCTGTGGTTCCGATTGTTCAAATATTATTTTCGAAATTGTATATCTCATTTAAAATACTATTTTCTTTAAGCAAAATAAAATCTAAAATATTTGTTTCGCCAAATAATGCCCACCTCTGTACACGATTTACTGCACACTTTAAAAAGAATTAAGTTCAGCACTGAAACTATGTAATTGTTGTATCATCCGAATAATCATGTTCCACTAATTATCACAGATAATCGAAGTTTTACTGTACTTCTAATCGACATGTAGTTGTCAGTGGAGAAGTGGAAGGCCTTGTGGCGGCCATTGCGCTACCACCGTGCATAGTAAAATCTCTATTTCAACGAGGTATAGCGAGAGGCAAGAGAGCCATTTACCAATTGTCGGGATGGACGACACTCCGTTGTATTCGAGAGGCGCCGCATATAAATGATACTCCTCTCGACATTTTAGAGTAATAAGCACGGAAATCTTGATTCAAGAGGTTAGTAGCGCACCTGCAGCTGCAATTTTTCATCGTCGAACAAGGTCTCAATTTGTTGACGTTCGAAACTTCCCAACGAAACTTCTCAAATTGCTGCTGTATGTATAATGCAATGTATGAAATACATATAAACCAAATAAGGTTTACAGCATCAATAAATAAATAAATACTTCTCAAATTGCTAATATAATATCTGCTCCACTGATATTCTCTGATATTTTAATGTTAACCCTATATTAGGGTGTATTCACACTCCCTACATGTTTGTAATTTAAAATGCAAAGAAAAAACTTTGCGCAAGCATTTGTGGAATTTTATTGATTTTCATGACAGTAGGTACGAAAAGATTAAAACATTTAATTGGATACAGAAAAATCCTCTGTGTAAAAAAAATGAAACCTTTCGATCCTCAAAAGTGACTAAAGTGTATGGTATTATAAAAATAACAAGATTAAATTTCTTTATATATACAATATACAATCGAGTCAAAAAATATATTCAATAAATTCTCATAATGGTAGGTACGAAAAGGTTAAAAAATTCAATTCGATACAGAAAAGTTCTCTGTATAAACAAAAATGAAATTTCTTTATATATACATCTAATCGAGTCAAAAAAATATATTCAATAAATTCTCATAATGGTAGGTACGAAAAGGTTAAAAAATTGAATTCGATACAGAAAAATTCACTGTGTAAAAAAATGGTACCTTCCGACCATCAAAAGTGACTGAAGTGTATAGTATTATGAAAATAACAAGATTAAATTTCTTTATATTTTGATGTGATTTTTATTATAATACCAGCTGACCCGACAGACGTTGTTCCAATTTTTCCGGGCAATTTTTCAAATTTTTATTTCCTTGAAAACCTTATTCGGACTATTACGAACATTTTTTAAGAATTATTAGCCAACCAATATTTTTATTTATATAGATAATAGATAATTTATACTGGAGTAAAAAAATATATTCAATATATTCTCATGAAAACACCTTTACAATTTCAATAATTGTCAACAAAAAAAATCCCACATGGATCATTTGGGTGGGTTTAATGTAATAAGCCTGAAATGTTTGTTTCAGCAATGAGACGATGAAAAAGTTACATATAAATATTAGAAGAGCATTTAAAGTACGCAATTACTCTTGCCTGGTAAGAGCAAACCGATTCTATCACATGTACACGCGCGCACGGTGGTATTCGAGGGTATCAGATAGGTCAGCTAAAAGTCTAGAAGGAAAGGGACCTCCGGCGCTAGATAAACGTTATTAATAAACATTTGGTGGCAGTCCAGTTTTACGACAGCTCTTTAAAGTACAGATTCTATATACGGGCGATACCGCGATGACAATTATTATTGTATTTACGCTGTCGTGCGAAGACATCGTGTATCGACGAATCGAAAACGGAACGAATCATTCGCGCAGCGTATTCGTTCTAAAAATATCCTTAACATTATCAAGTGAAAAGAAAAAAGACGTGAAAATTCGTGTGGATTATATCGTCAAGCAAGCAGTTAAAACAGCTCTAACGCGTGTACGATAATTTTTAATGTCTCAATTAATTATTTTCCTTCCGACATTTTATTAATTTCGACCGTATCAAGCTCTGATCCACGATTCTAATTAATTCCTTGACACTCTTTTACCCTGTGACTTCGACTTTGTCCTTAAAAAGTTAAATAATCGTCCCTTTTTGTCTTTTTACTTTAACCCATTTAAACATATCTTCCAACCTAGAATATTTCCATTCTTTATAATTTTTTAATACCTCATACAATGTTTAAATATCTAGTAATTGATTGGATACTGAAATGTTTAATAATTTAAACAATATTTTGAATAATGTGTCTCAGAGTAACCATTCGAGCGTTAAGGGTTAACTGAAAAATTTTCTTACCCTTAGCAGTCGAGGAGTGACTCAGTCACCACTAAAAATTGCTGTACCACTATATTTTTATAATGCTTATATGTAATATACCTATAGTGTGCATATCTAAGCAATATATTGTTCCATATATTGCCTAAGCAATATATTATTTTATATATTACTCAATATATTATTCAATATATTGCCTAAGCAATATATTATTCAATATATTATTCAATACATTATTCAATATACTATTCAATATATTATTCAATACATTATTCAATACATTATTCAATACATTATTCAATATATTATTCAATATATTATTCAAAATATTATTCAATATATTGCCTAAGCAATATATTATTCAATACATTATTCAATATATTATTCAATACATTATTCAATATATTATTCAATATATTATTCAATGTATCATTCAATGTATTATTCAATGTATTATTCAATATATTATGCAATATATTATTCTATATATTATTCAATATATTATTCAATATATTAATCAATATATTGCCTAAGCAATGTATTACTCAATATATTATTCAATATATTACCTAAGCAATATATTACTCAATATATTATTCAATATATTACTCAATATATTTCCTAAGCAATATATTATTCAATATATTATTCAATATGTTATTCAATATATTGCTTCGATTACACTGTCCACACTGATCGAACCTTTGCGCCGAGATCATCAATACTTCTTGTTATAAACAACCTTACGATCGATAATCAACAAACACATTTTAAGGGTTAACTATCGAACTTTCTAATAGAGGTTGACAAAACGATCAGACGATGGAAAATGTCCGAAGCAAAACGGCTCAACACTGCGCTCGCTAATTTCTCACTTCCTCATTAAAACCTCAACACACATTACGTCCCAGCCAGGCCCTCGCTCAACTCAGCTCCCCGTAGATCGTAGATCTTCATTCTACCACGGGATGATGATCTATCCGTTCTCTCCTCGTTTCGCTTTAACCCCGTTCACTGATTACGCTACTCTGCGGGACAAGCATAAGACATGAATGATGGCGCATCTCTCGAAGGGACAACCACGGCCCTAGAGTCTAATCATTAATTTTCTGGAAGGGTGCCTTCAAGAGCCCAGCATAATAAATTCTATTTGCTGGTAAACACACGAGTAGGGCTGCACGTTTAACGTCTTAGTTGCGCGCAGACAGACAACTGGTAGCCAATGTCAAGTAGCAGCATTTGTCACAGATAAGTTTTGTGGCGCCGGTGGTCCCCCACTTTACGAATACACTCAATGATTTGAGGACCCAGTTTAGGCGCACCAGACGTTTCCGAGAACCTTCGGCTAGCTACCGTTTACATGTAGCGTACTTAGGGTTGCTATCTAGAAAATTTTGAAGTTAGGACGAACGGCATAAAAACTGCAGACTTTTCCGGAAAATCCGGACACTTTTAACTGCTTTTTAAGAGGGTAGACTAGTTTTTAAATTATTACAAGAGATAGGGGTTTTCAGTAGTCAAGAGCTCTTGATAAAAGATCTATTTAGGCCAAGTCCTACTTTTACGTCTACCAGTCGTAATTTGCATACAGCTATGCATATGGCTATTATTAAACTGCGGATCTTTATGCATTGATGGCTTATGGAAATTTTATAAAAATATTAGACTATAAAATTCGGTCGAATTTAGTAAGATTTTTATTTGTTTTGGACCTACAAAGGCCATTCCCATTATAAATAGGATTTCATTTTATGTCACTTTCTTAAAATTTGCTTACAAACATTGTAAATTGCATAAATATCCGCAGTCTAATTATTATATTTTTATAAAGCTGCGAGTAATGTAAATTAAGTTTCGTAACAATTATTGAAATAATAAACATATTTAAGAAGAATTATTAATCATCTTCTCATTTTTATAAGAGAACATGTACGAGGTACTTTTATGGCTCGGTAAAAAATGTCTTTGTTCCTAAAAATGTCGTAGAAGGGAAGAGAAAATTTAGATTGTTTGTATGGCTACATTTATTGTAATGCTTAAATGTTGATTACAGACGAATCAAATTTTATTTCATTTAAAAATAAAAACGTTTTATTAATTTTAAAAATGACATTCATATCTATTACACTTTGTTTAAAATCTTCATAAGGGGTTAAAGGAGCAAGGGATTAAAGAAAATTCCCGGACGGACTACACAACCCTAAGTGTACTTAACATTTCATTCGCGACATTCTTGTACTGGCACGAATTGCTCCAATACAAATGTATAAACGACGTTGCATGTTTTCTGATCATGCTTACCCAACGGCCGTGAGCACACGTGATATCCCGTATAAAAGAAATTCCAGTGGTATCGGTTCATCGCTATCGAGTCGTGAAATTAGCGGAAGTACGGCCGAAGCTGAACCATGTTACGAACGTGAGCGAATGAACTCGCGATGATGAAAATTAATGTACACGCTTTATATACACGCTTAACATTTCTATTTTCCCGAATTTACTTCGCTCTTTTTTGCCACGATTTAGCTTAGCATCTTAATGTTCTACAATGACCTTACCTTTCCCAAGGTCCTCCCTAATCAAGGAATTATAATTTATTACGATTTATAATCTCTCACTCACGAGTTGTATTATTTTTAAAACTCTTTTCATATCACATACTTCTTATGTAGAGCAGTGTATTACAAGTTTATTATATATGTATTTATTTATGGTTTATTTTAATATGATCACATTAGCTAAGTCATTAGATTACAACAATTTTGTTTACGGTAAAACGACTGAATCTTTACAGATAAATATTCCCTATGTACACTTTTAAAATTGTAGTGGATGAAAACCCAAACACAATAAATATAATAATAATACTATAAAAAATGTATCCTTAGTTTTGTTTATTTGGTTTTGTTAATGTATAGTTAATGACAAACATGTAGAAATACAATTTATATCAATATTTTCCTTTTTTAAGGACTTACGAACTACAAAAAAAGTTCTAGTCGCTGAAACCGTAAAATAAATCGAAGGGCAAGGGGTTGCTAAGACAATATTTTTCATAGTATTATTATTATATTTATTGTTTTTGGGTTTTCATCCACTACAATCTTAAAATTGTACATAGGGAATATTTTATTGTTATTTATTGAATATTTAATATTTATCTGTAAAGATTCAGTCGTTTTACCGTAAACAAAATTGTTGTAACCTAATGACCTAATTAATGTGATCATATTAAAATAAACCATAAATAAATATAATATAATAAAATTGTAATACTGCTCTAAATAAAAAGTATGTGGTATGAAAAGAGTTTCAACATTTTTTATTTCGCATAAAGTTCCGCAGTCTAGTAATTATCGTTGTTTAGTGACCATTTTGGAAACGACCTTCTACAGAGGAAGGAAGCTAGTTAGAGGAGACGGAGAAAGGATTCCTACAGTGACCGGAAGGATATCCAGCAACGCGTGTCTCCAGGGTAGGAAACCAGACCGACAATTAATGCCCCGAAAAGGGCATAATATGCCATTCAATTCGCTTAATTACCGCGTGCTTCCGAAAAAAGTGATCGTTGCTATTAAGCCGCGAGCCTCTTCCCTGGCGATGGCACGCGAATATCACTGTTATTTATATTCGCGTATAATCGAGCTTGTATTGCACGGTTCCGTGAAGCAATGTTGCGTGCTCGATGAAAAGCCTCGAATACCGTCAGCCCTGATGCGTGAATTGCGCTTAAAACGATTTCCTCCCTCGCCTCATTTCACGGTTCGTACGTTCCAGTAACGCGCGCGAATAACGGTTAAGCTAGCGAGCGACACCATTTAAAGAGGAAGATGCTCCGCTTTTTCCTAATCGTACTCGCCCTAATCATCTTCCTCTGTCGATTCGACAATTCCGTGAGAATTTGTTGTTAATTGTCCTCTTTCCAAGTTTAACTAGCCTTTAACCTGTAAAGTGGGTTGCTTCCTTGTTAGAAGCTCCCCCGAAGCGTGTAGCGGGAAACGGATGATGATGAAGAATCACCGAATCTTTCGAATTGGTTCTTTGAAAAATACAAAAATATACTTCAATTCCCGTTTCGATATTGGAGAGACCGGGACTGAAAGTTCCAATTTTAAAGAAACATAAAATTACTCAAAAGTAGATGCTGCCATCTTTAACGAAGCATTTATTGTATTTTAAAATTTTTATCTTGAAATGAAAATATCGTAATAGGCTTTTTTATATATTTTTCATTTATTTACCGTTAGGCGAAGCGAAACTTTTTTTCTCTGTACTCATAAATGCATAAATTCCAGTCTATTAATTACCTACAAATATCAAAATAAAATTTTCTTCTCCGAAGGATTTGTGAAGCACAAAGTGAAATCGGTAATAGCCAAGGGGTAAAATTACTAGTAAAAAATTGTATAAATAAACGAGGCGTTTGAAATACCGAGACAAACAAAATCCAGTCATACTTAAGGGTTACAAAATACCTTGGGATAACTAACTGAAATCTATACATACATTAAACCAATAAATCTTTAAGTAATTGACGGTTTCGTCTGGCTACGGTTAATTCCCGCGAAGGTCGTCAGTCTACTTACGTCCCATCGTCCACATACTTCTGAGCATGTTTATACATTGCATTGATGATTGAGCAATGAACCAAGGGGTCCCATGGAAATCACCGACAGTTTTCACCGTCAACATTTCACTTAATCCACATTTGACCGACAACGAATTTCACTTAATCCACATTTGACTGCCAACGAATCTAAAATTGTTGTCAGTTAAATTAGTTCTCGGTCAAATTTGGAGTCGGTAAAATTCGTTGTCGGTCAAATCTGAAGGCGGTGAGATTCGTTGGCAGTCAAATTTGTTGTCGGTCAAATTAATGGTCGGTTAAAGGCGTTTTCTGTCAAATCTGAAGGCGATGAAATTCGTTGTCGGTCAAATCTGAAGGCGGTGAAATTCGTTGTCGGTCAAATCTGAAGGCGGTAAAATTCGTTGGCAGTCAAATTAATGGTCGGTTAAATTAGTTGTCGGTCAAATCTGGAGTCGGTGAAATTCGTTGTCGGTCAAATCTAAAGGCGGTGAAATTCGTTGTCGGTCAAATCTAAAGGCGGTGAAATTCGTTGACAGTCAAATTAGTGGTCGGTTAAATTAGTTGTCGGTCAAATCCGCTGTCGGTTAAAGGCGTTGTCGATTAAATTCGTTGCCGGTCAAATCTGGAGTCGGTGAAATTCGTTGTCGATCAAATCTGAAGGCGGTCAAATTCGTTGGCAGTCAAATTTGATGTCGGTTAAAGGCGTTGTCGGTTAAATTAGTTGACGGTTAAAGGCGTTGTCGGTCAAACCTGGAATCGGTGAAATGTTGTTGGGGAAATCTGTGTCGGTGATTTCCGAACCAAGAGCCCTATAACAAGGTAAAGACCGAGAAGCGTCGATGGTACCGATGGTCGGAGTCGCAGAAACAGTTTGGAGCCTGTGAACTGGTTGATTTCCCCAGTTTTTCAGCCGGACTTCCGGAACGGAACCAAAGGCGAGACAGAGAGGGCGACGAGAGCGGAAAGAGAGGAGTAAACGGAGAGAGCGAATCCGGAGTCGCACGGCAATTTGGCGACATCCGCCATAGGCCGCACTTGTACGCGATCCAATTTAAAGTCACGAAGCCGTACGAGGCCCGACCATTCTTTCATTCGTACGCGTAATACGTATACACGTTCATCCATTCATTGGGTATCTACATACGGTCCGATAGTGAGGGAAAGAGAACAAGAGAGAAAGAGTGAGAGGGTGTGTGACAGAAAGGGAGACGATGGACCTGACTTTGTTTTTATTTGCCGTTTACCGTCTCTCTAGCGAGCCAGTGAACAGGGCCCCCCGGCAGGGACGGCAGCGGAAGTACTTTCATTGTGCCAGGGGACCGGCATCCCTTTATTTTCATCTCCAACGTTCGCGTACGTTAATAAACGTTCGACGATGTTCCCCGACGAACTTGCTTTAAATTTGCACTGTGACCCACCACCGCCTCGCCGCGCCGCGAGAATTATTCTCGTTCTAAGTCACTAACCCGGACAAAGCCATCTGGCAATGTCGATCCTTCGTCCGGAAGTCTCTTCTCGGCTCCGATCGTTCAAACGGTCCCGGACTAGATGAAGTGTTCTTCACTTTGACGAATGATACTCATTTAACCCTTCGCTGCATGGTTTTTTTTATTAATTGGGATGAAAAAATTAAAAGGAGGTCAGCTTTTGTGTTTTATTTAAGGGGAAAAAATTAAAACAACATTTTCAGAAAAATGAACATAATTTAGAATAGTTTCTTCTCGCTCCGAACGTTCAAGATGGTGTTTCAATGATGTTCTTTACTTTGACTAATTATTCTTTTTTAACCCTTTGCTGCATGATTTTTGTTATTAATTAGGATGAAAAAATTGAAAGAAGGTCACTGTTTTGTTTTATTTAAGGGAAAAATATTGAAAAAAAGTAAAACAACATTCTCAGAAAAATGAACATAATTTAACCGTGTGCGTGTTGCTAATAATCCCATTTGGGGTTTTATAGTTTAATAAAAAAAGGATCAGGAGGAATCATAAGTTACGTAAAGATGTAACAAAAAAAATATTCCAGAGGTATTACATCCTGAAGTATTACAGTCCGAGGAATGGAAATACTTCTGTAAATTCGATGCACGCTTATGTTTGTTTGTATGAACTGCATGCTAAGTCTCGTGTCAGCATATCCGGAAGTATCCTGCGGTGAGTGGTAGAGAAATGTGGAATCTCTTAACGAGTTACTTTACGTTTGGACCACACGTGTCGCACAGTTGTCAGTTATGAGACTGAGTTAGTTATCTGTTCCTTTTAGAGTAGAAATTTACATTTTACCCACCGGAAGCCTATTAATAGGATTCAGTAATAATTAATTGATTCAGATTCAATAATTATGCTGTACCAAAGAAATCATAGTACGTTTCGTTGGTTGATTTGGCAAGAAAGTAATTTCGGTATTTTAAGGTGAAATAAAACGAACTTTAATCAATAAAATATTTTCTTGTTTGTTCTGTTTGACAAAAGATCATCGAACAAAAGGTAAAATATATTCGTAAAGGTAAAATATGTTCATTAAAATTAATTTCTTGAATAAAATAATGGGGTAATATTTCATCTGAAAATACCGAAGCTATTTTCTTGCCAACTTTAAATGAAACTATTAGATGATAAATATTGAGGGTGACTTGTTATCTCATAATTAAAATTGCTGTTGTTATCGAACGTTCTATTAAAAATTGTTTAGCCTATGTACCATAGTTTTTTAAAAAATTATGCAATAATCACCGATCTGTAATGTATTAATAGTAGTCTATTAATAGTAGTCGCTCACCTGATCGATCTTGCATCGCACACCGCATCCCCCTTCCGAGATTGAGTCGTCCGTTCGGTTCTGAAAGCAATTCGGCGAGGTTGTTAGTCGCAAGATTCTGTCGCTCACTAAATACGACAAACACAATACATTCCATAGGTGGTACAAGTATACAACAATTTTGGTAACAGGACCATGAAGTAGAAAATCAAATCTATTACAGAAAATCAAGTACAAACAATTTTTGTATAATTTATTTATTCTTGATCCTGTTCTGTTTCAAATGAAGTCTAAATATTTTTTCAACGATAGTTTTAACATTATAGTAGGTGTAGGCAAATGTAAACATGTATGATAGTATTTTATTATTATTATTAATTTTATTTATCATGTACAGGTTCAATTTACTAACTTCAATTTACTAACTATTATATTATAGAATATTATAGAAGTATATTCTTTATTCGCTTTATATTTTCAATTTATATTCACATGTAAAATAAACTCTTCAAATAAGCAAGTGTAAATTTTCAGATTTAGTTTTATTGTATAATATATTCTCTTTGGTTGGTCGTACCGCGATTTTCAATACATACATGTTCATATGTATATTTTAACGGTGTACGTGTTGAGTGGATTGAGAAGGAACCGTGTGAAATATTTTCGTCGTTTCTGCTTGTCATTTTATCATACGCGAATATTTTCAGTTTATTTAAATTCGCCAGGAGCAGCTGCTACAAGTACAAGTCTTGAATAAACATGATCGCCGAGTTAATTAGATGTGCATAGGAACTAGCTACCTCCCGAAATTCCCATGAGTGTACGCATGGTTTCACACCCTAGTTACCAAACGAATTGTTCGTGTCCCTCGATCTACCTCTAACCGAAGCCTCCACTTCTGTCCCTCCTCTATTTCCACATTTTTAACAATTTGTCGACGGTTCCATTAAAAACCGGACGTGCACCTGTATACCGGAACCATGCAGCGTACAGGTGCGAACGTTTTACAACGACGACATTGTCCGTAACGATACCTACCAGAAATCTGCGACCCGCGCAAGTATTCGGCGATTCATTCGCGACAGACTAGGTACACCGGGGGTGTCAATTGAACCGGACGAAACAATTTACTATCTTTTAGAGCTGGCAAGCGATTCAATTTATTTTCTGCGGCCCCTTGCGCGTTACGTATACCGTTACCCCCGTTCCAAGCACATTTTTTT
>CM052344.1:9270699-9299139 GCA_028455595.1 Lasioglossum vierecki | reverse complement strand
CCTTCTTTTTCGAAGTCGGTTAAAAAACTGTAGATGTCATTACAAGAATGACAAATGTAAGGCAGATAGACAGGGGCACAAATTGAAACAACAAAAGAAAGTAATTGGCACTTCTCGCGACTCAAGCAAAATCGGTGGACATTTATTTCTTTTTAACAATGAATAATTACATCATTCGTGAGATGAGACACAACGGAGCTAGTGCTCGAGACAAAGTAGTTCTGGTTGTTCGGAACGCCGAAATTCCATAAGAAAAAACTGTAGATGTTACAAGAATGACAAATGTAAAGCAGATAGCCAGGGGCACAAATTGAAACAACAAACGTAAGGAATCGGCACTTCTCGCGACTCCAAACGAAATCGGTGGACATTTGTTTCTTTTTACCAATGAATAATTACATCATTCGTGAGATAAGACAACGAAACTAGTGCTCGAGACGAAGTCGTTCTAGTTGTTTGGGAGGCGATGTTTCTTCGTTCCGAAATTCGACGAGAAAAAACTGTAGATGTTACAAGAATGACAAATGTATGGCAGATAGTCAGGGGCACAAATTGAAACAACACACATAAGTAATCGGCACTTCTCGCGACTCCAAACGAATCGGTGGACATTTGTTTCTTATTTTTACCAATGAATAATTATAATTTTTTCAGACGCAGGAATGTAGCTCTTGAAAAAGATCCACACAGGGATCGAAACGTTGAGTTATATTAATTTGCAAACTTGCTGTTGTTTCTAATGATCGAACCTTGCGCTAAAATCACAAATCTAATCTTTAATTACAATTTCGATCGAGAAAAACTTTCATGAATAATTACATCGTTCGTGAGATAAGACACAACGGAGTCAGTGCTCGAGACGAACTAGTTCTGGTTATTGGGAACGCCGAAATTCGACGAGAAAAAACTGTAGATGTCGTTACAAGAATGACAAATGTAAGGCAGATAGCCAGGGGCACAAATTGAAACAACAAACGTAATTTCTCGCTGGCTATCGAAGCTCGATTATGGTCAATATTCTGATCCATCTCGTTTCGGTGCCACGTTGTGAACCTCGCGCAGCAATATTGACCTCCTCGCGAGTAAAATCGCAGGCGATAAGCAAATTTTCCGACGACTACGATTATTTATTGCTGTAAACAAAGTCGAAGTTCGCGATGCTCTACGAGGAAAACACGATGGAAAAGGAAAAAAAGGCTGCGCTATTTCACGGACAATTTAGCGGCCGGCTAGCGTTCAGACGGTTTTTATTTTGCACTACCGGCCACGCAATAATCTTGCCAACTCTTTTATCTACTCTGCCACTTTCATAACACGAGAGTATAATGGCACGGCCACTAATCGCGAACAATGATAAAGCCCATGCAAACGATCCTGATAAAATATGCTGCCTCTCGAATTTCTCGATTTGCTTCGGCCGAATTACGAATTTCGAGTTGCTGGATTTGTTAAGGATCATCTCTGGCCGCTTGGTCTAATCTGTCACCTTGTTAACGCATTCCAACCGCTCGAATACTGCGCGCTGGAATATATGCATTTTTCGCGAGTGACGCGCAGTAGTCGGTGGGCATGAAGATTGAGAGAGAAATTTAAAGAATTCTATTATTTGTATTAATTATTATTATTATTTGTATTAAGATTCCAACTAGAATCGAAACGACGACGATTATTTGATAATCTGCAAAATTGTTTTTTGATTTCTCAAATAGTAATTGGTCGAACCGTAGCGCTGAGAACATTTAACATTTAAAAGGCAAGGGATACAACGTGACATAACTAGAAAGTAACTAGAATCTTACATATTTTTTGAATCGAAACAAAAAACAAGTAAAAAAAGCAAGTTGGTTTTATGAACAATATTTACAAAAAATTTTTGTTATTACACTCAAGCATTCTAATAGTATATGTTGAAAATTGTACAACACATATATATTTTTACTGACGTAATGCAAAAATACATCTTGAAAAGGATTCAAACTAGAATCGAAAATTCGATGATTATTTGATCATCTGCAAAATTGTTTTTTGATTTCTCAAATAGTAATTGATCGAACCGTAGCGCTGAGAACATTTAACATTTAAAAGTCGAGGGATACAACGTGACATAACTAAAAAATAATTAGAATTTTACATATTTTTTTAATCGAAACATTTTTTTAACTTATACGAGCATATTTTGAGCTGCACAAGGGTTCATTTGATAGAGGAAGGTTAACTGCACCACACTGTGTCCCATCATACGAATAAAAAATGTATATTTGTAACAGAAAAATAAGTCCAAAGTAGAGCAAACATCGAGGAAAACACAAGCAGATTACGATGTATTTTTTGTCACAAATACATTTTTGATGGTAGTCGTAGTTTGATTGAGGACACCTTCCCGATCTCATACGATACAATGGCACACTGGTACACTGGTAAACTGGATATTCAAGAGTATTTACTTATTTATCCAGTTTAAGAGATATCAGTTTTTTTCTTTTAGATAACCCAGAGACTTCGCGTGTGCCAGCACACAATTGTTTACTACAGATTTGTGAAACGTATCGACAAACAATCTGTCTGTTAATACGAAAGAAATCTTAGTGTTTTTTTTTAATTAATGGCATTCGTTTTGAACATTATTTTTGAATTCTGACTTTATTCTGCAGATTCGCGAAGAAACACAGTTGATGTTCTTGGTGCACTGGTTCGATTAATTTAATTGGAAGCAAATTGGCAAAATATTTCGATGTTTATGAGAACACATGTCTTTTAATAATTTCAATAATTTTAATAGTTATATAATAGCTATTAATAGTATTATATAATTACTATATAAATCAATATAATATAATTATTATATAAATTAATATAATTATTTAATAGTTGTTAATAGTTTCTTTATCATTTGCATAACATTATGTTTTTTAATAATTCACAGACGCAATCACTATTTTCTTGAAGAGTCTAAACCAAAACTGAAACGTCGAAATTAATATATTGCAAAATTGTTTTCAATTAAATTGATCAACTTTGTTTAAACATACGATCGACAAGAAGAACATTTATTCGCGAAGAAAATTTAAATTTCTTATAGACCGTGCGATTTCTGGAAAACCATACCTGATTCAAGTCGAGATCGGGACATTTCGAGGCGCATTCTTCTTGCAAATTGACAGGAGCGATCCGATCTTCGTAGTCATCTGGCAGAAGCGCGGAAACGCTTCCCGCCAACGCCAACACCTTCAGAAATACGCATAGTCCCGTTGCTAACATAATATCCGCAACCCCCCTGGAACCAACCCTCGATCACCGTCCACGGAATTTTTGCGGAAAGTATTCAACCGTCGATCGTCATTGTTCCTTCAATCAAAATAGTCTTCGCGGCTCTTCGAAGAAGACCTCGGAACACAGGCTGGACTTCTCTGTTCCATATTCTTGCAGATCGATCTTCGGGCTTGATCCTCGCAAGAAAACAGAGTACTTGGATCACGGGCACTCGCAAAATCACACACTAAACGGTCACATGAACGGTCAGACGACTAGATTGCCTTCTTCCGTCGAGTATTACAAGTAGACACTTCTTAAAGATGATTCGCAACGATTTCTAAAGATGGCTATTGAAAATATTTCAAATCCAAGTACTTAATTTTGTACTGCTGCGAATTCTCGTAGTCTTCCGTCAAGATCTTCGATCGTTAACCAACAATCACATCCTCACTATTTTTATCCAGAAACATTTTACCCCGATCGACTTGCACTGACTTTCTCGCTGTTATTGTCACTGAAATAATAATCCACGGATGCAAGGGGTCTTCGCAATCAACAGAAGCTCCGGTTCACCACTTGTTCGTTTGATCGTATCCACATCGGCCACGAAATCGTTCACCGAGCGTGTCCTTTGTCCGCACAGGGTAACAGAAGAACAAATTCGGAAGTCCTTCGAATCACCTGTGACGTTTGAGTCACGAGACTCGCGCAGCAATAGCCCGGCGTGGTTGTTAATGTCTGGCAAGCATAAGAGCAACTGACTCCAAATAGCCACTACAGAGTCAACTATCCCCCACCAACGACACCCTTATCTGTTGCACTCTGCTTGACCAATTCCCTACGGGCTGCGGTGGTGGTAGGTACTCGGTTGGAACTTGGAAGCGTCCGCGTGAGCCTTGCCTCGCTCTGCCTCGTACCACGCCCCACGCCTTACCTCGCCTCGCCTCTCTGTGGTCGGCGAAGAGAAGACGAACAGAAGGGAGAAACGATCCGAACCTTCTGTTCGTGCAGGGCCGACCGACCATTGGTCAATTGGCAGATTGACCTGTTCTTACTATCCTCGTAAACTTTCATTCATACATTCGCACGTGCCGTTTGAATCGACTGAACCACGTTACCGGTGCCGTTCGAACAGGTTCGGATCGTGCCACAAATTCAACAACCACTCGAACGTGGAAAATCCATTGCGCCCTTTGCACTCGGAGCTATTTTAACTCGAAAATTAACCCTTAGCACTCGAGTGGTGACTCTGAGTCACCGCTGAAAATTGCTGTACCACTATATTTTATATTATATTACATATATTATTTATATTATATTCTATATTTTATAATAATGAGTATATGTAATATATCTATAGTGTGTAAATCTAAGCAATATATTATTCAATATATTATTCAATATATTGCCCAAGCAATATATTATTCAATATATTATTCAATATATTAATCAATATATTATTCAATATATTATTCAATATATTATTCAATACATTATTCAATATATTATTCAATATATTATTCAATACATTATTCAATATCTTATTCAATACATTATTCAATATATTATTCAATATATTATTCAATATATTATTCAATATATTATTCAATATATTATTCAATATATTATTCAATATACTATTCAATATACTATTCAATATACTATTCAATATACTTCAAAATGTATATGTGTATATAATTAACACTCGAGTGGCGACTCTGAGGCCCCACTAAATATTGCTATATCAGTAATACAAAATAATTATTTTATATCAAATAAATTACTAAACATTAGAGTATTACTCGAGTAAATTGCATCAGTTTAATACGCATGAAATGAAGAAACTCATATAAACTGAAAATATTCCAGGTCAGAAGAAATGTTTATTTCTCCTGTTAAAATAATTCCGAGTGAAAAGGGACTTTAGTACTATTATCTCATATAATGTAATAGTAACATATCATAATTATATGAAGTCTCTATTAGTATTATATATTATTAGTACTATTATCGAGTGCTTATAGTCTTCATATATACAATATTCGAATAATTTTTCATGTGATACATGCAAAAAAAAATGCTTGCAACTGATCTCTAAATGGAGTGAAATTTTTAACATCGTCACATAGAAACGACACACAGACTGTATTGAGATGACACCACGGCTGAAGAACGCTTCATTAAGTCAACCACCCTCTCCTCCTTGTGAAGCGGCACGATACAGTCGGTCCAAAGCAAATTCAAAGCGGAGCTTCAAACAAATACTCCCAACATCGAGGTTCCGAGGAAAAACGAAATGGTCTCTAAAAATTTCTGTACACACGCATCTTTTGACACCGTCCGGGAAACGGACGTAGCTTTATTGACAGTACGTCCGAAAAAAGAGGATGGCAATGTCAACTTGAAACAGGTTCTTGCTGGCCAAAGAAAAGAGGAACGGAGACAGAGAAATGAAAATCTTGTCTCTCCCTGTCGATTACACTCGCTCGATTCCTCAACGAATAAAACCACAATGTTTATTCAGCAGAAAGGGTTCATCAACTGTTTTCCACCAAGTCAACAGGATGATTCGTTTCGACAGATTAAATCTGCGCAGGACAAGAGGCAGTCGCTATTATTCGTGGTACCATTGTCAGTCGCGGAGCCACGCTTCGACTCATTCTTTAGGATGACCCGAACGAGATCTATTCTTCTTCCGAACGCATATCTATTGGATCGAAGGGGAGCATCGCGTTTACCTTCGCGTTACTGTCCCCTCTTCGAGACACCTCTATATGCATGTACCATTCATCATACGCGAGAGCTTTCTGATGAATACAGATAACGACGTAAACGTCGTGATAATTTGAAAATAAAATTTTACTCTTCCCTGTATTCGGTTTCGTTGTGTGAAATACCCAGTGCCGGATTAAGCCCCGTAGCAGGAGTAGCAAATGCTACGGGCCCTGCGTTTTTTTTTAATAGAAAATCCCATATGAAATTTATTTCAACATAATTACAAAAACTAAATGCACTACATACAAAGCAGAATATAAAAATTACAAAATAGAATATGGTTATTAGAAATACACAAATACCGTTCCCAGATATTTTTGCTAAAAAAAAAGAAAATCTAGAAAATCTCATATGAGATTTAGTTCAACATAATTACAAAAACGAAATACACCACAAACAAAACAAAATTTAAGAATCACAAAATAGAATATGGGTATTAGAGATACACAAATACCGTTCCCAGATATTTTTGCTAAAACAAGAAAGAAAATCTAGAAGTCTCATATGAGATTTATTTCAACATAATTACAAAAACGAAATACACCACATACAAAGCAGGATATAAAAATTATAAAATAGAATATGGTTATTAGAGATACACAAATATTGTATTACAGATATAAGATTAGTTGGAACAGTATAGACAAAACTTATAACAAGACCACAGCAGAAAATTGACCTAAAATTTGGTCGATACCGTCCCCACATATTTTTGCTAAAATACTATTTTACTATTATCGTGCAAAACTTAGGACCCTCTGGTAACATTTGCTACGGGCACCGCGCTGGCTTAATCCGGCACTGGAAATACCAATACCAGAATTGTTCTTTGTCCACATCAAGAAACTGTCGGAATTCTTACCGTACGTTACTTATCTAACATAAATAAATATCATAAAGTAATTTATACGCGGTTTAATAAATTATTCCACGCGTGCCAATCTTTACCAATTCCACTTCAAACTGCCAAGGGAAGTTACGACGTTCTAGTCATTTTTCTTTACACAGAAAATATTTCATGGTTTCTTTAAACCTAAATAAAAATTGTTAATATTTTCTTTATAATAACTAGAATTCCATAGAGTGAAATGGAACCTTAAGAAACTGTAATTATTATGTAGCCTGCAGAAATGGTAAATCGCCGAGCACCAGCAAACTATAAACAGCACAGGATCAAGAGGACCCCCAACTTTAGATGCTAGCAGTCACATTGCATCAACGTAGATTTTTCGGTTTCGCGATGAATAAATTAAATTGCAATACTTTTCTCAAAATGGAGTAGAGCAGCGTATAGAGTAGAGTATACATAAATTAAGAAATGAAATGACGGGAAGAAGATGACAAACGGTGCAGACGATATAAAGTTGAAGCAGAAATATGGGGACACGTGTTGGGAAGATGCAGGAAGGAAGAAGGAATAGAGGGGAAATTAAAAGAAATATTAGCTTAAGGGTTGAATAGCAAAGTTGGACAGAGAGAGAAAGGAAAATTAGGATGGAAAGAGTGAATGAGAATGAGAGAAAATCGATGGAAGGACGAGAGTGTAAGAGGGTAGGAGTGAAGGAATAAAAGAGACGACATAGTGGAAATAAAGAAAAGGATTGTAAAGAGAAGGGGATCCCATTGTATCCAATAAGAAAACAAATAAATATATGTATATATTTCTTATTTATACATAAATACATACATACACACTTACTTTTCCCAAACACTGCGAGTGATAAAGCCAAATGACTTTCACAATCCCGTTCAGAACATCAAAATCTCCGAGGATCATTTGCACGTTCATTATGAAAATGCGAAATTGTTATTGGAAATTGGCTAATATAGTTAGTACGCTAACGCGTTCGAGTCGTCGCTCTCTATCGCGTCATCTCACTTTGCTGCGACGCTTCTCGTTGGCGGCCTCTGTCACGTGGTGGACTTGTGGACGTGATTGATTCCGCCAATAGCGACAATACGTGTGACTCGAGGCGGCGCAGCGTAGGTAATACGATTGGACGGCTTCTTGCAATCTCTATACATATATACAACACAGTACACAGTACAAGAATCTAATAACATTCATATGCCGAAGAGAGTTCAGCTAAGCTGAGAGAAAAGTGAGCTTGAAAGGAGTCATCGATTTTAATAAAACTTTTTCTGGAGAATCTAGAGCAAAAATAAACAGACCCATATGTCCGTGGGTTTTTCACAATACCATCTATATCTTCTATCTGTAGAAATAAAAATCAAATGTTCGTTGATAAGCGCATCACTGGAGAACGGCTGGACTGACTCGGCTTTTTAACCGACTTCGAAAAAGAAGGAGGTTACTCAATTCGACCTGTATGTGCCTTTTTTTCGCTTTTTTCTATGTATGTTCACCGATTACACCGAGATGGATTAACCAATCGGTACGAAACCTTTTGCATCTTGTAGAGTATGTCCTGGGGGTGGTCCCGTTATAAAAATTTTTTCATTTTTATTGTTAATAACTATTGTTATAGCAAAAAGAAGTATTAGTTGGTGTTTTTTCTTTAAATGTTCATAATAGTCTGAATAAGATTTTAGGGAAAGAAAAATTAGAAAAGTTGCCCGGAATAATGGAAAAATCGGGAAAAACTGAAAGTGCTTTTTGAATCATATTTCAATTCAACAACAAAAAATCAACGTCGTTTTAATCAATATTTCAATAGGCATTTACATTATCGACGTCTGTTTTATAGAAATTTGGACAGGACAACGTCTGTCGGATCAGCTAGTTAGTTGTAAAGACAATCAACAATTTTTCGAATTCTCCTTGTTAGCTTAGCGATCGGATCTTCTAGTTTGAGCAGTAATCTTGGTGCTTCCACGTAGAAAAGTAAAGATCAATCGATTAACGCGCCGGGACTACGGGCAGGCGAATTCAGAACGGCTTGTTATGAAACGACAGCGATCTGTGGCACGTTAGTTCCAACCTCAATGGCGGTTACAGGTTACCTAGGGCTTCCTGCGGAAATGGCCAATATACTCCTCCGACCTCCAACTCACTCAGTCACTCGCTCACTTGGATCACTCCTGTTTGGTGTACCCCGTACCCATATGATCGCCCTGTCGCTCGACACGTACTCGTTACGGGTCATCATCGTGATCTATGCGCCTACAACAAACGTTACATCCTTAATCTGTCCTAGCCGGCTAATTCTACGCTCGTGCTGAACGAGAAAGTTGACGGTATTCTCCATTTGAATGCGGACCGGACTTATTTTGCGCCGCGATTGCAGCCGCTTCGTCTCGAGAAGGCGAAGAGACTGCCGTGATTCTGGTACGACGATCGAATCAGCGACCGCTGATTCGAGCAATTACTTGCTATGTATATGGATATTCTCCTAGCAAATGATCGGAATGGGAGAAGTGAATCCGAAGTTTGCTGATTCAGAACTTTGAGGTCTATGGAATTTTGAAGAATGTGTACAAAATAGATATAGTATTTGTACCAAGTATTCCTACACCTTTCAAAACGAATAACTTAAAAATTGAATCCAATAGCTTTATTTTTTAAAAACATATACTTCTTAAATGGAAAGAAGTGAATCCTTGATTTTTTTAAAAACATTATTTACACATGTCCCAATTACTAAATATGGATATTCTCCTACCAAATGATCGGAATGGGAGAAGTGAATCCGAAGTTTGTTGATTCAGAACTTTGAGGTCTATGGAATTTTGAAGAATGTGTACAAAATACATATAGTATTTGTACCAAGTATTCCTACACCTTTCAAAACGAATAACTTAAAAATTGAATCCAATAGCTTTATTTTTTTAAAACATATACTTCTTAAATGGAAAGAAGTGAATCCTTGATTTTTTTAAAAACATTATTTACACATGTCCCAATATATATATGGATATTCTCCTAGCAAATAATCGGAATGGGAGAAGTGAATCCGAAGTTTGTTGATTCAGAACTTTGAGGTCTATGGAATTTTGAAGAATGTGTACAAAATACATACAGTGGGTGTATCAAGTATTCCTACACCTTTCAAAACGAATAACTTAAAAATTGAATCCAATAGCTTTAATTTTTTTTAAAAAACATACACTTCTTAAATGGGAAGAAATGAATCCGAAGTTTGCTGATTCAAAACTTTGAAGGTCTATGAAATTTCAAAGAATGTGTATAAGCTTGATTTTTTAAAAACATATACTTTTTAAATAGAAAGAAGTGAATCCGAAGTTTGCTGATTCAAAACTTTGAAGGTCTATGAAATTTCGAAGAATGTGTACAAGCTTGATTTTTTTAAAAACGTTATTTACTAGCTTGGATTAAAAAAAAAACATATACTTCTTAAATTAGAAGAAATGAATCCGAAGTTTGCAGATTTAAAACTTTGAAAGTCTACGAAATTTCAAAGAATGTGTACAAAATACATACAGTGAGTGTACGAAGTATTTCTACACATTTCAAAACGAATAACTTCTTGAAAATTGAATCCAATAGCTTGATTAAAAAAAAAAACATTATTTACATATTAGCTAATAAACTAATCCTTCTAACCACTGAAAAAAACTCAAGCTGTTGGGTGCCATTTTGTGAAAGTTATTCGTTCTTAAAATTAATACTTTGTATACCCACTGTATATGTAGATCTTGAATATTTTAATTTGTTAGTAACAGTACACTCAATCTTCCTATAACACTTTATGTTATTTATTATTATTTACATACAATTTACATACAAACACATGAATGAAATTAAATCCTTATTATAATCCTTATTATAATTAATTTTATAAAACAAACACTATAACAATAGTCTTTATCTCCAAAAATATAGAAGAGAAAAGAAAATTTATATTTTTTGTATGATTACAAGCGAATCAAATTTTATTTCATTTAGAGAGAAACGCATAACATTTAGATTTGTTAGACCTTGTTTAAAATCTATATGACGGAAGTGATTCGTTCAAATACGGCAAGGGTTTATAACGCATTCCGTGTTGTATCGAAACCGGGTTAAGCGAAACTTGGAAGTAATCAGGGGAATGCGGAGGGTTATCAAAGTCTATAAAACCAAGTTACATATAAGCATATCGGTTTATAGAAGGGTTGTCGCTTGCACCGTTTTATATCGAGACCGTGTTGTAAGAGAATTGATGAGTGCATTAAAAATACGAAAAATATTGAATGTTTTAATATAATAATAAATATATTTTACCTTATATATAAAAAACAAAATAAAGGAATGTAAAAGGGTGCAGCCGGATAAAATGATTAAAAATGTCCCTGGACCAAATTAATGGTCCATGTCATAGGACATCAAGAAAAACTCGTTTTTTACATATTTATAGTCATATGCAAAAATTCTGAAAAAATCTAACTGACGTCAAATACCCTCATACATATACTGTAATTAATTTAAATTTTTAAATTAAACATCCTGGTTGTAAAAAATCAATAACCTCCGGATAAATCAAGTAAAGGCAGATGTTGCATTGAAGTTTAAGAACGACATCATTTATTATATTTTTACAGTGTCATTGTATAGATATATAAATATTGTTCATGAATTTAATTTAACAATTTGTCTCTCCTAAGACAAACGACTCAATGAGAAATAAAAGAAGGTAGACATTTTATCTTAACGGTAATTGTTTTGTTACATCTATGGACGGATTAGTTGATTAATTAGAAAAACGATGTACCGAGGATGCGGCGAACAGGAAACTCGAATTAACACGTGCTCGTGATTTGTTGTTTGTTTTGCATACAACGTAATCACCTTACAAAGGGACAATTTTTTCTATAAGACGTCTAGACGGATAGTACAGGGCTTACCCTGCTTTACACGATACGGCAACAATTCGGCTCTATTAGGCCAATAAAGTGTATCAAAGAGGAGGAATGCGCCCCGCGTCAATCGTAAATGTAACGTCAGTTTGTCCGTCCGTGTGCTGTGCTCGAATATGCGGGGTGCGGGTGGACGGTTAATTTAGATTGAACCGTACACGTACGTTAGAAAAGAAGAGCGAAGGACCGATTTTAAAAAGCCAGAATGGTTTGAACTTCTATGGTAGAAACCATAGTTACTACGAGTACAATTAAATACACTAAACCTTTCAGTTGAAAACTTTCGTGGAAGGTCTCTTCTAATTATACAGCGGAATTTGTGTATTTACGACAAAAATATGAGTAGGTGTAATTTAGAACAGAAAATAAATTAGAAGAATTTAAATATACTGTTCTATTACTTTCAACCTATTAAACGTATTAAAAGAAACAATAAATTTCTATTTCACTATAGGTTGTTGCAATTCAGGTAGAAAATTTTCATTTTGCATAAAGATTCGCTGTTTACTATTATAATAATGCGTCCTATAAAAAAAGATTAACACACAGGACATTTCTATAATTCAGACTGATTGTTTAACCCTTTGTCACCACTAAAACTGTACTGTACCACTAATTAAGATATTGGTTACATTAAGGGATTTAAACAATAAGTAAATTAAGTATTGTATGATGTATTATATCAATTTCATATATCCATAAAATGAAAATAATCATATAGAATGGAATTATTCACAAGGAAAGTTGAAAGAAGGACGTTGTCACACCGATTTAGTTGAGACTCTGTATACTTATAGATCTCGATCTCCCATTTACGAATATATACCATTATAGACGCTAACACTCTAGTTTTTGAGATATTCATAGACAAAGTTCTTAAGTGGTATACAACGAGACTTCCACCCGGTGGGCTAGGGTTCGATTCTCGTTTGGTGAAAATTTTTTTTTCATATTTATTTATATTATTTATTCGCTGTGTAACATTGACTTGTCTATATGAGATTGCACATTAATTACAAGTTGAAGAACAAAAGGATTAATAAATTATAAATAAATTCGCTGTGTAACGTTAATTTGTTCGTAAAATATTGCACATTTATTTATATACAAGTTAAAGAACAAACGTATTAATAAATTATAAATAAATTAGCCGAAATTAATTCGTTATATATCTCTAAAATAAATATTCGTTGTATACCTCCTCTAAAATAGAAGATTAAGCAGTAACGTAAGAACTTTGTTTATGAATATCTCAAAAACTATTGAGTGTTAGCGTCTATAATGGTATATATTCGTAAATGGGACATCGAGATCTATAAGTATACAGAGTCTCAACTAAATCGGTGTGACAACGTCCTTGCACTCTCCTTGTTAGAAGAAATGTTTGATTTTCAGGTTAAAATAGCCTGAGTATAAAGGGTTAAATTCGCAATAAAAACAAATATTACATTGTATTTTATTATTACTAAACTATACATATACTGGATCTTCATATAATTATCGTATATGATCTGATATGATCTAACAGCGAGTAAATCTCTGGATCTAACAATTGTTGATGCTACTGATCAATACCATAGATTTAGTAACAATGACAGAGTGGTCTGTGTAACAGTAAACTAGGTTTCGTTTTCTGCTAAAAATGATGTAGGTTCTGTTCCATGCTAAAGATGATGTAAGGACTGTTCTAGATTAAATATAGTGATAAGAATATAAATATTATCGTATCCTCTCTGTAGGTATTCATTGTATTTATTTTAATTGATTAAATATGCATTCCGTGCATACATAGAATTCGTTTGTTGTAGAATCATAAAATTAAGAATATATAGATTGAATGATATCAGAATTTCCACTCTGGCATTATTGTATTCTATCGCCAGAGGCCACTACCTTCAGGGTCGCATAAAACTAAAATAAAACCACATTTATATATAAACTTTTGTTTTCCGACCAACTTATATATGTGTTAAATGGATACGAGCGGAAATATTTAAATATACGCATGCATATTGAAATTATAACAAAATTGGACATGTTTTTTTGAATTACAAAACGACCATGTGAAATGGTCACGTGTTCTGAAAATTTGTTCGAGTAATCCAAGATGGAAGACGCTGACAATAAAGCCGACGTTGGGCTGGATAAAGAGAAAAAGTCCTATGCCGGAATACCGGAGGCAGATTTTATCGTAAGCTATTACGGTTTACTATAAAATTATTGTTACGATGGAATTCTTATACATTTAAATATCACTTTGTTATAACGAATGTTTTTTATGGAGTGGCAATCCTTATGGCTTCCGATAAATATTTCTTTCACAAAGAAAAACAGAATTAATTCCAGTACATTTGTTTAGCATCGTATTTCGTAAAAGATATATTTCAGCTTTTCAATGTTGCTCCAGAAAATAGTTCAACTACACCTCTTTTGACGCGGCGAACCTTATATGGTTACAAAAGAAACAGACACCCATGATATTCAAATTGTCTGATCTGAATGCATCATTTCATGTGTGATTTTTTATTACATAGGACGATGTCGACGCTTTTATGGCAAAACCGGGTAATAAATCGGTAGACAAAGTACTGCAGATGTTGGATGAGAACCATAGTAAATATAAATTCATGGAATACAACTTGCTGAATAAGAGGAGACGGTTGAAAGCACAGATTCCAGACTTGGAGAGAGCACTGGAAATGATTAAGAAGCTACAATTAGAGAAAGACAACAGCAAAGATTTAGAAACGCAGTTTCTTTTGTCGGAACAAGTTTATGCGAAAGCTGTTATTCCACCTACCGACAAAGTGTGCTTATGGTTAGGAGCTAATATAATGTTAGAATACACTCTCGATGACGCACAAGAAATGTTAACAAAGAACATCGAAGCAGCAAAAAGAAATTTTGGCTACGTGGAACACGATATAGACTTTGTCAGAGATCAATTTACGACGACAGAAGTGAATATGGCTCGCATTCATAATTGGGAAGTGAAGCGCAGACAAGCAGCCACGAGTACAGCGACATAAATTTTTCTTTCTTTTTTTTGTTACCAATTTAATTTGCAACGATTGCCTAAAACCTAAAAAGTAATTATTTGAAAATCCAGAGATGCTATGTAAATCGATGTTAACGATATTTATAATTTTGTAATGTTATCTCTTTTTTTTTAAATTATAGGATACTTAAATTGTCAAAAAAAGCGCCTGTAAATGAAAAACTGTCAGCATGTCAATGGAATAAAGGACTCAAACACATTTAGGTTATAAGCTAGTTACACCAATATTTATGTATATTGTCACAAATACATTTGAATTCTAACTTAACATGTGGTTTCATAGACTTGCAATAGTCTTTTATAATATCTACATAACATTTCAGGGTAACTAGTTTTGATGCTCACACGATGAATATATACGTAACAAGTATAAAATAATAATAAAAAGAAAAGGTAGCATGCCACGATTATAGAAATATCACATGAAATAAAATTTTAGTTGAACCATTGCTTTCTATTTTAACATGTTCTTTTGTACTTCCATTACAAGCTACGTCACTTGTAGATACAGTAAAATTTGCTGTAGAATCGATCTGCTATACTTTTACGAACTTAGAAGTTGAAAGTATGATAAACGGAATGTGCAAAACAAAACTTAATTTATCTTATGTCCTAAAATATCATCGGAAAGATTACTATTTATATAGTAAGGCACAAAATTTGTTTAACTTCTTCAGAAGTTAATGTCCAGTATGGACTAGCTTTGAGTTATGATTTACAATTTTTGTAATTGAATTATTCTGCGTCGTCATCTGGTTCGTACTTCAACAATTTTGTCTTCAGCTCGATAATCTTAGTTTTCGCTTCGTCCAATTCTTTCCTTAACGTATCCATTTCCATGTCATTTTCTGTGATATTACCAATTCTTTGGCGAACGTATCTATTATTATGATTAAGGAAATATTTGTTAGTAACGCTATTAGCTATTATGCTCATTATATTTTCATGTTTTAACAGAAGGATACTCTAAAGGATCATCAGGTTTCTCAGGTTCTTCGTACAAAGATACGAGTATCTTTGTAAGTGCTTCCATAACACCTGCCCTTTCGAGGTACTTTCGGAACTCCTCTTTTTTAGATTCAGCAGGCTAGAACGTACAAACATATTAAACAATTTACTAAATATTGAAACCATTTACACTGTGCATTGGTACATAAATAGAAATCGTGTTTCTAACAATTCTAATAAAGAATATCACAAGAAATAAAGCAATTAATATATACGTGCTATTAAAGAAAAATTATTTTGACAGAATTTTAAATGAATGCTCGGAACAATTGTTTCGTACATTTAATTCATCGATACGAGTATCTATGAGCCAAGTTAAAACATAGTTTACCTTCATATTAGACATTTTTTATGCAGGATTATAATTAAACAAGTATTTTATCAGAAAATTCTGAAGGTCTTACACCAAAATAGCTTAATGGAACCTCAGTAGCACGTGCTTTTCAAATTATATGATGGTATAAATAACTAACGAAACACGTTCAGAACAAATGCTATATCACATACGCGATTTTCAAAACAATGTATGCTCCACACTTTTTTGCAAAAGACTTATTCGTTACCATTATTTACCATTTTCTAGTATGTAAATTTAAACTACTAGGTTTTGTATATTTGGCTGCTTTCTGAGGAAATTCCTCGCGAACTCTCTATACTATTTAAATGTTAAGGAACTGTAGTCTCTTTCGATTAACAACAACACAGTCAAAGGAGACTCCCGCCTTGGCTAAAGCCCGACGCCATTTTGGATGTTTACATAATGCAATAGAACCGAAATAATTAAAACCAATTTTATGTTATAATTTAAATTACAAAATAATGAATTAAATTTACATTACCAATAAATATAAAACGAATTTATGAATTACTCAATAGATTTGTTAATTGGAGAATTAGCTTGAATCGACTATAGCTAAGATACTGCAATCGTGAATGGAATATAGACGGTATCATTGACTATCTAAAATGGCGGACTTTTGTTTATAGTGTATTTTTTTGCGTAAACATTTACAGAAAATAAGATCGAATGTAAATATTTGCAATGAATTTATCATAATGTTTTTTGGAAAGAAAGAAATGTTGATGCAGTTGGTATTAACAAGTGCTGTAGGCATTTGTTCGTTCATTGGTGATCACGGTTTAAAATATGGGAAGTCTGCAGTGTCACGCGCGATATTTGACAATATTACTCATGCAATTGTCGGTGGCCTCACTTGGGCAATTATATTAAGCTTGTCAAGAAAGTCTCTTGCACAAAACTTTCCAAGTATTGTTTGGTGTTTCTTTATATCGTCTTTTATCGATGTGGATCATTTTATTGCTGCATGGAGCTGGGATTTAAACGTGAGTGATGTCATTGTCTTTGTTCTGACCACATCGTAATGGTAGAAATAATAAAAAGACACTAATCTAACTGAATCATTTTTCGTAGGATGCAACACATTTAAAGAAGAGGCCATTTATGCACTGTACAACGCTTCCTATCGTAATCTGGTCTCTGCTTAATTTTTATTCGAGCATATTTAATCATCCAAAGTTAAGCTATGTTTCTTGGATGATTTTGGCCAGCTTTTTAAGCCACCATATACGTGATGCCACACGGAGAGGCTTATGGTTCTGTCCTTTAGGTTCTACCGAACCCATTCCTTATTATCTGTATTTAAGTATGAGTATGATACTTCCTCACGTGTTGCAATGGTTGATGTTATCGCAGGAACACCAGTTTAAGTTATACAATAATGTAACGCTAAACGATATAGTGTAAATGATGAAAATCCATCGTCCACTGGATGCTTGTATATACATAATTTGTACAAATCCATTAACGTAATTGATACATTCATTGTGCGTTTCGATGAATGAGTATATGGCATATATTTTGTATAATATTTATACTTTTTGAGGCTGTTATCGTCATTACTATTGGCTTTTATTAAGAGATTTAAGAAAGACGTTACATCAAGTAGATATTTATTATGTATTTTTATAAAATCTGACAATATATTAGAATCTGTAAGTCTAACAATGTACCTTTGTAACTGTACCTCTATGCTTGTTTTTATCTACACGATTCAGAAAGAATGTATATTGGATTGTGACACAAATTGATTTGGTCATCTATAATATTTCTTTCTAATTTTTTTTTAACAAAGCAGAGAACTACAGTGATCTACATTTTCAAATGAGTTAAAACTCGAACGTATTTATTTATTTATTGCTTTAAACCAAGTGGTTTATATAGCAAGTACAGTAATATTACATTTGGCTTACATTAAACAGGTTTACATTGTATCTAAATTCTAATGGAGCATTGTTTAAGGAAATTATAAATTATTTTAAGACCTTTTATGTCAGGTTTACATAAGAAGGAACTAATACATATTTGTAATCTTACAAATTCGTATTACGATCCAACAGGTCCATTATTAACAGACCCAACAAAAAACATTATTATTAGTTCACAGAAACAAGACTCCCTAACGTTGAAATCGATTTTGTATGCAGTGTTCTGCATTATCAACCCTCTTCTTCCGTAGCAGAAAAACGCTATACCGGTTGATTAAAAATTATTTGAATAAATTGGTGCAACTAAAAGGTTCGGCAAAATTAGTTTCCGCTCGCCACCGTTGACTCGCTTACAAACGTGGAACTTGCGTAACGAAAAAAAAGAGACCTCTTACGACCGCTATGTTTACATAGTTGTTTTCATAGACAGGTGGTCGGAGTAGATTGTCATTCGCGTCTGCCAGTCTATCATGTTTTCGTGTAGACGACAGGTCGTCGCGTCGTTTGACTCCGACACGAGTGAAATAACTTAACGATATACCCACGTAAATTGTGGCGCGTGTGGACCCGATCGGTGAGCGCGGAGGACGCGGATACCCTTGCAAGAAGTCAGCCGCGCACGCACGTGTGTACATATACACCTACCACAGCCTGGAGGGGTTTATCAGCATTCAGCATTGCTTTGCTGGCACTGTTACACACTTCGCTCTCGTCTCGGTCTCATACAGTGCTCATTTAGCTAACCACCTATACCGCTGAAAAACGGTGCAAGTGATCGAGTGCCTCGCTTCAGGAAGAAAGGACCTCGGGACCGGAAGCACCAAGCGTGTTATTATCGCCCGATACCTTCCGTATTTTCACTTGGCTGATATTCAATTTATACACCCGGAAACTAGCGGACGATAATCTAATTATCATTGAAATACGTTCCGCGGTTTACCGAAGAGCTGCCGCCAAAACGAAATTACCAAAATTACATTATCGACGAGATACATGAAAGATTTGTCGCTCTATGGGATTCGTTCGATTGCATTTGAAATCCGCTTTCTACATGGAGGTACAATGTCGATTCCGTTGAATACGAGGTCTACAATGCCACGAGATTTTTGCAGATATCAAATCCGCAACGATAACGCACTGATACCGGTATCTTGATTGTGACCGTCCAGTCCAGTATTGTCTCTAGAGGGGTTCTATTTCGCTCTGACTTACTTCGCTATATATTTACCATGGTGAGTACGCCGCCGGATTCTACTACTTTTTCTGTCGTTCTACGTAAACTCATTCGACGTCGAAATTCTCGACTGACCGTAAATCGTTCGGACCGATATAAACCAGCATAGTTTCCCTCGATATATAGAGTGACTGGAAATTTTCCTGAGAATAAGAACTCGTTTCGTTTATGAAGAAAACTCGGGGGAAAATAAGTTCATTCAACGTTCGTGAAACAGAACTGGCCTTCTTCGTGACATGTTCGTATTAGTCATTTGCTCGTTACATCTCATTTACATAACGAGTCGTTGATGCATCAACGTTTCTGATTTTCAAAATCACTGTGTCAAACGTAGCCAATCTTTTCGTTTTTACAGTGCACGCGATGTAAATATCGTAAAATTTGGGAATTATGTATCGTAACAATTGTTTGTGGTAAAAATAACCAAGAAATACATGGAAACCCACAATTTACAGACGCAGTTGTTTCCTCTTTCTTGAAAAGGATCCATATTGGGATCGAAACGTTGAAAGTTTAACCAAACTAGCGCGATTGCTTTAATTTAATTTCTGATCAAACCTTTGCGCCGATATCGTCTTCTTGTTAAAATCAGAAGAGTAAGTGACACGCTTGCTACTCGTTTGTCGAATCAGCCGAGATGTATCGACCTTACGAAGACCTTACGAATTAATATTATTGTGTATACCTCCCGTTTCGCACGACTTCCAGTTTTGCAGGTAATTAATCAAACTGGTAGTCGAGTGTTGCGTGGCGCATCGCGTTTGTATAAGTGCTTTCACAAGGATCGGGGCTAATCATAGAACCATAATAAAGCATGTTTTGTAACGCTAATTACGACCACTCGAGCGGTCGCCCATTTGAGATGCAACTATGCGCCTTCAAGGTTGGACTGGCGCAAGAAGAATCACAGAAAACTATGCGATGAAAGCGATTCGCGTGACGCGTAAACAATTCTATGCAATTCGCGTAGGAACAAGCGAGAGTGACCGGGCCGATACACGCTCAAGGATCCCGATCGATCGCTTTCGAACTTATTCGCGAGAACAAGATGATGGTCCGTCGAGTCCCACTTCCGCCTAGCTTGTTTGTTTGTTCCTTTCCCGATTCAACACACGACATCCACGTTAAATGCGGGTTGCGACATGCTGGTTCGAGGAAGTGCTAAACAACGGTGCATGACGAACATCTTTCACATTCTTGCATTCTCATTTCATACCGACTACATTAACGTCTATTATTCAAGAGGTGTCCGAGTTTTGACACATTCGGAATTCTTCGGACGATAGTTACATGTTTATCTAGTTCCTCGGGAATTATATAGTAAATTCTGATCAATCGTGTCGCAGCTGTTCGTTCAAGGACATTGTCTGAAAGAATTGGATCGGCAGAAGACAAGTTAACAATCGAATTTAATTAGACTTCGTGAGGATTTTTATCATAAAGTATGCTCGAGTAATGAAAGTATCTTTATCAATCCAGTAATCGTGAAATGTGCAATGTGGAAATGGTAGATTCAGTCTTAAAAGGATAGGAAACGCGGTACCTCTAACTGTATGTTGTAATGTGAATTTTTTATGTGTGTGTGAAAGGATTGGATCATCAGAAGACACGTTAACAATCGAATTTAATTAGATTTTTTGAGAATTTTTATCATAACGTATGCTCTAGTAAAAAAGCAACTAATCATTTCTAATGGAAGTATCTTTATCAATCCAATAATCGTAAAGTGTGCAATGTGGAAATGGTAGGTTCAGTGTTAAAGGGATAGGAAACGCGGTAGCTCTAACTGTATGTTGTAACGTGAATTTTTGTATGTGTGTTTTTAAGACCTCATTGGATAGCAGAAATAATTAGCGGAACGAATGCTTCCTATACGAAAATTAATAACAACGATCCAGTCGCGATGAAGTAACTTATCGTTATCGTCACCGTTAAAAGCCATTTGTCCAACATTCCAGGAAATCAACGAGTTGTTGCTGTATTTCGCTGTAGCATGCGGAGTCATCGCAGGTGCACTATTACTTCTATTCATTTTGGTGATCATACTTTTTGTGAAACTGAATCGACTAGCAGCAGATGGGTGAGTTACTTGCTTCTCAAAACCTATTCAAACCGTTAATTTTTTTTTATTATTATTTTGTGCACGCAAAACTCCACCTTAGTTCCAGTGCCGGATTAAGCCAGCGCGGGGCCCGTAGCAAATTTTACCAGGGGGCTTTAGGTTTTGTACGATAATATAATAAAAATAATGAATGATGTTTTTTTAGCTAAAATATTTGGGAACGATATCGACCAAGTTTTAGGTCAATTTTCTGCTGTGGTCTTAAAGTACAAGTTTTGTCTATACTAAATAATTAATTAGTTTATCGATCGTAATTTATCCTTCAGATATTATGAATTTTATTCTCTTTTATTTTGTCTATACTGTTACAACTAATCATATGTCTGTATGACAATATTTGTGTATCTCCAATAACCATATTCTATTTTGTAATTTTTATATTCTGTTTTGTAGGTGGTGTATTTCGTTTTTGTAAGTAGATTTTCTATTAAAAAAAAAGAACGGGGGCCCGTAGCATTTGCTACTCCTGGTACGGGGTTTAATCCGGCACTGTTCAGTTTCTGCAACCTAGTGTAAACTGATTTCGTGAGGAATCCCAGTGAGCTTTGCTTTGAGATGTACCACGCGGAAGGCTTTGCTTTTTAAAACGCTTCGTTGCGAAGTATATTCTTTTCTTTTGTAAAACGTCCGACTAAAGTTTCTGATTGAAATTGTACGTGTTAGTTGCATAGCCGACGTTTCGTTTTGTTGGGACGAGCCACGTTCTCGACGATGTAGGCCGAAAATCGGGATATGTCACGTAAGATTCTCAATTACACGATTGATTGTCAGATTCACGGCTTCTCCGTATAGGTACGAAATAGAAAGCATTTACTAATTCGTGACTCACTGCGCGCGCTACGTTGATATCGTATCTTTGGTGCGACGCGACATGATTGTTTAGCTTATCTCTTTAGAAGAATGCGAGATGGGTACAGAAGTTAAAAGACGATCGCACGCGACCGCGTTTACTTTTTAACCGACTTCTTTCGTTATAATCAGATGAAGATGGCTTCAACTCATTGCAGTAAAATTCGTTTCGTTTTGAAAAAAAGAACGTCCACACTAAACCGAATATTAATAACATTTTAAATAAAAACTAGAGTGTAAGCTCATCTTCTACTTCGGTCGGCTAAATAAGGAATTTTGTCAGACTTTTTGAAAAAATTGCAAAGATCAAATTTTGCGAGAACAATTTTAAGCCAAATGTTAAATACAAAATTACTATTATATTTGGTTGTAACGCGAATGTATTCGGTTGCAAATATACATTTAATTATACAAGATAATTATACAAGATATTAATTAATTATACAAGATTCAACATAATTTTGATTAATAGATAAGAAGGTTTGCCGAATAGTATTTACGTTACGACCAAGTATAATGTATTTTCATTTACACAAGACTGTTTTATTAAATTGTTTGTTTTTTTAGATCGAATCAGTTAAATAGACAAACGAGTATGATGGCAGACTTTTGTTATACGAATCCCACGATTGTGCCAGGAGAACTGCTATCTCGTCGTGGTTTCTCGATGTATAGTGGTTCGGAAAATTTTAACGACGACTTCGGAATAAAGAGCAAAGAACATTACGGCACTTATCACGAGGCGAGATCGAAATTTTGAGAGAAAGGTGTAAGTGTCGAAGAACTCCATCGATTGGTTAGAGTAGTCGGTTATACTCTGTGTTGATCCGTAAAGAATAAGACTCGCACGAATCTAATCATATTACCATTTGCCATACAATTTATTTATCTATACACACATATATATATTTATATATAGTTATTTATATAAAACTTCGTTGTCATTTTGGTTAGATAAGCGAACTCGTGTAAGACACCAAGGCAGTTACGTTAATCGATATATTAAGCAATGTATTCACTGTAAAAAAATCGTACTTAACTAGAGTATATAAAATATTTTATAACTAAATATCTACGTTATACCCAACGAGTGGGAGAATGAAAATTTACCAATTAGTTCACTCAATCATCGGCAGATGTCGCCACGCGTATTAGTCCGCTGGATATAAAACGGGAGAACTGTTCATAGCTGGAGAAATCAAAGAATTATAAAAACAAAAATCAATTCAGTAAATTGCAATAAATATCGTTCGGTACTATTTAGAACTTTCTCAATGATTTATTTTACACTGATTCTCTGTAACGATCGAATCCCAAACTACTTGTGGCTAAAATGAGATCTGTCTCGTTTGTAATTTACAAACTGTGAATTATATTATTTGTCTTAAATATAAGCATGTTACATATTTATTTCTTTTATTATTATTTGCGCATGAGTAACGGGAGAACTCCTGTCCCGAAGTTCTTTCGAATTAGAGCCTACCATTTTCCGACACTTACTAAAGCAATCCAAGTCACAGTTTCACGTTTCTAAACTGAATGACTGGTTCTTTTCTATTTCGCAATTATTAAAATTATGAAGATGCTTTCGTGGTGAAGAATCAATTAAATATATATGACAGCACAAAGTTCGAATAAATTTAATCTTGTTGTTTTTATAAGGCAACATGAAACGGCTACTTGCACAGCTCAGTGTTATAACACCGATAACACAACGATATTCACATTAACTCAGTGTTATTCTACACGGTTCGCGATTATTACTGTCAAGTGGATCAGCCTGACACTCCATGGGGGTTGCAGTGTGCTATCGTTTACTTAATTCCCCGACATCGTGTGTGTTCCAGTAACTGCTCCCTCTCTATCCGGTGTCGTCTTCGGAAATGTAACACCTCCCCATTACCTTGGTCCCCATAGTTCTCAAATTCAGGCTCTGAGTATCACGATGTGGTAGAGGTTGAATGAGATGTATTACAGCATGAGAACATCTTAAAATCGTTGGTATAGGAAGAACAAAAATCGAAGTAGCTAAATTATTGCAGATAAATGTATCATCTCCTCATTACCTTGGTCCCCATAATTCTCAAATTCAGGCTCTGAGTATCACGATGTGGTGGAGGTTGAATGAGATGTGTTACAGCATGAGAACATCCTAAAATTGTTGGTACAGGAAGAACAAAAATCGAAGTAGCTAAATTATTGCAGAGAATTGTAGCATGTCCTCATTACATTGGTCTCCATAGTTCTCAAACTCAGGTTCCTAGTATCACGCGTAGAAGAATTGTGGAACGAAAACCGTATATTAAATATTGAATGAGGTGTATTAGAGCATGAGAACATTCTAAAATCGTTGATACAGGAAGTACAAAAGTCGAAGGAGCTAAATTGCAGATAAATGTATCATCTCCTCATTACCTGGGTCCCCATAGTTGTAAAATTCAGGTTCTTAGCATTAGAGCTAATATTAGACGTTAAATCAGATATATTAGAGCATGAGAATATTCTAAAATCGTTGGTACAGGAAGAACAAAAGTCGATGGAGCTAAATTATTGGAGATAAAGGTAGCATCTCCTTATTACCTTGGTCCCGAAATTCTCAAATTTAGACTCTCAGTGTCACGAGTAGAAGAATCGTCGAATGAAATCCGTATACATACTAGAGTTTGAATGAGATGTATTAGAACATAAGAACATCCTAAAATCGTTGATACTTTATCCCCAAATTCAGATAATTTGTCCCTAAAGTACTCAAATTCAAGCTCCCAGTATCACGAGCAGAAAAATCGTCGAATGAAATCCTTATAGAGTTCGAATGAGATGTATTAGAGCATGCAAATGCTCTGAAATTGTTGGTAGGGGAAGAACGAAAGTCGAAGTAGGAGTGAAAGTATTGCATAGTCGGATAGAGATAAGGTTTGGTTGTGTGCGCGTCAGGTAGGATAGTGCAGGGTGCATCGAGCTACTAATTGTCAGGATGAGCGCGCACATGCAGAATCGCACGAGGAAAATCTGTGCGCTGGTGCTCGCCCGCACTCGTAGGTACTTGCTGGTCGGTTTTAGAGCGGAAGTGGAGCACCTTCCGGCCGGTACACGCGACGTCTTCGGAGTGGGTGGCGATGAGGACGTAGGTAGGGATACAGACGATGTTACGGGGAGTAGGCAATAGCATGGGGATAGGCCGTAATTGGTATAAAATCATCGAGCAAACACATCGGACAAGACAGCCCGAGGGTTGTGGGCGGCGTTACGTGCCGTTGCCCTGGTTACCGTGGGGCGACTCTGCTAAAGCACCCCTTCGCCTTGATTGCGCACAGGCCCATCCCCCGTACGTATGTACCATATGCGTGTGTGTGTATATACAGTGGGGATTCCGTTGTGTTCTCCGCGTTATTCCGTACACCTATACTCCGCGAAAATGCCACCTGGCCTCTACATGCCAAATTTACAATACGCTCGCACCGCCCCGTTTTTCCGCTCGCGCGCGCGCGCGCGTGTGTGTGTGTGTACAGCTGACATAATCGTGTGCGTGAAACTATCCGTAACCGGTAGCGTACCACCGAGATCCTTCGGTCATCGTATTTCGGAAAATATCTCGCACTTCAGGGACACATTCGAGATACATAAGTACATAGTCGCACGCGCGACTTTATCGGGAATTTATTCCAGCTATAGCGATCCGCGCAGAATCTGGGTTATCCGTTCGTCGTGTTCGAGTACGACAAGACGTTTCATTCTTTGCCGACTATATTTTTTTACTCGTGTTGTTTCGGTCAAAACGAAATTATACTACACCGTATGTATATGTCGGTGATTGTTAAGGTATGTTATTCATTTTTGTCAATGGGGATTGCATTGAAATCGTTCAGTTTTTTCCTAATTTCTTGTTTGCGGACGAAGCAATATTCGGTAATCATGGCTCAATTAATCTACGAGTATTCTGCTTTCAATTTTAAAGCTGGTATTTTTTCTGACCGTGACCTTGAATGACCTTGAATAATTATGATCAATGAATTCATAATGAAAGGGATTTGTAGTGTTTAGAAAGGGGTAAAAATTTTATCGTTCAACTTTGTCGTCAAGACATTTAATGTATCTTTGTAAACAACAAAGATGTTCTGCATGTATATGTTTAATATAAAGTTTCCAATCACTAGACTATATTAATTATTAGTAAAATCAATCGACGTAATACAGAATAAATGGAAAGATGAATTTGTTCGGAATTTTGACTTACACCACTTTCATAATCACTGCCGCAACAAGATTTGAGTAAGGAAAACTCAAAGAAGAGCTTTCTTTAAAGGAAAGCTCAGAGAAGAGCTTTATTTGCACTATAAATGGCGATTAACCAGAGAGAACATCGTTGTTCTTAGAAATATTTGCAGGAATAATTATCGTCCGGTATCGGCCAACTACTTAATGAGTACATTTGAAGGTCTAATTGTAAGTAATTAATAACGCTAGTAAAAAACACCAAGTTCATCGCAGTTGTGAATTTTGCTGGCGGAAAAATTATACTGCGTGAGCAGTTCTCAGTATTTGTCAAAGAAACGAGATCTACTTGACGTTCATTAAAGCCTCATGCTTTTTGAAGACTCATTTATTCTGTGTTCGTAAGGAAAATTCCGGTTGACGTGCCATAAAGTTTTAATTTGTTTATTATGTTGATTATTAAACTTGGCATCTTGACCTTTCATATAAGGAATTAATTTATCAAAGTAAGTTAACTGACTTTCGAACCCTGCCTTCTCGAATCGCTTTAACACTATTTCTACTAAAGATGTCGATGTGGACATCTTTTACAATTTTGAATACAACTGCAAGAATTCATTGATGGAAAAATTATTCATTAAATATATATTTTTTGACGATGGTACCGCTGAGGAATAAGTGGAAAAATAAGTCGAAATATATACACATAAAACAGGGGTAGAAATATATATATATATATAATGTCAGAAAGTTAGTCCTCTAACTTGCTTTTTTGAAATGTGGAAAGTTTAGTCAAGCTGGATTATTTTACTATATGATATGTAATGAAAATTTTGTTTGAATTACGATAAAAAAGTGAAAGTTGTTTTTCGCAACTTTTTTATTTGAGCTTATAATGAAAATAATGGGCAATAAATAATTTTTCGCTTGACAAACGAGGTTTTTAACTAAAAATTCTATGATCAGTTTAAAAATGGCAGATACAAAAGGCTGGAGAAAAATTGATAAAGTTCCCCCTGGTAATATTCGAATGTCCCCCTGCGTGGATGCGATTAAGTGTTTTGATTGCGCACGCAACTTGTCGAGTGTTTAGCTTAACCACACCCTGCGGATCCGCGTTTATGTTCCTAATCGTCCAGGATTACAGATAGTTTCGCTCTGCTTGTCATAAACCATGGCACGGGACATATGTTGTTCTTTCGGCATTCAAGCGTGCCATAGAATGTTGATCTTTCGTTCTTGCCACGAAATATAATAAGATACATTGCACGTGTCGTTGATGCCCTTAATCTTTTTAATCATCAGAACAGTTTTTAAAATAATCTTTGAGAAATGTCTTCTTTACAGATAATAAAAGAATAATAAATTTTAGAAATAAAAAAACGTTTATTTTTTTTTGTGCAATTGAAATAATTAGGTTAACTGCCTATCGAGGAGAGATCTTAACATTTCTTCATTAAATAAAAAGAAAAAAATAACTTTTCTTAAATAATAACTAACCATTAGGTTTCTACCATTTTTCCACATTTTTAATAATACAAAAGTAGTTTTGGTGTCTACAACAATTTCATTATGAACGATCAATTTCTTCTGTGATTAAATCTCTCAATATTAGCAACTACCAATTTTGCACATCAATATCTCAGCTGTTTTTGAAAATATGAAAGAACTTCATTGAACAAAGTTTGTCACTATAAAGGGTCAGTATAAATTACAATATGGCAATGACCACGACCAACTTAGTACTGACTTTTGTCCGCTACTGTATCTTCGTGTCCTCTTTAAACGAAGTACAGTATTGTATCCATAAATGTCCCAAATGTCTGG
>CM052344.1:9243895-9260692 GCA_028455595.1 Lasioglossum vierecki | reverse complement strand
TTTTGGCCGACAACAACTAGCTTTTGGCCGACAACAACTAGCTTTTGACCGACATGAACTTCACCAACAATGATTTTAGATTCGTTGTCCGTTAAAGCCATTGTCGGCCAAAATACTCGTCGATCAAATCTGGTTTCGGTGGAAAACCGTGTCAGGGAAATTTGTGTCGATAATTTCCATGGAACCCGATTTAGTCTCGTGTTTATACTTCATATGAACACTTTGTCTTGCTGTATAAATTTATGGTATCTCCATCTGCATCACAGATTACATGTATAGTTTTATATCCTCGCGAACAAAAGGCAACATTAATTACGATCTGTTGTTCTTCAATGATAAAACGTAACAGCATACCATTCAGTGGACCTGTGACTCTTTTCTGTGAAATTCATGACAAAAATGAGTAGCTGCAATATGAAACAGCAGAAACCTTGGACGCGAATTTAATAACCATGTCACGTTATTTTCAACGTTAATATAAATTTATATTTTCAAAGAACTGCTTAGCAAAGCCATTATTTTTTTTAGGAATAAATAATTCGTGACCGAAAGGGTTAAGAAAGAAAATACATATCGATT
Source organism: Lasioglossum vierecki (assembly GCA_028455595.1). Taxonomy (NCBI): domain Eukaryota; kingdom Metazoa; phylum Arthropoda; class Insecta; order Hymenoptera; family Halictidae; genus Lasioglossum; species Lasioglossum vierecki. The sequence goes on along the minus strand of CM052344.1, from coordinate 9,260,113 downwards.
CCAATCATTAGATAAATAGTTTAATCGTTTCGGTAGATACGTAGCGATACTATAACTAGAAAATTCTTTTGCAAAATGTTAAAGTACTGAGTTTGTATTATATCCTTCCTAGCGAACGCTTATCTTTCGTTTGCATGAAAGTATTTGAACAGGTCGTGGGGATAACCAGTCGTTATTACCACGTTTTTTTAAAAGATTATTTTAAAGACAAGGCAAACTGAAATACTCTATCTTGCAGATAAATAAGTGGTTAGTTTATATCTCTTTCTAAAACAAGTTTCTCATACTTTATACCTCTTTAACGTCTTCATCGAAGCATACAATAGTAACAATTCTTGTACTTGGTTCCTTTCCACGCTATTCACAAATTGACACCATCAATATATTATGTAGAAAAACTACCTGGCTGATAAGCAAATTATACCTATCTGAAGTCTCGACTATTAATCACGTATTAAACAAAATGTTCAGTTTACATTCGAAACTTAATTAATAAGTTTGTTTTCGTTTGGTAACTTTTAAAATTAGGTCAACTGACTACCAGGCCATTTTCAGACGAAACACAATCATAATGATTGGAGATCAGTTAGTGATTGTGCGACATGTTCACACTACGTAACCACTTCGCTACCACAGACGTGTTATCACGCGACTTCAAAACCGTTCGTATAAAGTCACAGACGTGTAAACACGCGACGCTCCTTCCCTGCATATTTAACCCTTTGCATTCGGAGCTATTTTACTTGGAAAATTAAACATGTCATCCTATCTAGAATAACTCCATTCTATGTGATTTGTTTTTATTTTGTGGATATAAAATTAATAGAATACCTCATACAATATTGAAATGTTTAATAATTGATTAGATCCCAACATATTTAATAATGTAAACGATATTTTGAATTATAGTACAGCAATTTTCAGCGGTGATTCAGAGTCACCACTCGAGTGCAAAGGGTTAAAAAGAAATATTCTATTTCTAATATTAAATAAAGATTTCTTTTATAATGAGAAAAAAAAATTTTCATAATATGAAATAAATATTATTTGTATATTTGGAAAAAAATTCTACTTCTAATATGAAATAAAGATCCATATAATATTTAAAAAAATATATTTTTCTCGTAACATGAAATAGATATTTCTTGCATATTTAAAAAGAAATATTTGTTACTTAATATAAAATTTGTTAATATTGTATGTATATTTAAATATTAGGAAGAGATTGAATCTCTTTTTAATATTATATGAGTTATAATATTGTATGTATATTTAAATATTAGGAAGAGATTGAATCTCTTTTTAATATTATATGAGTGTGTATACAATATTTTGTGCTACTATGGACATTAATCTAATAAAGAATCACGCGATACATTTGTCGTCAGTAGCACCGCGCGAACGGTATTGCATCGCGTGATAACACGTCCGTGGTAGCGAGGTGGTTAATTGTCTAGTACATTTCATTCAAGTTTGCGTAGACTGTAAACGAAAGTGGGGAATGTATTTGTGTCAGTTTCTCGTCTGAAAAAGTCTCAATTGATGCGTTTACGTGAAATTACTGATTACTTATTTAATGAATGTAGGGATATCTCCGACCTGCGCCAGTCCCAAGTGCGTGCTGGCCGTTTCGCTTATGTACATAATTTTGCCGTTGGGCGCCACAACGAATATGAAACCGTCCAGCGTCTGAAACAAGAAACCAACAATCAGGATCGATTTAATTCGATGCTACACAAAATATTGTTTCGGATGCACTGGATACATTTCGCCTTTAACTGCCGGGGTGTATTCTGGCATACACTACTGTGCAAAAGAAAGAAACACCGAGTATAATTATAAGTTATAATGACAAACAATATCTTTATGTAGAAATTGTATTGTACAATGATTTATTGCATTTAAAATATTAGATTATCCGATAATTAGATTAAAAAAAACATTCTCAGAACTATTCAATTTTGAACAGCGAAGTCCATTTTCCAAACTTACCGTTTGCTCTTATTTGATTTTTTTACGCTTTTTCTTATTTTTTTCTTGCTACTTTCTTTTGCACAGGAGTAGTCTTTTATCTTCGCAGCAAAGTGCGACATTCGCGTCGGAACCGAGAATTCGTTTAGGTATTGCGTTGCAAGTAGTGTTAATAAAAATTTATTTCTATTAACAATGTAAGAAATGTATTGATACTCTTAAACTCTTGGAATGAGTGCATAAAATTTTACTAATTTTGGGAATTTAAACTTTTGGGACAACTCGATACATAAAACCTTAAAAACAGTAGTACAAACGATCAAATTCAGGTTAAAAAATATCCAAATGACAGAGACATTAAAAATCTTATCTTTGCGTTAATAGACTATCTATTAACTGCAATTTGATAAATGTTTATCTTAATTTGTCAGGGTGTCTCGATGACTTGTGGGTATTTTGACGGAAATCGAATACGTAATTCGCTGTACTGATTTACGACGTGACATGGAGAACGATGAGTACTTACTTGCAATATATGAGTGCCCAGTTCCTTGATGGCAGTTTCTATGGGGTTGACGGGTGGCAAAACGGCGCCCCATTCGTCTCCAAGACCTGAAACATTATTTTGTGACGGTGAGACTTGATCGAACGATAGACCAATCTTCGAAAGTGCAACCGGCCATAACATTCTTTATATTTGTCAAAATCAATTTTTCACTTTCGCGAACTTGTGTCACTTAACCCTTTGCGGTCCCACGTGTTATCTCTATTTTATATCAACAATTACTAAAACATTGTTCATATGTATCACTCAATTGTACTCTTGTAGCATTGCTAGCCCGTGTAGAACATCTGTGAGAGATATTGCAATTATTATCATGAGGCCATCGTGGCGACTTTTGTGTATACATTTCATGCGTCGATATATAAATTTTGGGTCCCATTGAAATCACCGACAACGAATTTCACCGAGAACGAATTTGACAGACAACGAATTTGACAGACAACTAGTTTGACAAACAACTAGTTTGACGAACAACTAGTTTGACGAACAACTAGTTTGACGAACAACTAGTTTGACAAACAACTAGTTTTACAGACAACTAGTTTTACAGACAACTAGTTTCACAGACAACTAGTTTTACAGACAACTAGTTTTACAGACAACTAGTTTGACAAACAACTAGTTTTACAGACAACTAGTTTGACAAACAACTAGTTTTACAGACAACTAGTTTCACAGACAACTGGTTTGACCGACAACTGGTTTGACCGACAACTGGTTTGACCGACAACTGGCTTGACCGACAACTGGCTTGACCGACAACGAATTTAATCTTCAACGAATTTAATCGACAACAAATTTAATCTAAAATCGTTGTCGGTCAAATTCGTTTTCAGTAAAACCTGGAGTCGGTGAAAACTGTGTCGGTGATTTCCATGGGACCCTAAATTTTACGCCGATAAGGGACAAATGCACTTAAACGTAGCTGTTCGGGAACAGTCTCGAAAAGGTTTTAGTGGATATAAAATCACATTATAATTTAATGTGAGTTGTGAGTAACAAAAAAATATTACAGGTACTGAATGATTTTAAGCGTTTATAAAAAAATTGAGTACATTGAATTCAAAATTATTGGAAAATTTTAGTAGATATCAACATATTATTTAAAAAATATCGTAGAAGGGAAAAGAAAAAGTATATTTTTTGTATGGCTACATTTATTGTAACGATTAAATATTGATTACAAACGAATCAAATTTTACTTCGTATAAAGTGAAACGCGTGACATTCACATTTGTTAGACTTTGGGGTTACAATGAGTTAGAAGGGGTTAATAAATCATTAAGGGAAGAAATAGAATTTAATTCAGTTTCTACTTCTTGCAATCGATGCAGACAATTTTTATTTTGCATGAAGATGATCAGTTTAGTAATATGACATTAGAGAATTAAATAGAGAAATAATTTGGCATTGGATGAAGGGAAGAAATAGAATTTAATTCAGTTTATATTTCTTGCAATCGATGCAGACAATTTTTATTTTGCATGAAGATGATCAGTTTAGTAATAAAAAATTAGAAATGGTTAGGGTATGTTTCTAAAATCGATGTTTTATCGGATCAAACGGATAAAAGAGAGTTGTCTTGTTTGAGGGCATGGCATACATTGTAATTCGCGTTGCCTCCTTATCCTGATGATCCAATATACATGTCTCTAACGGCGTTTCATACTCCATGTGTAACTAAGCCTGTAGCCAAGTATTTCGTGTTCGCGCATTAATTACAATACATCTATAGTGCAGCAGCTGCAACGGGGCGCGTTTTCTGCAGCCGCGTGAAATTTCACGGAAAATGGCTTGATCATGTGGTACACCTCGATACCGAACAGCAATTCTATCAATTTCATCAGATATCATCGCTTATCGGCGCTCGCGCTACTAATAGATTCGATGAAATCGGTTGTTACGTAACAGGTCTGGGCATAACCGAAATAAATCGTTTGGACAATAATCGTGAAGATAATATAGACTACGGATTTTATGCGTTTATGACAAAAAGTTGCAATTTAAAACAGTGAACAAATTAAAAAAATTTACGAATGTGTTAGTTGCAGCTTATGGACATTATTAAAGAATGAAAGAAATTATTACTTGGCTCTCGTTTGTTGCAGATGATTCAAACGATTTTTATTTTGCATAAAGTTCCACAGTTTATACGTATATTATCCTATTAATTTATTTAAACAATTAAATAATTTCATAATTATATTTAACAATGAATGCAGCTAGACTTCGATAATCAAACTACAAAAATAAAAGGTGAAATTATTTATTATTGTATTTTAACAATAAAATAGTATTTGAGAATGATACATTTAATTGAAACGTCAAATGAGAATAAATTATTCTCAATTAGTTTAGCAAATGATGCCTATTTAAAAAATAGTAAGAATGAAAGAAATTATTACTTGGCTCTTGTTTGTTGCAGATGATTCAAACAATTTTTATTTTGCATAAAGTTCCACAGTTTATACGTATATTATCCTATTAATTTATTTAAACAATTAAATAACTTCATAATTATATTTAACAGTGAATGCAGCTAAACTTCGATAATCAAACTACGAAAATAAAAGGTGAAATTATTTATTATTGTATTTTAACAATAAAATAGTATTTGAGAGTGATACATTTAATTGAAACGTCAAATGAGAATAAATTATTCTCAATTAGTTTAGCAAATGACGCCTATTAAAAAAAATAGTAAAAATTGATTGTTTTTAATCTGCGCCGGTAACGAAAAATTTGAAAAATGTGTTGCAGACTCCTATGGATTATACATATAAATTCTGAAAATTCCTTTGAAATTGGTTAATTGATTTACGAGTTGCGTCGTTTAAAACTCGCAACCCAATTAGCCAATTTCGATGAAATACATTTTTCACGATTTCGACCAAATGCATTTTTCAACTATTTTATTAAACATCATTTATTAAACTAATTATCACAGAGAAATTGTAGTCGTTTGGTCAATTTATAAAAAAATTTATCTTAATCTAAAGCGCGTGTGATTTGAGTAACTGTATTTCTTTGCTAATTTTGCGATTCAAGTGGAAAAACTGTCTGTAAAAAGAAGTCGTGGGGACGGTGTCGAGTCCTTTTTCGTTCTCTTTTTAGTAAAAAAAAACGAGAATAAAGACGCGGCCGTATTCTAGAGGGATGCAGCCACTTGAAATTCAATTCACCGATGTCGTAAGAAGGGAGGCGAGACGGGAGAAGCTATTGTAACACTATAACAGCCCCCATGCTTTGCTTACAAAGCACCAGGGACTAACAATGCATTAAGTGCGCAATCACATCCATCTCATCCGATACTATTTGCCCTTTGCGCGTAAGTGTCCGGTGCCTGAATTAACAAAGAATAGCGTTTCATCCGTTTACCGCTAAGTGAAGTTTATTGCCGGCACGTGGTTATGTCACACGCCGCGGCGGCGTTCGTGTGGAAAATCAATCGATTTGTTTCTCGTTATCTAGCGGGTTTACCATGATGTTTTAACCGATCTAATAAAGCAGATAATCTTCGACTAATTTCCTTCAAGAAATGTCGGCTCGATAACGAGTTTCTTTGTGATCAATTCTTTATCGTCAATGTCATTTTTGTTGCCGTTAAATGATTTGAATTGTCTCTTATCTTGGGCCAGATATTTCTTATCTAACTTTTGACGATTATTTTTTAGTAAACTGCGAATTTAATTGTCGAGTTAAAATAGAGTGCAAAGGGTTAATGCAAACTTCTATTATAAAATAAATATATTTAACTCTTCACTGCATGACTTTTTCAATTGGGATGAAAAAATTGAAAGAAGGTCAGTTTTTGTGTTCTATTTAAAAAAAAAATTTTTAAAAACTAAAACAACATTTTCAGCTTTAAAGCTAGCCGATGCATAATGTCTTATAAAAATAACAGGATTAACCCTTCGCTGCATAGTGTATCATATCTGATACTGTTAACGAATCTGGTATATAGTAAACTAAGAATGTGTTTTCTTACTATATTTATTTTTCTAAAAATGTTGTTTTAATTTTTTTTTAATATTTTCTTTGAAAAGAACACAAAAACTGAGCTTCTTTCAATTGTTTCATCCCAATTGAAAAAGTCATGCAGTGAAGAGTTAAACTTATTTGAACTTCGTACGGTTCGTATTTATAATATCTCCGCTTCTAAATGTATTTATTTAATCATCTACTATTTATTTATTCATAATTGTGAAATAAGAAAGCTGGAGTCGGTTATATGTTATTTTATTAAATTAATTTAAACTTTGTAAAGTTCATATAATAATATCTCCGCTTCTAAATGTATTTATTTAATCATTTACTATTTATTTATTCACAATTGTGAAATAAGAAACTGGAGTCGGTTATATGTTACTATATTAAATTTATTTGAACTTTGTAAGGTTCATATAATAATATCTCCACTTCTAAATGCATTTATTTAATCATTTACTATTTATTTATTCACAATTGTGAAATAAAAAATCTGGGGTCGGTTATATGTTACTATATTAAATTTATTTGAACTTTGTACGGTTCATATAACAATATCTCCGCTTCTAAATGCATTTATTTAATCATTTAGTATTTATTTATTCGTAATTGTGAAATAAGAAACTGGAGTCGGTTATATGTTACTATATTAAATTTATTTGAACTTTGTACGGTTCATATAATAATATCTCCGCTTCTAAATGCATTTATTTAATCATTTACTATTTATTATTCACAATTGTGAAATAAAAAATCTGGGGTCGGTTACGTGACCGCTGGTGGTAGGTTTAGCGTTAATTCATTGGACATGTCACCCTGGTCGTAATGCAAGAGGAGAGTGACTGAGTAATTACCGTCTGGAAAGGCGTCCCGCATTTTCAGGTAACTCGTTGTCAACCGAATGATGCTAGCCTTGTCCAGTTGCGTAGTGATTGGCATCGGAAGAGGTAACAACATCGCGAGTTGCAAAAATTGGTGGTTCTCCCTCTCACGCCGATATCGTGCCGCGTTCTTGCTTTTCTCCTTCATCACGACCTCCTGAGGACCGGATGCACCGAGGATCGAATTGTTGTTGAGGCGATGATTGTCCGTGCTCAGATCTAGGGTGTCTGATTCGAATAGGCTGCTGCCTGGAAAAAATCGATGGAAAACGGTTAAAGAAATGTTCAAATATAGGATTCAAAAAAATTTTTTTTTAAATGTAGGATTTATCAATGCAGACTTCTTTTGATATGCATCTTTTATATACATATTTGATATGCATTTAACCGTAGGTGAAAGGAAGGGGCAGAAGGTTAAGAAGTGTTCTATAGCAACAATACAGCAACACAAGAACTCGCTAATTGCACCTTCGCAGTTTTCCAGTTGGGAATCTGTGAAAGTAGGACAGGGTTCCTGACGCATTATCAACTTGCAACAACAAACATTTGAGGTATTTATATAATTCTGCTATTTGAAATTATTCTTATATTTTTCATAGATAATTTCAATAGAGTGGAAATAATATACTCTTATAGTCTTATAATTGTTTCAATATTGCACCTACTCGTTTTTGCTATACATGCATATAATTGGCAGTCTAGTTCTAAACAACAAATTAGATTTCAGGATAAATTGTGGATTTGATGCATTAAGACAAAAATGGGCAGTTGAAAATTAAAGCAGTAGTCGGATTAAAAGAATTTAAGAACATCAATTTAATAGGTTCAGTTTATTTGTATAAAGATCCGCTGTCTAATAATAAACATATTCTCTTTTAATGATTTACAAGTGTAATTATCAAGATTTTAGGATAGACTACGAATTTGATGCATTAAGACAAAGATGAGCAGGCGAAATTTAAAGCAGTAGTCGGATTAAAAGAATTTAAGAATATCAATTTCTTAGGATTTATTAGAATTGATTTATTAAAGATCCGCTGTCTAATAATAATCATTTTCTCTTTCAATGATTTATAAAGTATAATTACCATATTATAAATACAATTTGGTGATTATATAATATTACAAAACGATTCTAAAGAATTGTAGTGAAATAAAAAAATTATGAGTGCCCGTTTCTCAAGCTAGAAATAATGAGGATGGAAAAATAGAAAAATATAATAGCATTTAACGTAAACGCAAATCTTATCTATCAGAGTATAAGATTGGGAAGGCGATTGCTATCGTCTGATGTGACTGACTATCAGACTGCGGATGTTTTGGAATTTTCAATTCTCGTAGATGAATTTTAAAAAAGTGGAATAAAATAAAATCTTATTTCCCGTGGTATCTAGCCTTTTTAGAATTAAAGTAAATTAAAATCGTATAAAATTCTATGAAGTTTTACGACGAATTTTAAGAAAATGGAATAAATGGAATAAACTAGAATCTTATTTACCGTGGTACGTAGTAGCCTCTTTAGAATCGAAGTAAATTAAAATCCTAATAAATTGTGTGATGTTTTATATCCCAAGATTTCTTGAAAATTTTCAAAAGCCATAATCGCATAAAGATATCCGCAGTCTTCTGATTATTACCTACATTTTACATCTACAATTACATATTGGAACGTGTACCGGTCGACTAAAATTAAAATACGATTCACATGATTGTCTCGTAATAATTTGAACAGACAACGTAGCTAATATAATAATCTTATTTTCCGTGGTATGTAGCCTTTTTAAAATTTAAAGTTAATTAAAATCGTATTAAATTCTGTGAAGTTTTATACCCTAGCGACGAATTAAAAAAAAATTGAATAAAATGGAATAAAATGGAGTCTTATTTGCCGTGGTACGTAGTAGCCTCTTTAGAATCGAAGTAAATTAAAATCCTAATAAATTGTGTGATGTTTTATATCGCAAGATTTCTTGAAAATTTTGAAAAGTCATAATCGCATTAAGATATCCGCAGTCTTCTGATTATTACCTGCATTTTACATCTACTACAATTACATATTGGAACGTGTACCGGTCGACTAAAATTAAAATACGATTCACATGATTGTCTCGTAATAATTTGAACAGACAACGTAGCTAATATAATAATCTTATTTTCCGTGGTATGTAGCCTTTTTAAAATTTAAAGTTAATTAAAATCGTATTAAATTCTGTGATGTTTTATACCCTAGCTACGAATTTTAAGAAAGTGGAATAAAATAAAATCTTATTTTTCGTGATATGTAGCCTTTTTAGAATTATAGTAAATTAGAATCGTATAAAATTCTGTGAAGTTTTATACCCTAGCGACGAATTTTAAGAAAATGGAAATAAAATGGAATTTATTTACCGTGGTAGGTATAGTAGCCTCTTTAGAATCAAAGTAAATTAAAATCCTAATACATTGTGTGATGTTTTATATCCCAAGATTTCTTGAAAAATTTCAAAAGCCATAATCGCATAAAGATATCCGCAGTCTTCTGATTATTACCTACATTTTATATCTACAATTACATATTGGAACGTGTAACGGTTGACTAAAATTAAAATACGATTCACATGATTATCGCGTAACAATTTGCACAGACAACGTTGCTAATATAACAATCGATGGAGCATCGTCCATGATACAGAAGCGCGGAGGCCATAACGACGTCGAAGCTCATCGTTATAAGAACCGAAAGCAAAGGGAGCAAACCGTCATTAAAACGCCGGCAAGAGAGCAACCTAACGACGTAGCTACCCATCTACCGAGTCTTCTCACGGATGGAAATTCGCTTGAATAATGCATTTTTTTCCTGCTCCGTCGTTCCAACCGACGATTCTGCGACTCGTTCGTGCAATCTTCCAACGAAGACTAAAAGCAGGTTGCTCAATTTAAAAAAAAGAAAGTATACATATTCTCCCGTGAAGAGAAAATAGTAGAAAAATACGAATCGTTGCGCAAAGATACTATCACAACATCGTTCGATTTAATTGGGTGATTAACGCGAGAAGAGAGTTTCTCCGTAATGCTAGTCTATGAAAAGATGCAATGCGCGCGTGGTAAGAATGGAAACGGAACAAAAAGGAGAACCGTGTGCAAGCCTCGTGGTATATTGCCACGGTACCCAGAACTTCCACAGAGACGTTAATACGCGTGGCGTTGTAGGAATAACTCGGTTACACCTATTTCCCATGTATATTCCAAGAACCGAGCGTTTAAAAACCGTTTGTTTCTTTCGCGGCGCAAAGAAGCACCGTGAAAGTTCCACAACGTGTCGCGACTGCGGAACGAACAGGTCCGAGGAAATCATGGGGCCTCCTAGAAGTTAGTCATCCGCTTGCTTAATTAAATAATTTCATCAGTTGTGCTGAAAAAATTCTGGAAAACGATTTTTTGAGTAGCACTCCACTTTTCAGTTTTTTCAATTTTCTCAATTGTGCTAAGTTGTGCTAAAGTATTACTTAAAAAAATAATAAATAAAGAAGTTGTATTGAATAATCATTTTGAACATCTAATTAACGTTTAAGTAAGTAACAATTAGATGTTCAAAACGATTATTCGCTATAACTTCTTTATTTATTATTTTTTCAAGTAATACTTTAGCATAATCTTAGCACAACCTAGCACAACTTAGCACAATTGAGAAAATTGAAAAAAATAAAATGAGGGGGCTACTCAAAAAGTCATTTTCCTCAATTTTTCATCTTATTTTTTATATCATAGTTGCAATATTCGAACACAATATAGCACAAACATAGCACAATTCAGCACACCTGGTGAAATTATTTAATACAACAAGTGGGTGCTAATTTCCGGGAGGCGTCGGTGGGGCGGACTATTTTAAAAAGTCGACAAAACAATCATACCAACTATTCCCCAACTTTCGACCAACTACTCCACCGTCTACACAAACAGCACGAAACGACCAATTGCGATATTCGAAATTGAAAAAAATGCCAGTACCTTTCTCACTTTGTTTGAGCCTCCAGCTACCGACGTAAGGATCACCCGCTAATATGCTACGACCATGGTTTTCAACCATAGGCGCCATCTTTAAACTGTCGGTCGATCGCGCGCGAATTCGATCCAGCGAATTAAACACAATTATGAAAAGCACAATTATCATAGAAGGACCGTTCTGGGTGACGACACTTTGAAAATACACTTCTAGAGAGGACACCGTTTAATCACAACACTGTCCAAGCTTTTTTACCAGAACACTTTTTACCGTTCTTGGATCCCGAGCACACAGGCCATTCGTTCGGGACCACCGCGAAACAAGCTTGCCGTTTGACGACTTTTAGCGCGACGGTAAAAGAGGGATGGAGAAAGAGGAGAAAAAGAACAATGTAATCTCTGAATTTCGATTCCTGTCACGACCTTGAGTATGGACCAAGTGAACCTTGAAGGGGTAGTGCGGGTACAGTGTGTCCGGTGTCTGTCGCACTTAAATTAGGACTAGTGCACGGCGTGTTCGGTGTTGAACTCTTCGGGTTCTATCTTGTGCCGGGTTTGGTGCTTGTTCCCTATCGCTCTGGCGGCGTGTCTCTCCTCCTACTGCTGTTCCTTCGCTCCCATCTCATCCCCGATGCTGTTTCCCGATGGGGTAGGTAAGCCGTGAGGTACCACCCTTATTTTAAGCTCCACCCTTGGAGCAGGATCAGTCGAAAGACCCCTCTGCACACGCACGTGCAAAACCTTCCATGTCTGAGTTCCTCGTTCCCGACGAGCTGAAGAAAGATAGAGATGGAAGGCTGAAGGTAGACAGGAGCAGGAATGGGGATGCTGAGAGCGATAAAGAAGTTGTAGTAGCGAACAGAGACGAGAGTTACGATCACGCTCGCTTAGGCTAGCTGGGGAAACCCAAGTGATTCGAACGACGATCGTGCGGACGGTCGTGCACACCGTGCCAACTCGACGGGTGGTCGAATCGAAAGCAAAAGCGATTGCTGGTGGCTCTACTGTTCCCGTGACGAGTCACCAGGATTCTGTTATAGTCTTCCTCTCTCTCCCTCTGTTTCTCTCGTTCTCTCCCTATCGTCCTTTATGTTGAATGTAAATCTTTGTTAGCAAATTCTCTAACGTTGTCACACCTCAGTTGTGCTACTTGTTTTGACCATCTTGTTTTATATTGATTTAAATGTAGTTTAATTGTTTCTGTTAGATCGGATTTTCTTTTCATGGGAAATACTGCTGTGAAGTGCGTGAAGTTATAGAGAATTGTTATGAAATACCTCATTCCGTCCTAAGTAGATGGTTCTATTGGTTCAGACACATCGGAAGGTTTCCAATGGTTTTGTGGCTCTTTCTCTATCCGTGTTAAACGGTTTTCGCGTTTGTTGTGCTCTCATGCAGATATCACATGTTTCTTGATTATTAGATGGTATGTTCATTGAGTTCATAGTGTCACTTGATTTTACTAATTTCTTCATGTTTGCCAAACTCAAATGCCCAAGTTTTCGGTGCCATAGTGATCTCATTATTTTGATCTCGTTATTTATTGATAATAAGCTTGTATTTCCATTTCCAGTGTTGAAGCTTATGGTATACAATCCTTATTTTTTGTGATCTCCACTTTGTCCTTTGTGAACACGACCTTTTTGTTGTTTTGGGTTATTGCGTTTACTGCTAATAAGTTTTTCGTTAGTTCTGGAATCAGTATTACATTATTTAGAATGCAGTTTTCGGTTATGACTTGCCCTGTTGCTTTGGCCTTCATAGTTGCCGACTTTTTAGCAGTAGATATTATGGACTCTACAATTTTTACGCCACCTAAAAGATTAACCCTTTGCACTCGGAGCTATTTGATAATTATTGAAACGTACAAATATAAAACAAAATTCATGACTGGCCTGCCCATGACACCACATTGGAGTCAGCGGTTGTGAAAATGTTAAGGGGTAAGGGATAGGCAGAATATTACTAGAATATTACTAGAAAACAAGTAAAACAGTGTTAGCGGGATCGAGTTTGTTTGTCATTATACGAGCATTTTACGAGCTGTGTGAAGGCTCATTGTAACGAGGAAGGTTGATTGTAGCTTCTTTCCATCATGATTTAACGAGATTATATTTATAATTAATAATATGAGCGTCTAAAGTAGGGGGAAAATCGAGTCAACCACCATCAGGTTCCCATGCATTTTTTTCTAATACAAAACGATTTTGTTCACACAGCTCCTATTATGCTCGTATAAGGAAAAATAACCCAATCCCGTAAACTGATTTATTGTAAAGCACAAGGAGTATAAAGGTTCTATACGACTGAACGTACATACACGGTTCAACTATCAGGACGTTCTGTCTGCGTCAACAAATATTCTAATTACATACAAGTACACGACAGGTGTCAGCATAGGCAGTTTGTTCTTCGTTATCGACAGACTTGTCGTTATTACATTCATCACTTTATACTGGCCTTCGCGACCGTAGTTTACCGCCGCCGCGTCGCATGGCCAATGGCACTGGCTCTCGAACCCTGGGAATTTTCGAACTCCTCGGAACTAGAAACTAGGAACTCGGACCCTCGAAACTTTGTTCTCGCTGGCTACCAGCGGGGTGCACGGGCTGGTAATTGCCGAAAGGGTTGTTCTCATTACGCAAACCGATTTATTACCCGGTCGACGCCAATTGTGTTTCTCGGAGGCTTTCAGAAGACCAGACTGCACTTTCGACGTTCCGTCGTTGCGACGCTAAATTCTTCATTTTATTCTTGCAACGCGTTTTTCGAGAATCGTTTTGCAAAGAAAGACTCCAGGTTTTACCGACAACAAATTTGACCGACAACTAATTCGACCGACAACTAATTCGACCGACAACTAATTCGACCGACAACTAATTCGACCGACAACTAATTCGACCGACAACTAATTCGAACGACACTAATTCGACCGACAACTAATTCGACCGACAACTAATTCGACCGACAACTAATTCGACCGACAGCTAATTCGACCGACAACTAATTCGACCGACAACTAATTCGACCGACAACTAATTCAACCGACAACTAATTCGACGGACAACTAATTCGACGGACAACTAATTCGACGGACAACTAATTCGACGGACAACTAATTCGACGGACGACTAATTCGACGGACAACTAATTCGACGGACAACTAATTCGACGGACAACTAATTCGACGGACAACTAATTCGACCGACAACTAATTCGACGGACAACTAATTCGACGGACAACTAATTCGACCGACAACTAATTCGACCGACAACTAATCCGACCGACAACTAATCCGACCGACAACTAATTCGACCGACAACTAATTCGACCGACAACTAATTTTTAAATTCGTTGGTTGTGAAATCTGGACTCTAATGACCTTGAGACGTGAAGATCTGTTAAAAAATGGATTTTCAGAGTCATTACAATAACTTCCCTATAAATCGCGAAGTTAATAAAAAAATAAATGCAATAATATATGTTCTCAGTCACACAGTGATACATGTGTACAGACTACACCGCGTGGGTAGTTAAAGGTTAACGATTAAAGTAGGGGTTTAATCATTAATTGCAATTAACGATTGAAGCAGAAAATGTGTGAATCGTTGATTAAATTTTTGCCCAACTCTGGTGTCATCTATCAAATAGTAATCCTAAAAAAATTGTGAAAAATCAGTTGCTTTCACTTTCGTTACACGGGAAACAGCCTCCCTAAGAGTCAACTGCGCGAGAAAACCTCGACGAATTCTCGCAAGTGACAGGTTGTAACCTGCCGTTTACGACAGGACTTTATAACCACCTTGCTGCATACCTTTTTTCCCGGTGAGCAAAGTGCACGCTGAAATGGGAAACATGTGTTGCCAACATGTTCCGGAGGCAGACAGGAAGGAAGGAAAAGGAAGGAAGGAACTGAGGAATGAACCTGCCGTTCCGAAGGTTCATCTTCAAGGGACAATGTCCACGACCTTTACCGTGGAACACGTGTTTCTCTGCTCCCAGCGTTACCTTGTATTCTTCGCTAAACACCTTCCGTACGCCCTGGCTCGGGTCGACAGGTAGAAAAGCATCTAATACGAAACATGTGTTTCTGCTTTTCCCAGTCTCTCGTCATCCCGCACCTTTCTAGGGCTAAGACGCGTCCTAACGGTCTCGGGGTCTCGTCGAGAAGGTTTACTTGCGGGTCCACGTGCGACCGTGGTGGCACCTTTGCCAGGCCAAGATTATCCAGATGTCCAGAAAAACTAGCCGGACCGACCGACAACTTATAATTCCGGGTCATCGAGTTTTTGCGAATTTTTTCACGTCTATTTCCGGCGGCAACTTTTGAACGCCCACGGTGCCCAGAATATTTGCACGGTGTTTTCTTTTTCTTTCTCCATGTAAATAGTAACTGTATACATTAACTGTATACGACTGGTAGAAGTTGTTCTTTGAAAATGACAATGTTGATGCTTGATGAAGAAATCTATTTAATAATTATTATACTGAGCATCTTTATGCAACATAAAAATTTTCTGTATCAATTTTAAGAAACAGGAGACGAAAGAAAAGTTCTTTCCTTCTGTAATCATTTTAATGAAAGTATAAGTATTTATTCGTATTTATAATTATAATTATAAATAATTATAATATTTAATTATAAGTATTTAATCATTTTAGTGGGCTGAAAATAATGCATTGCTGTTTCTAAATTCGCTTCACCTGTAAACTTTTTTAAATTAGACTTTCCCATTTTTGTTATGAATGCGTAAGATCCATTCGCAGTCTAATAATTACGAATTAATTTTTTTTATTTTGCATAAACTTCCGCGGTCTAGTTATACCATATT
>CM052344.1:9223077-9243395 GCA_028455595.1 Lasioglossum vierecki | reverse complement strand
TAATCTAGTCTTAATTTCTATTAAATAGCAATTATATTTAACGCCTATACTTAAACATTTTAAGCTTTGTAACGCACTTAGGGAATCGGAACATATTACATAGAATTTCTCACAATTTCACTGAGCTAAGGGTCTATTAGTATATATGATCTAAGGTTCTACCGCCATCTCTTGCGCGTACCGAGTACGACGTTTCAGCGACGTGCCTAGAGCACCACGACCGTACGAGCCCCGAAAAGCACTTCGCATCACCGGATCGTCTGGAGACAAAATATGGCCATTATTGCCGAAGATCCGGATCCGGAATCTAAAAAGGATCTGCAACACACGGACAAACAACCTCGGAAGCGACGACGTAAATAGGACAAGGGATCCATTGGCGAATACGCGTTCTTTTCGCGGTCTCACCGCCGCCTCACTCCCCTTGCGTTGCGAAATGGTCTGGGGCCCAAGGACCTCTCGATGGATCGGTCCTGCGACTGCTTCAGTTACGTTGCGGAAGGAACCAATCCGGAAAATCAGTTACGTTGCGGAAGGAACCAATCCGGAAAATCAGTTACGTTGCGGAAGGAACCAATCCGGAAAATTCGGTAATATGGAAAAGTGGGGGGAGTGAGAATCGATGCATTCCGTCGATGCGGATCGAAGAGTCACTGTCGCGCTGGTTGCTGCGTAGAAGAGGAATCTGATCACCGCAGCTTCCCGTTACGAAAAAATCGCTAACAGTCTCGTGTCGCGGGTGGTTCGCTCTGCGGAATTGTATTCACGGGGGCGAACGTTCTCTTACGGAGGCCTGTACAATTTAAACGAGGCCCGAACAACGCGTCGACTACGGTAAGTCGACATCCGATCGGCGAATTTTGTGTTCTCCGGGGCGATTGCCTGAGGCAGGAAGATTTCGAAGAGCCAACGCGACACCTTATGTTGTATTTTCTTTTGTTTCTTTTTTTGTCTTGGTAAAATTATTTATGAGAAATGTTGCGGTATTTTGTTTCTCATGGATATTGTTGATTTGTTATAAATTGATAATGTGTTCGGAGAGTGCACGTTTTTCGGTACCGGGTATAAATTGCAGCCTGGAAATACCCAGTATAACGTAAAAGAGAATTCCCGCACGCATACGTTTCGTCCTGATTAAGATTTGAAATTCGAAGTAATCGAATATTTATAATATTTTTTATATTAATAATCGTAGTATTTAGTATTTATTCGTTCGTCACCGCGATCTGATTTTTTTTCGCGACATTGCTGGAATGCTTCGAATCCAGGCTAATTACAGCAAGAGGATAAAAAGTACTGTGTGGTAACGGTTGCGAACAACCGAAATAATAATATAAGAACAAAGACGCGTATTTAATAGAGAATCACGAGTCTCGAACGTTTTGAACGAGACACGAGGTTCCAGGGGGGAGAGGTAGAGTCTGGACGCTCGATGTAAACATTGCGCGGTCGAGAGACTAGTAACCGGAGAATTCCCCGATAATGTCTCGGGTACAAAAACAATTCCGAAACTTCGGAACGATACACCGGGTGTCGAAAATGACTTCGTCAAATTGGGGAGACGACATGACGTACTAAAGCTCGTATAGCATGTACCGAGACGACGAGGACGTTGCGTACATTGATAAAATGGATCCGGAAGATGTTAACCCCAATTCTAACATAGCAGCCGTGAGCCTTCAGGTATTTCAGCGATAGTAATCAGCGAAAAAGTCCAGACCGAACAATTCCCGACGTCAGCGTATGAGGTCATGCGGAAATGGCGATTAACGTTCGCGAAAATTTCATCCTGTAAACAGGAACCAAGTTCTCTATGGCCGTAAAAAGTTATGCGATCGAACAAAATACGGTCAAGTTCGTTCGCTTAGAAATACCTCTTGCAATACTGAGAAAATAGCGTTTGTAAAAATTAGTTTAAAAGAACGCTATTTAATTTTTAAAGAGCTACATGGAGGGCTAAATCATTCAAACTTGTCCGCTACCTAACACCTTTCATGGCCATTGGTTTGAAAAGTAACGCCAAGTTTGAATGATTTAGCCCTCCATGTAATTCTTTAAAAATTAAATAGCGTTTTTTAAACTAATTTTTACATACGCTTTTTTCAGTATTGTTTCAGTACTTCTCCTTGTGAGACTTGAAAGCGTACACTCCACCGAACAGTACCGAGACTGAACGTCCTGCTACTGCAATTACACCGATTACAGATGCAGAACCGCAAGGTCGTAGAAGAGGACCTGGAGCAGATCCAGAAGCACGTGAAGGCGCTACAGGTCCTCCAGAACTACTTCCGCCTGTCTCCCAGGACGGAATCAACAGAAGAACCGGAGAAGGAAACTAAGGAACCCCCAAAAATAATGGCGGAACAGCAGCCAAAGAAGGCAGGAGAAGGGCTGCCGTGGAAGAAGAAAGAGGAACCGCAACCGACATCATCCGGCAGCAGGATTCCGAGGCACGCATCGAAAGAGGTCCCAGTATATTTCCAGAAGCGGAGAACCTTGCCGAATTGGAACCAATATGAGCTGTGGGTCCAAGGAAAAAGTAAAACGCCGGCCAAAGATCCAGACGCATGCTGGAATTGTGGCAAGTACGGACATTGCCGTAATGAATGCACGGATCCGCGGAAAAAAGTCTGCTTCCGATGTGGACGCCCCGAAGTCTCGGTCCGGACCTGCCCGAACTGCGGCCCGCGATGGGCAAAAGAGGACAAAAAATATAAGGAATCGCTAGCAGCGAAGAAGGAATAACACGTTACCATTCGCGCCCCGTTATCGTTGGGCCTGCACTACGGCCTTAATTCACGGAGGCGTTCAGTTGTCCGCGTTTCCCTTGCCGGTTGCTCTCCAAGATCAGGCGACGCCCAAATACTGCCACAGGAGAAAAGAAATTTGATTTTTAGTTTTCGGCAGGAATCACCCCTTGTTTCAGTTTACATTTTGGGATCGACGAATTACCGAGGGCCCCACAGCGATAGAGATCAAGATTTTAGTTCGGTTTAGACTCTCGCAATTGTCGATAACGAAAGAGTTTTGATTTCCGCGAGGCCCGCACTATGGAGAAGGGGACAATTTATGTTAATTCTCGCGCCAGGATTACCGAATACGCAGACCGTTTTCTTTCAATTACCGAGTTCTGTTTATAACACACAAAATTATTCCGTTGTGTGTTCAAACCAAATAGTTAAAGCTAGTCATTAGTTCACGGAGGCGTTCAGTTGTCCGCGTTTCCCGTTGTTACCGGTCGCTCTCCAAGAACAGGCGACGCGCAAGTACTGCAGCAAGAGAAAAGAAATTTGATTTTTGGTTTTCGGCAGGAATCACCCCCTGTTTCAGTTTCCATTTTATGTTCGGCGAATTACGGGGTGCCCCACAGCGATAGGGATCAAGATTTTAGTTTGGTTCAGACACTCGCAATTACCGATAACGAAAGAGTTCACAATTTACGTTAATTCTCCCGTCCAGGAGTGTCGAATGCGTAGACCGTTTTCTTTCAGTTACCTAGTTTTATTTATACGACACAGGCCCGCGGCCAAAAGTGATGTAACCAATACCGGGAAAAGAAAAGAAAAATAAATTATACCATTATGTGTTCAAACCAAATAGTTAAAGCGAGTCATTTCTTGCGGCGCGGCGCCCCTTCCTTCCCAAGAGTGAGGCGAATGGTCCTAACCTGATTGAGTAAGAATCTGAATAATTTTCGTCCGAAATAGGAAAGACCCCGGATCGCGTACGAGTACGAGTGTTTGTCCTAGGTGAAGGCTCCGTTGGTGAAGGTAGACTTCCAAAAGGAACGCTCTGAGACTGCGAGCCACAGGTCACAAGGTCGACACCTTCGGGTCAGTCTGGTCCATTTTTAAGGAGGGTAGAATTGTGACGTTACAATTCGTGCGTCGTCACTTCTCCGTTAAATTACATTGTATTTCAATTAATATTAATTCAATTACGTCGTAAATTAATTACTATATAATTCAAATACAACGTAATTCAATTACTAAGTATTTCAAGCAGATTTGTAATTGAAATACAATGTAATTGAAACACAATGTAATTGAAATACAATGTAATTGAAATACAATGTAATTGAAATACAATATACTTGAAATACAATACAATACATGAAAACAATGTATTTTATAATTGTACTCCATTGCAATTACGAATTACATTGTAATTTAATTGACTAAAGATCTGAATTATAAATTACAACATAATCCAATTACAATTTAATTCAATTACAATGTATTTTATAATTGTACTCCATTGCAATTACGAATTACATTGTAATTTAATTGACTGAAGATCTGAACTATAAATTACAACATAATTCAATTACAATTTAATTCAATTACAATGTATTTTATAATTGTACTCCATTGTAATTACGAATTACATTGTAATTTAATTGACTAAAGATCTTAATTATAAATTACAACATAATTCAATTACAATTTAATTCAATTACAATGTATTTTATAATTATGCTCCATTGCAATTACGAATTACATTGTAATTTAATTGACTAAAGATCTTAATTATGAATTACAACATAATTGAATTACAATTTAATTCAATTACAATGTATTTTATAATTGTACTCCATTGCAATTACGAATTACATTGTAATTTAATTGACTGTAGATTTGAATTATAAATTACAACATAATTCAATTACAATTTAATTCAATTACTTTGTAATTATAATTCTGGAGTAATTCAATTTATAATTCTGCACAACTCTGCAGGAGAGACGAGGACCTCTCTATTCTTCTCTTTCAATCGTAATTCTCCTCGACATCGATAGAGGCACCACTCTAGCTCTGGTAATTCACCTCGACGTCAATAGAGGCGCCACTTTACAGCTACTTCTAGCTCCGGCGCACCCTGTATTTACTGACTCTACTGACATTTCGTATGAACATTTTTGTTTAACCTATAAATGTTGAAATAACGTTGAAGTAATAAAAGTTGAATAACATGGCGACTTGGATTACAATGACTCCGCGGTAGTATTTGAATCACAGAATCTTTGTAGTTTCGCGATACTTTTGAAATAAATGTAACTAATTAGTACATTTTTATCTAAAATGTGTTCATAGCAGATATTTTGTAAACGTTGTATATAATAAATTAAAATATTATATACTATATACTAATATGAAATATTGGTGTTTCTTATGTTAGGCTTGAGCAGGGCTTGAATATAGTAAACCAAATAGATAACAGTAAATTACGATTACTTATAAATCGTATCTGTCAAACGCTTCAAGCTGGTGTCGCTGCAAAGATTTTCAGCGACGAGGAAGAAGAAAAGTTGTTGGTGTCATTGGATTTAAATAAAGATGATTTAGTCATTCTGTTGGAAGCGATAACAACACTTTATAAACAAGCTGCATGTAATATTATAAAACCACAGTCTATGGAAAACGTTTTAAAGGGTATTTTCACAACTGACGACAAAAAAATCCAAATATTTTTGAACGCTTGGACAGCGTATGGTAAAGGAATAATAGATAATTTTCGACAGCAATCAATATTTCCTGTTCAGGTGTGTTACACGATATAAAGCTTGTGCTTAACCCTTTAGACTCCTACTTATTTTTCAATTTTTTTGCCAACAACTCCCAACTATTTGAACTAATCAGACGCTGTCAAATATGACTCGATATACTGGTTCTTGTGATAATAACTGATGTCAAAAGTCAAGCTAGACAAAGGAGTGCAAAGGGTTAATAAAAATGTTCTTATATTTGAAGTAATAAAATATATCATTCCATTTCAGGTCCAAGATATCGATTGGTCTTTGAACGTACAAGCGGCATCGTCTGTTATTAAAAAGGATGTGCGTCCAATGGCATTACTGCAACTAAACTTGACTGGGGATCAGCAATCTAAATTAACAGTAGAATTTGATAAAAAAGAATTGATCGATCTATATCAAAATTTAGAGAAAATACAATCGCAATTAGATGTTCTTAAATAATTTGTAAATATTAGTTTTAACTTTTGTAAAAACATATGTACTATAGAAAATTATATTTTCCAATTTTTGCTAATATTTACGAATACATTTCATTTTTATAGCTATTAACAAAGTAAGCGGTCATTAGATCTATTTTAAAAATGGTATTTTTAAGTATATTTTCTTATAATGGTAGTTACACAACAAGATATTTGTTTATCTTTTGTCACACTGAAAAGTTCATCATTTACATATGAATATTTTCATATGTTTTAGACGAATTTCTATATTTAGCAACTTTCTCATACAAATGAGGACTTCTGTTAGGTATAATGTTATCGATACTCGACACATTTTGAGTATCTGGATCATTATCGTTAACTTGTATAGTAGGAGTTCTCATTGGATTTTCAGAATATCGTTCACCATTTAGCTGTGAAATATGTTTCTTTTCCGATGGAGTTATGGTTTCCAAAATGTGCGTCGACTTCCGGTCAAATAGGCGGGCCTTACAAACTACTAACACAACCACAGTAATCATCAGAAACAAAATCACAGCAGTTAAGGTGCCTACGATCCATCCCAGCGTTTCATCTACAATAAAAAATATGAATAATAAATTACAATAGCATTAAAATAAATTTGTTTGACACTAATTAATTTTCTTATAATCAAATAACTGAAGAAATGCCGAGCAATATTGTTTGTATGCACTAATATACATATTGTATTCGTGTACGCGTACACTCTTTCATATGATTGTTGTAATAATATTTTTAAAACATCGATTTTTCAACCAAAAATTCTAAAAAAAAAAAATCACAATCGTATATGCTATTAGGTTGAATGTTTATGAATTTTTTGTTGAGCAAAACTGGAGAAACAAAGCATAATTTATTAGAACCAAGTCGACCACAGTTTTAGAACTACTCTTGTAGTAGGAGAGGGTTTTCTTTGGGAGCCCTATCGAATAGTGTGACTAAAATCAATTTGATTTGGGCACACTTTTGAATTCCAAAACAGTATTCCGAAAAGTGTCCGATCCAAAAGAGAAAAAAAGTGACAACAGCACGTGGTGTTCCCAAGCGGTCACCCATCCAAGTACTGACCACGCTCAACACTGTTTAACTTCGATGATCGGACGAGAATCGGTTTTTTCAATGTGATATGACCGTTGTCTCTAGAAATAGTCCAACAATGAATGACATAGAATTTATTTTCCACAGAACGTTCCTACCATAGCGTCCAATGTCCCCCACCAACATCCGTCGTTACCATGGAGGAAGGACCAAGGACTGCGCAAGGCTTCGTGCTTCCTTGTACGAATTTTGCATAAATATTATTAACAACTACGAGGTCGATTTACACCCGAACCAGCTTGTTCGACGCATGGGGGAGTACAATACTCATCAGATTCCATACCGTATAAAGAAGAGCCTCCCTCTTCATTATTATCACCTTCGTCCACCTTAACATTCATTAATTTTACTTCCCACACCTTCGTCGTGTCAATACTCATTCTATACTGCAGAACAACCTAACTCAACTTTTCTGCTTACTCGTTTGTGCATGATCTTTCTGCATCATGCTGATTGTCTTCAACCCTGCTCTTCATGGCATGCTTTCGGGCCGATAAGCGGATTCTTAAGATCTCGAATAAATTATCCAAAATTAATTTGGCGGGTCATCTGTTAGTGAAATTGGTGCAACGATCTACGACGCCGTCGATCGTGAAGGATCAGATCATTCGTGTTCACGCATGATATTCGCAATCGTTCAGGTGAGATCTCCAAAGCGTGGCTCTGCATTCGTCCTCAAGACGCAGACATAAGCGATCACTTCTGATGAGGTTTGATGAATGGAATATAATAGGGCTCAGAACCGCATAAACCCAGCGTCCAGACGCGCCTAGGAGATCCCACCTTTAGAAGATCTAACACCAAGAAAGGGAAGATCCGTGTTGCTACCACTTCTCCAAAGGAAGGAGCTACTAACAAACTACTATAACTATTTATTGCTAGTCTGTTTGAAAGGCTTTATTGTAAAATGTATGGAATATCCAATGTCTTCAACTTAGAAGGTAGGATCTTTTAAGCGTGTCTGATGTGAAGTATGACGAATGGAGTATAATTGGCACATGAATCGCAAAACACTGCATTCAAACGCGCAAAGGAGATTAGACCTTTAGTCGTCTGAACGTAGACGGAAGCGATCACTTATGATGAAGTTTGACGAATGGAGTACAAGAGGTCCCAGGATCACAAAACCCTGCGTCCAGACGCGTTTAGAAAATCTCACTTCAATCAAGAAAATATATCCTGTGTCATTAGAAATTTCTATTTCTGTGATTGCGAAATTTATTTATTCTTTACTGCGAAGAAATGTAAAAATGTTTACTTACTTGTTTCAAATGTCCGAACGACTGATATTTGCAGACTTTTGCAACCCTCTGTAGATATTATATTACAAGCGATATTAAATATTAAGAAAAATTATTAGAACGTACTTTGGCAAGAAGAACTGAACAATCGCGGTCCGCGTTTGGCATTCTTCCAGAACGTCGCTTGGCGATTTGTGCGAACAAGGATCTACATTGCTTGGATCTTACTAACTTGTACGACACTTCGCGGATTTATAAGTCCTGTGATATTAATGAAGAAATATTAAGAAACGGTAACACGTACCACTTAAGCCATTTAACAGAATAACGGATGCGCTGCCGATTTCATCCTCGCCATCTTCGTTAGTTACTGTGAATTTGCACGTCCATAGCCCCAAATCTGAATGATCAGGTTTAAATTCTAACATGCACAGTCCTGTATCATAGTTCATTTGAAGATTGTACCTAAAAATCCAAAGAAACGACGCTTGAAGAAATTCAGGTTGATAAATCGTCGAGATAAAAAGTTTGAATGTATACCGTCTGGTTCCGCTCATATTTTGATAAATATAAGTCTTCGATGCATGGATCCACAGGCATTGTGCTTCCGATAACACAGTTTCCACTTTACATGCTAGCGTGACCATTTGATGGGGAACCGCCCATACCGCCATAGTCACGGGCTCTAAAAATCATCAATCCTGTTTGTAGTCAATTGTTTCATCTTTCGTATTCTTTTAGTTTCGTTTTTACACAATTACTGAGAAGTATCGAAGTGTCTTCTTCGGTGCAGGTCCTTGGAAAGGAACATATAGATCAAGGCGTGCGTTCGGTGCTCAAATTGTGCTCAAGCAGTTTCGTGTGACTCCCTGCACATATAGCAACAGTGGATTACTTACAATTTCTAGAAATTTTAAAAAATTCTCCGCTATCATAGCTGAAGATGAAAAATATGTATACCATGGTTTAATGCATGTTTCAATATCGTGCGACTTCTGTTTGAAAAGTCATGTTCGATCTTCAAGAACGTGACAAAATTAATCTATCCAGAATGTGGCAAAAAGATGTCGAACAAAATATGCACCATATAATTATATTCAATTGAATAAAGAATATCAGATGATTCTGATGTGCAAACACGTAACAGTAAACGTTATTGTATTATACAGGGTGTTCCACGACTCATGGTCAACCAATTAGGAGGTGATTATACATGTAAAAATTAGTCGAAATCAAACAATAAAAACGAAGATACGAAAGAAGAAATTATATTCTTTTTAGTCGACTCATTTTTACATACAGAATCACCTCCAAATCGGTTGACCTTGCGTCGCGGTACACCCTGTATATTTATACATACAAACACTACAGTAAATATTAACACTAAACCTACCGAGACTTAAAAGTAACTGAAACATGTTCCCTTATAAAAATGACAAGATTGAGTTTATTTAGACTTTGTGCGGCTCTATTATTGTAATAATTGTAAAATAAAAAACTCTGGAACCGGTCAGTTTGACCAGTGTTGGTAGGTTTAGTGTTAAATGATGGCATAATAAGTGTTGTTCTCGAGCACTTTCAATTTTACACTGGGTAAAGTACAATGTGGTGCATAGATATAATTTGAGTTACACGTGGAAGGAGAATGGATCCTCCTCTGGATCAACTGGCGAAAACGACATATAATCTGCTTTGAATCATTATTACAAATGCAGGTGTGCGAACACGATCCAATCGTTAGTATCGAAACAACAATGATAATGATACAAAGCGCAGCGAAGTTTTCGTATTACCATTTATTCAGAGTAATCTTTTACAATGCCGGAAACCGACGTTTAAACGCACAAGAAAACGCACGATCCAGTTCGGATGGCAGATTCTCGAGTTTGCTCACTTTGGAACTTAACAGTAATTCAATGGCACACGAGGATAATAGTTAGAGAGGCGTTCTAATGTTTGATTTGTTACACGCATTGCGGTCTCGTGAGCTGGGTCCACCGATCCGCCTCCGAATGTTTCTCGCCATGATAATCGCGAGTACCACTTTGTGTCTTATAAAGAAGTACAGTGATAGGCTTCGGATGGTATAATTGATTTTGCGAAGCACGTTTTATCAAGCAACCAGAGTGTTGCGTTGTTCGAAACGACGCGACGCGGCACGACGGTGAACAATTTCTCATAAAAGGGGAAGCTTAACGGTAAAAATTGTCTACTTAACGTTAAATGTAGCACGTAGCTGGATATAGAGTGAGCATAATAAGAATGTATGGTAGTATCCTAAAATCCTGTTTTATCGTGGTCTTATCACACTACGATTAAACGTGATACATACTTTCGCAGTGTTTCTGTATTCGTCGCTAGATTTGTCCAGTCGATTTTCCCGCCTTTTTGTCAAGTACGCGCGGCCGTGGCTAGTCAACTGACAACTCGCTAACAATTCTCTAACGGGTTCTAAGTTTTATTAGCACACAAGGGTCTCCTCGAGGACTTAGCAAATAAATATTCTTAATCTTAACACTCGAAGCTTAACGAAACTTGACGAGTTTCAAGTTATAGTCTTTTTCTTTTTAAATAGTTACTAACTAATGCGCCTCGAATCTTACGTATTACTAATGTGCAAACGATGCGTTCCGCTTCTGTGTTTGCTAAAGTTCTTTGCAGACCAGACACCGTTGCTTTGAAAAAACCCTCGGGTTCTGCTAACTGGAAGGTTCATAACTGGACTGCGGATGTTTATGCAAAATAAAAATTGTCTCCATCAATTGCAAGAAACAACAGCCACGGAGAAGCTTGCCTTTTTCATTAATTGTCTTCATAACATGAAAATGATATGTTGATATGTTTCAATTCTCTTAATCATTGCACCATTTTCAATTACACCAACTCATCTTTTGTCATGAATGCATCAAATCCGCAGTCTATCAACCTATTAGAAATAACCTACTTTACTTATCCATACATCAGCTTCAGTTATGAACTGAAAACAATTATAACAAAAATTTTACGTTCATATCTGGTTCTCACTTGCCGAAACGGAAGGGTTTTATTTACATTGTTTCTTTCATTCGAGAATGAGTTATTAAAATGGAGTTTTATTAGTCATGCGATAGACTGAAATATTTCCCTCAAATATACACGGCATGCTTTGCTAAAATTCAAAGCTTTCGATTCGCCTAAAATATGGACGAAACAATTACTACGGCAAAAAAAGAAAACTTCATAATGGATATTCTGATGCGCTGCGCCGGGCTTACGTGAAACAGCATCGCGCAGCTACCCAGTCAGCAAAATCTGTGTCTGCGGTCATACTTTGCGAGCAAAAAGGGGTCATTTTGGTGTCAAGACATGTTTGGAACAGAATTTGGTCCTTGTTTTCTCTGAACTTACTGACCAAAATCTATCGTCAAACACCGAGCCTAATGAGAAAACAAATGGTTCGGTATCTGGCTAGAAAGTTTGGTGCCAAAATTCCATGTCATAGAGGGCAGTTCGGTCGCACTAGGAGCTAACCCAACATTGATGTCTGAGTAATTATCGGACAAATCGTTATAAAGTAGACAAAATTCAAAATTGTTGAAAAACTTTAAAAATTGAAGATGTCAATAAAGATGAAGATGTTCTACGAGTAAATATATCAAACAAAATCGGAGTAAACCTTGCCGTAGAAGGGAAAATCGAATTTTATTTAACTAAATGATATAATTTCAAGTTTCCTGCATTTCTAATAATTTAAATATTTATAAGTTTTAAAGTAATAAGTAGTCTGCGATCTTTGTGCAAAATAAAAGTTATCTGCGTCGATTGCAAGAAATAGAAACTAAATTGAATGTTATTTCCACCCTTAATAATTCTAATAGAGGAGAAATCATTTATCGACATCTTGAATTTTTAAAATTTTTCAACAATTTCGAATTCCATCTACTCGATAATGATTTTGTCCGATATTTACTCAGAAATCAATGTTGGGTTAGCTCTTTGTTCGGTCTAGATTTGGCCTCCATTTCGCATGAAATTATGGCGCCGAACTTTGCCGTCACATTATTACAATTATTACAAATAATGTATAATATTATACATATATGATAATAATAATATTATCTAATAATATGATACATTATAATAATGATGATAATATGTAATAATATTACATATTATTACAAAGTTTCGTGTTAAATTCATACCAAATCAAGACCAAATTGCTTACTGGGGGCAGATCATGGTAAGTTAGGCGGGGAGTGTTTTCTCAAAGCGTGGTCTTGAACACTTTTGCCACCGATAGCGGCTCTCTACAATAAATAATACGAAGAATGACAAGAAACGCAGCGAAATCGGCCGCCAAAAGATGCACACGCGATACGTTTCGCGTGCCTAAAACTACTGTTATGCTAAATGTGTATTCAGACGATTAGCTTGTCGTCGGCATACGCGGCTACCAACTATGCTAAATGCGAAATCATTTGAGCGTAGCCTTGCCGTTGAGCACATAAATAAGGAAGGATGAATGATTCAGTGATAGATGTGTGTTATTTGACGAAAAGTGCGTATTCGCGAGCGTGCAGTTTGCGTCCATGGAGAGAAAATGCTCAATAGATTTTCCATAGTGAGCACAGACTCGTTAGACGCGCGTCGGGTACAACACAGTACAACAAGTTAATCATAGACATGAAATAATTGTTACTGATGGGACGATCTCGGTCTATGTTAGATGCTAGGCGTTCTTTCTAACGATGTATCCGATGCGCAAGGAAAGCGGACGGAATTATGAATCGTTGGATCCATCGTTAAGTTTCCAGGCGTAACGGCCCCTAATCCCTATCGTAAATCATCGCGAGCAAAACAATAACAGTGACAGAAAAACAACGACACGTGAATAAAATCTAATACTAATAAATGCAAATATGATCGCATGGCAAATGCGTGGGAATGAACAACGACTATCATTTATATAGTAAAATCATTGATATACAAAAGAAAGAACTACAAGGCGTTGCAAATCGAACGATGGAATTTAGAGGAAAAACGATAGAGTGGTATATATATGAAAATAGAACGCCTCGTTGTATGTATGTATATGTGTGTGTCTTTATCGATAAATATTTGCTCATGCTCCACAAATTTTTCAAGCGGAAATATTCTTTGTACGTCTGCTTCGGCGACGGTGTACACGTAGTTGATAACTGGTTCTCAAGCGATAGCGCTTTCTGTATACGCACAGAATCGCGCGAACATGATATGGTACTTGAAACGGCATGCAGATTCCATCACCACCGCGACTCCTTCACCCACAATAGTCGTCAAGAAACCCAGACGGAATTTACTCCGATAGGGAAACACATTGAAACGCCAATCGCTGGTTTCGTTGAAAACATACTGACAAGTGCGATGTGGTTCTCATAAAAATAGTTAACACGTGGTTCTCAGCCGCTAATTATGTAGAAGTAACAACAACTCTTCGAATTGAGGCCTGTAAACTGATTTTGACAAACGTGACGATACAAAACGGACATTTTGTAACTTTTACAATTAAACTCATTATTTCAGAAGTCTGAAAACTGTGTCGATGTACACTTATTATTAAATGAAACTGAAAATTTTCGAAAAATGCTGGAATTTAAAATTTCATAGAATTTGGTACGGTTTTTATGTAATTCAGATCTAAAAAGGCTACTACCACTGAAAATAAGTTTCTTTTAATTACACTGTCTTAAAGTTTGCTTACAAAATTGAAAATTGCAGGAACATCGCAGTCTACTAAATAAAAAAAACTAACATTAAGGACAGTCACCCCTCCTTCAACATTGAATATTAGCAGCTACAAATTGTATGTTAACTATTCTTGTAAAGACCGGTGAAACTTCATCAATCCGGTGATCGGCGCTTCAATGAAACCCATGCGAGTTTATAATGTTAAGATCTTTAATCGATCATGAAAGATTATCACCATTGCAATCAACTACTCCTGACCATGTCCTCTAAAGCTCGCGATATATCGGCAAACATCTTTAGACTTTTGAAATAATTTCATTGAAATCTGTTTCAGCGATTAAATGTTTTCTCTTGCGATGTCGATCACAAAACTATCAATGTTCGTTGTAACGATGTACAGTAATGTACACACTGCACAGGACGAGTCACTAGACGATCCAATTGAAACATTTCGTAGAACATGAATGCCACAGAAAATGATGCGAGGCTTTCAATAGGTTCAACAAGTCTGACAATGAGTTATTGTCTTGGAACTCATAGGAGCGCGATAACGTTTTAAATCGTGCACCGATGTATCATCCGGTTCATAAATATTATGATACTATAAGAGTATTAATGACTCGAGCTTAAGCCAGAGAATATTGTAGTTCGATGACAAAAAGAATAAAGCATACCTTCTTCGCGTTTAATATTCTACAACTATGCGAAGGCGGAAGAATTTCCGAAATGTTTATCGGTTTTCTGTGGCTTCGATAAATTAAAGAAGCAGATCTGTGAGTATAAGACCGCACGACCAAAGTGAAAACTTCTATGGTGATTGCACACTTGTCCGTTTCTCGCTCGCTCGACTAAATTCAGCTCCCCCTCCTCGAATAGCGTTTCACCTCGGAGCGTGACGGATCAGACACATTCACTGCCCAGCAACTGTGTACGCGGTGCGTCTAAAGAAGTTCTTACTTCTCAAAGAATATTCTACCTTCTATGTTCGTGTTTTATAGTCTGGTGACTCATCCTGTACAATAATACGTAAAAACACATAGCATACTACGCTTACACTGTACACACTTCAGGATCTATGGCCGATCGACGATTTCGACCACGTCTCAAAGTCCTCGCGAGAAACGCTTTTGTCGATTGTCGATACGTCGCGTCGCGCGATTACGTCGACCACAGATCCAAGGATCGATGATTCATTAATGTTTGACA
Organism: Lasioglossum vierecki; assembly: GCA_028455595.1. NCBI lineage: Eukaryota > Metazoa > Arthropoda > Insecta > Hymenoptera > Halictidae > Lasioglossum > Lasioglossum vierecki. The sequence goes on along the minus strand of CM052344.1, from coordinate 9,228,147 downwards.
CCCTCACCGTGGAAGGAACGTCACGAACCCTTCTCAGGATTCGATGATACCTGGTTCCAGAAGGCTCAGCTTTGCTGGCGGCGCGTCTGTGTAGTTTTGTCTGCCGCGTATCCTGGCACCGCAGGTCCAGAGACCTTCCTGTTCCGCGAGCGCGTGGCTCAATCGTACGCTACAGTCTCTGGCTTCGGTCCCGACCGGTGGAAACTGCTTCACCACCACCGTGGTGTTAGAGTTCACCGGCGTCAGAGACCATCGACACTGTTCTACCGCCGATGATGTTACACAGCGAAGGAGTACGGTCCCTCCGGACGATATCTGTATGCCCTGCGAGAGCTCCGAGAATTTCACCTCGTCTGAAACGATTTGTACGTTGCGTTGTCAGTTATAAGCAGAACTGCCGGAAAAGGTCTTTGCGATTCCCATTCTACAATCAAATTCCCCTCTAACGACTCCCCACATGAGTGTTTGCGATAGCGAGCAACAATTGGTTAGTAGGTAAAGTAAAGTCGCAATCTAAGCCGATTCTCGGTTCTGTACTGTGACATACATCCGGACCGAATACTACTTTTTTGTGGTTGCGTCGACCAACGAACAATGAAAGTTTTGGACGCAAAGTTAATATTGTTTTCTTTACATGAAAAAATTAAATATAAATCAAATTATGTGAAATAAAAAAATTATGTAAAGATATTACTTTCTATTAAAAAATATTTGGAACCCCTGGGTCTAACAATTTTACGAACTGACCCTTTCCGAAAAAAGTTTGCCGACCCCTGGCGTATGAGCAGGAACAGTTCAAAGAATCTCCCATACTCTGTTCATCCTCGCGTCCAAAACTTTCATCGTTAATTACACAAGTAAATGTAATTGGAAGTATATCATATTTGGCATCATTTTCATTAGCAAAATGCCACAAATACGATGGTCGAAGTCCCATAATAAATAATGAAAAATTAAGATTAGTAGTAGTTCATACCGACCGAATGAAGAACAAAATAGTGAAAAGAAAAAAAGAGGAATTACCTTGTTCGAAGACGGTGAGTTTGACGTAGGGAGAAGACAGTACCGTATTGAGAGAACTGATCGACACTTGACAGGCCCACTGACCCTGTTTTTCGGTGTTCACTCGTGGTAGAGTGAGCGAGCAATCTCTACCAAGGTCGCCATTGCTCGGAAATTCCTGAGCGACGACTTCTGGATCGTTTCCGTGAAGTGGTTTCCAGGTCCACGTACATTTCTCGACGCGGCTGCTCGTTACGCATTTTAACGAAGCCTCCGTACCAATCGCCGCGGAAGTATCCGTCGGCATTTCAACGAAGCTGACTTTGGCTGAAACGATCGAAGATAAACAAATCGATTAACGGCACGTTCTACTAACAACTTAGCGCGTGTCTTTCCGGTGCTAGATTTCAGCGAATTGATGTTCAAACATCTTTCCAATTAGTGAGTACAGAAATTGATCAACGTTCAAATCGATTACCGGCACGTTCTACTAACAACTTAGCGCGTGCCCTCTGATGCTAGCTTTCAGCGAATTGATGTTCGATCATTTCTCCAATTAGTAAGTACAGAAATTGATCAACACCCAAATCGATCAACGGCACAAGTTCTGGCGAACAACTTAGTGCATGTCCCTTCGATGCTAGGTTTCAGCGAATTTATGTTGAAATTGATGTTGGAAATCGATCAACGTTCGAAAAAATAGGCACCAAGTTTGTGTGAATTCGAAGAATGTGACATTTCAACGTGCCATCGAGATTAATTATACCTGTAGGTAGTAGGCTGACGGTCGCTGGAGGTGCCCCATGAAGAATTCCTTCCGGTGATAATCGGACGCCGCAAGTCCATAGGCCTTCTTCTTCGTACAGAATGTTTTTGAAACGCACAGAACAGTCGTGATCGGCGTCTTTATTAGGGTTAAATTTTTTTACTAACAAAGGCTCTTGACTGGAATTTGTGGCCTTCCAGGACCACTCGCATTGAACCACTGGCTTATTCACCAGGCATCTGAGCAGCACTGACTCACCGGGCGCTACTTGAATTCCTCTAGACAGTTGTACGAACTCGACTGAGAAGCAGGAACGAAGACAATTAGATATGAGCATAGTGATAAGAAAAATTTAACCCTTAGCACTCGAGTGGTGACTCTGAGGCGCCACTAAAAATTGCTCTACCATTATTCGTAATATTGTTTCGATTATGAAATATATTGGTAGCTAATTAATTACTTATAATTGATTTATAAGTATTGTATGAGGTATCATGAAAATCATAGAAAATGGAAATATTCTAGGTGGGAAGAAATGTTTAATTTTCGAGTTAAAAAAGCTCCGAGTGCAAAGGGTTAATATAAATTTTTCAATCGGGACTTCAACCATTTATTTCGTAACTCGATAAATCTAGTACTTCATTATGAATATTTTCATACTATATGTTTCAGCTAGAAATGATATTTTTCTTTCATGGGTCTTCCACATTAAAGAAGATAACTATTATTGGCTCTCTCTTTTAGGACAAATCGTATTGCAATTATCCTACATGTAGATTAAGCATACTTCATACACGTGTACAATAAAGTGTCTGTACCAGATTTCCCATTTACTTTACAATTGCACTTAAAAAATTGTTAAGAATATCAATACTTTCCAGACTCGAAGTTACATGATTCTAAGCTGCCAATCTTTATAAAAAAAGTCTCAGTTGTACACAATACGAAAGAAAGATTGATCTCGTCAATTAAAATGTTCTTTCGGGTGGAGAATTGTTTAACGTTTATCAGAGGAAATTCTTTTCTGTATTTAGCGTTGTCTTACCTTCCGATATGAGAAATCGAATGGGATTTGACTGTGTGAATGAGGAATTCGGATCGATCCTGGCACCGCATGTCCAGTATCCTTCTTGTTCCGGTAACACATTCTTGAACTTGATACTGCAATCCGTGCTGTCGTTACCGAAAGCTGGAAATCGTTTCACCTCGAGATTCCACGGTTGTGATTGGTTTAACTGCCGCCAGGACCACTGACATTCACGGACAGGTGACCTCATCTGGCACATCATTTGCGCCGAGGATCCTGCTGGTACTTCGACAACGTTATCGTATTTTGCGAATGCCACCTGAACACCTAAAAACAAACGTAGATAGGCGCTTTACACGATTCATTTCTGTCACGGAAGGTCGTTAGAACAGTTCTTTGTTAACGCAACAGAAAAAAACACAATGCGTCGCTTTCAACTGGTACTGTCGAGACGGAGTACAATTAGGTTGTCGCATATAAAATCTTTGTAACAGTTTCATTTAAAAATAAGTACAATTTTTTCGGAATCGACTTGTATTACGGTAAAAATTGAATTTTTTCTTCGTTCATATTCTTCATTTGTAATATTGTCATCGCAATTTTTGTAGCTTTTTCAACATCGTTGAATTAATTATCACATTTTGATCAAACATCATATCATGCCATCGTGAATGCATTGTCTTTTTCATGCATGTAAAAAGAATGCACAATAAACGGATTGATTAACGTTGAAATAAAATCTTAATAAGAACTGAATATAGAAGCTTAAAGATAATTTTTGTACCTTGAAAGGATACATATTAAACTTGAATATTGTAACAGTATTTCTTGTTCAAATCGCTTCGTAAATTGTACATTGCAAATGACCGTATCGAACGATAGGTAGAAAAGAAAATAGAAGTTTATTAAAAGAGAAATGTAAGAGAAATTGTGTACCAGCCAACTGGTTGTATAGGTGTGTACTATGCTGAGAATGTGGGTCAAATCGTGGACCAAATCTTGGAGCAAATCGAGGACGAAAAACGTGGGTCTAGCGAAGATAACGCGAAAAAAATTGAAATATTTTAAAGTGGAAACCTATACTTTACCGGTTAGAGTATTAACTCTCACCGTTGATAGTGAAATCGTCATAAACATTTGCGTCAAAACGTCGCAAATATGAAACGTACTAATGAACGTGAAAAATCTCTGAGTGATTGTTTTCCAATTAAGACAATTTTAATAAACGATAATAAATAGACCGAAATTGAGAAGATGAAATTCAAAATTGTTGAAAAATCAAAAAATAGAAAATGTCAATATGATTTCTCCTCTATTAAAGTGATTCGATTAAGTTTTTATATCTTGCAATAGAATCTTGTTATTATTAAAGATCATATTTTTATATTATCTTTAATCTTCATTTAACTCTGCCACCCCTAATAGCTTTGTTATTTATATATACATATATTCCACAATTTTCTGAGAGCGAAGGTCGTCTCGAGGTCATATTTTCTGATACCTTGCAAACAGTAATGTTTTTTTTTTAATGACATCACCTACTGTTTGTATCGTGAATCGATGAAGTTTTTGTATCTTGCAATAGAATCTTGTGGATACAAACAATTTTTATTATGCATATAAAGATCCGCGCAGTCTAGTAATACATCTGAAGAATTATCGAATCGTAAAGTATTGTTCGATCGATCTATCTATCACACCGAATACGATTCGATCTTGAATCAGAAATTCCAAGAGACAATGAACATTCCATACCCTGATTCTCATTGACGATGCTAAGCTTGGCAGGTTCTGTACTGGTGAAAGGATCATTCGTGGAAGTTCTTGCAGCGCAGGTCCAGTATCCGGTCTGCTCGTGCTTCGTGCTCGAGAATCTTACGGAACAGTCGTTGCTATTGTTCCCGAAGGCAGGAAATTGTCGTACCGGCAACGGATTGGTAGTTGGCGTAGCCGTCGTCTGAATCACCGTCACTGAGGTGGCTATAAATTACGACCAGACATAAATACACGGCACGCGAGTGCTGTAGGAGATATTTGATCCAAATAAAAAGATTCGAGGCAAGTTCATGCTCTTTTTCATGGTACGCATCGTACCATTAACATATCGACAGCTGCGTCACTCGCGTAGAGATGACGGAATCAATTCTTCTTTAAAAATTCGTTTTTGCGTTAACTTACAAAATTGTTGAACGATCAAAAAATGGAAGATATCAAATATGATTTCTCCTCTATTAAAGTGATTCGATTAAGTTTTTATATCTTGCAATAGAATCTT
>CM052344.1:9106857-9222977 GCA_028455595.1 Lasioglossum vierecki | reverse complement strand
AATTTGTTTAAAGCATATAAAAGTAATGCGATGAATTTCTAACTGCATTTACAAATGAAAGCACTTAGCACACAATATAACAATTCATATTAACGAATAAACGAGAATTGGAGATCAATCACAGTTAAGTAATTCAACATTACCACTTTATTTGCGATACTCATTCTTTCGCTAGAATATCAAGGCTCTACTGGAGTCTATTTTCCGAATTAATACAAAGACTGGTACAAAGATTGCATTCCTTTGAATTTGAATAAAAAAAGAAGGGGAGGAATCATTTCGTAAAAATCAATTGGAAAAACCTATGAACCGCGTCAAGTAACGATCGGAAACTACGTGTGTATCAGAGTATCAAGGACGTAGTGAAGAAAGTAAGAAAGTATAAGAAAGTAAATGCTGGCCTTGAACTGTCTGAAACAGTACGCCGCGATTTAGATTCTGCGCGATCACATTCTTTACTATTTTTACTTTCCGTCTTGTACATCCCCGAAAATCCGATCATCTATGTTAACAAACAACGCTATTATTTGAATTACTAACAGCGGTTTATAGCTGGAATTACTGTTCTAGCTATTTTATTAAATAAAACGGATTCCCTTTGTGAAATATGAAAAACATTCAGCAAAGAAAGTGCCGTCGGGAGTGAATGTGTGAAAGTTTAAACCAATTCTCTTGTACGTACGCTGCGATATTGTTCGGATCGAGAAAAACGAAAGAAATGTACAGACCAGCACAATCGGAGAGTACTTCGACATGTCTATTAATAATATCGAATGGTAACACCATACACACACGACACCAACTTATGCAATCATTCTCACACACATTCAAACGACGAAGGATGTCGGGTAGTCGTGTCACAGATATCCAAACAGAATTTTCAACTATGGGTCAGACTGCTAACGTGCGAGTAGATGTGGGCATGAGGTTCCTGCGGGAAGGTTGTTAACCCTAGGACACGGTTCACAGCGGGGTATTCGGCCCGAGAAACCGGAAAAAAGTCGATTTCAAAATTTTGCGTATGTCGTACAACTTTTGCTGTCTATCGTAGCTAAGGTAAGAGGGTATTATTTTATATTTAAATTTATATAATCAAATAAAATTCCCCTTAAATTTTATATGAATTATAATAATTGAATACCTCGCATAAATTTTATTCCATTTTTATGAATATTAGAAATTTTATTTACTATAATAAATTAATTAAAATAAAATTATTTACTTAAATTTATATTATAAAAATTTTATACAATTACATAAATTTAAGTAAAATAATTTTATTTCAATTAATTTATTATAGTAAATAAAATTTAAGGGAGAATTTCAAATGTTAATAAAAATTGAATAAAATTTGTATGGGGTAGTTAATTATTATAACTTATATAGAATTTAAGGGAAATTTTATTTGATTATTTAAATTTAAATATAATTTTATTTAAACTTATTAGGATTTATAAAAACATAAGAGGGCTTTTTTATTCTGAGGAATAAGGCTGCAATATTGTTTTTTTCTATTTGTACACTCATGAAGTACTTTACTTCATCGAAGTCTATATTAAATGTTTATATGTTCTTTTATCATTTATTTTATAGTAGATGGCACATGGAATATTTCCAGAGGTGTCATTTTATCGTATCTTATTAAATTCTTTATTTTCTAGGTAGATGGATATTTAAGAAGCAAACCTTGTACATGTCAATATGAGAAGGTTCATTTTTCGACAAAATGTCACTCGCTTTTCCAATCCGGACCACTGTGCGACGGTCGTCAACCCGCGAACGACGGTCTCCGAGAGGACAATTAGAAGGACTGGCCGATTTCTTTTACCACGTAGAGACGGCATTGTGAAATTCAAAATGCGTCGAGTGGGCGTTGTCTCTTCGCTCACGATGTCGAGCGAGCTGTTCAGTATTTATTCGTCGAAGATTCGATTAAAAATCGAGGAATATTCTATTCACAATGTTTCTAGGTAAAGAGGGCTACACAAAAACACCTTTTCGCGAGCTTCAAACATTTTAAAAGCGCGAACAAAATTATACAAACAAATTCAGAGATAACTTAGGGTAACTGTACCAATTACTGCACTATCGTGATTAAATCGTATATTATTTTAATATAATTCCTGACTTATCATGAAATAATAATAATATATGTGTAATCTTCAAACATCATAAAAGCACATACAAAATTATACAAAGAAATTCAAAGATAGCTAACTGTACCAATTACTGCGGTATCATGCTTCGATCGTACTTTATTTTTATATTATTCTTAATTTATCATGAAGTAATAATACGTGTACGCATTTTATGGAAGAGTGATATGTTCTGGATACGAAAAAGAAATTAGTGGCCCTCAAAACCTAATACAACATAAGAAAATATTAAAAAATGAAATATATAACATTGTACGTATCACTGCGGACGAAACAGAGACATGTACCAATTACTGCGTACCCATTACGAATTATACAAATTTATTTAGAGGAAAATATTTAATTTTACGCATTTTGATCTCATTGGAGAAAAAGTACCGCAGTAAAACGTACACCCACAGTAATAGGTACATTTACCCTATGTCATCATTCCTAAAACCGCTTTTGCCGTTGTAGCCATAGTCAACGCTATACCGGATACGTTTAATCATTTAATAAAAAACACAAGGTTAATATTAATAGTACGTAATAGCAGTAGTCTATTCAAATATAATAAAGAAAAATATTTCACTGGATAATTTTTCACTAGATGCATGAGCTACGACTACAAAGGAATCTAGATAAGTTGTCGAATTTGTTAGAAATTTGTTTCAACGACATTCATTTGTTTTCATCTTTCCCATTTGTTATCTGACAATTTCTCGAATGAATTGTACCGCTTTGTAGAGCCCACTCAAAATGTAAATTGAAAATGATCTGTCTTCAGCTTATAGCCGTTTCTCGGTCATTTAGTAGCCGTTGACACGCTAAACTCTCGAGCATGTATAGTCGTGCAACGAACTTTATTTTCAAATTAATCAATTGGCTCCCAGACATATATGATTATCGAAACATTTATGTTTTCTTCGACAAGATCCATTAACACCCGTAGGCAGACCTTCCTCTACGAAATTGCATATTTAAAGTACCTACAATTAAAAATTGTTTAATTTTCCAACGGTTTTTTTCAACGACCGACAAAAGAAGTTCTTTAATGGTTCGAATAATTTTCAGTGAATTGGAAAGATAAATTAAATTACATTGTCTCCAATACAACTGCGAAAACATTTGTGACGTGCTTGCAAGCAGTTATGAGGATCTGTGTCGTATTCTTGCTTTGTACATGCCACACATCTTTCCTACTACCGAATCAATAAGCACTTCCGCGAGGAAGAATGTAAATCATTTTGTCGATGTCATCGCCAACTTGTTCTCCGTATACGCATTGCCGCGTCTGCGATCGGCAAACACTTCGTTTGGAGAATTGGATCATAACTGTTAATAATTATTCGGAACTCGGTTCAGCTGATCCCGAATGGCTCACGGCCGTCCGTTGACATTCAACGCAAACTGGCGGAGCCATAAATCGTTTGAAATCGTTGTGCGTATTCAGTTCCTGATTAATGGGACAAATTGACGCATGTCCGTATTGTTGGCGGACTGAGTCATTGTTCTTTTTAGATGATGCGCACACTACCTGTCTTATCTCGACGCGTAATTCGACGCGCAAAATAAAATAGCATGATTCTTTTGCTTTATGTCCTCGCGCAACAAGACGCCGCGTCGCAGAGTCGCGTTGCATTGCGTCGCACGGTGTTCGATGCAATGCTAAAATTTGAAATTTTCAGAGTGAATCTTACTCAATCTTATTCAAAGTTGAATCTGAAGCGATTAATGTCGTAAAATATTGGTAACGTTATACAGTTTTAAATGTTACCGATAATTTTTCTAAATGTATGAATTTACTGTTAAATTTCATGCATAAAATAAAATTTGAAATATTCAAAGTGAATCTTACTCAATCTCAATCAGAGTTGAATCTGAGATGATTACTATCATAAAATATTGGTAACGTTATACAGTTTAAAATGTTACCGATAATTTTTCTAAATGTATGAATTTATTGTTAAATTTCATGCATAAAATAAAATTTGAAATTTTCAAAGTGAATCTTACTCAATCTCAATCAAAGTTGAATCTGAGATGATTAATATCATAAAATATTGGTAACGTTATACAGTTTTAAATGTTACCGATAATTTTTCTAAATGTATGAATTTATTGTTAAATTTCATGCATAAAATAAAATTTGAAATATTCAAAGTGAATCTTACTCAATCTCAATCAAAGTTGAATCTGAGATGATTAATATCATAAAATATTGGTAACGTTATACAGTTTTAAATGTTACCGATAATTTTTCTAAATGTATGAATTTATTGTTAAATTTCATGCATAAAATAAAATTTGAAATTTTCAAAGTGAATCTTATTCAATCTTATTCAAAGTTGAATCTGAAACGATTAATGTCGTAAAATATTGGTAACGTAATATAATTTTAAATGTTACCGATAATTTTCCGAAATTTATGAATTTATTATTAAATTTCATGCGTAAAATAAAATAGGAAACACCTATACATTTCTTCAAATTTTTACGTGTGTGCGAATGCTTATTTGTTTAATTTAATTCTTGTAAGTTATGTTGAACATACTAAGTCCTTCGAAACTGCAGAAACAGTTTTTAGAAATATCTGAAAGCATGTTGTATGTCTGTATCATCTTTGACTTAAGTTTAAAAAAAAATACGAAAAAGTAGTAATTTATATAGCAACATTACTATATAAATATTACCCAGTAACACTATGGTTACTTCAAATAACAATTAAATTTAGTTACCGAGGCTTGACCTTATTTCCGAAAGATTTTCAATAACCAGGACACAGCTAATAGCATTTCCGAAAATTTAATTTGCTCCAGTATTAAATATTTGTCAACCTAAGCGAAACACAGCTTCAAACTTGACGATTCAGAACAAGAATTTTTACACAGACCTAATAGACTAAAATTGGAAAACGTAATATTTGATCGATCTTTTGGATGATTAAATATTCACTCATAATATAGCAGTTGATGGTTGAGATGATTTAGACTCGCTTTATTAAACAAGGCTGAAGAATCTTACGCAATACGCGTATGGCGTATGCCACCAGGTAATTTAGGTTGCGCAAATTTGTATTAACTGTCCGGCAAGTCGTGCGGCGCAGCGTCGCGAAATTCATGGAACTTGCCCATAACCAAACAATGTAAAGTCGATGAATATTTAATAAGGCAAATTTGGCCTTTGATATTTAACGAATTTATTAATTGTTATTCTAATCGAATGTGGTACCTAGGAAGTACTTATGACATCATTCTGGTCAAATATGAAATTAACCGAAGCAGAAACGAAAGCAGAAAGGGCTACATACTACTCTTCCCTGAGTGATTGCATTCAACAGCTATATTTCACTAACAATGAGAGATCATAGTGAGATCGTCGTCGATTTTAATGAAACTTTATGAATATTTATAGTATAATATAATAATAATATATTTATAATATATTTATATTATATTTATAATATAAATTTATTAATATATATTAATTTATATTTTAATGAATCTAACCAAAAAAGTAATATTTTTTCTTTCGACACATTTTGCAACAGATCTATTGATTTATACAATGTATAGGTATAGTTTTACAAAACTCAACCATTTCTCTTTATTCTTATTGTTTGTGCGCGGTTGTCTTTAGTCAGTTTCACCATAAAATAAAGTTCTATAAAAATGGAACTATAAGTATGTTAATATTAAAAACAGATTAAAGAAGAAATAATTATAGTCCGTAAAATTATATTTATATGTATTTGTAAATCAATAGGCCTGTGGGTGTGTTTACAGTGAGAGAGTAATGTATGCATCATTTCTATATGATGTGTCGACTATCATTATGTATTATAATGAGGTATGACTGGGTTCTATCTTCTATCACTTATAATTAAAGAGGAATCTGTTGAATCAGCAGTTTGCCAATATTTTGTTCATTACGATGTTTTCGTATTTTATACATTATTGTTTATTTCAATTAACATACGATCGATAAATTAGTAAGTATATTTCAAACCCATTTTACGTACATTTTAATTCAACAATTTGTATTCGTTTTCTATAATTGATTTTTAAATTTAAATACTGTAAACAAGTTAGCAGGTACACATTTTAAACCTGGTAAGCAAAAAACATAATTTTAGATAGCTAGATCTGTAAAATATCCCACTGTGGCGACTGTGAATTTGCGTAGGTATCTATAGTCTACTAACGAATAAAAGTTATTACTGCTTTCTTTCTTACAGCCGACAACTAATTACAAAAGTTACATCAAACGTTTTTTCCACATCCTAGAACGAGTTTCATTTTCACGTAACAGTTATGTTTAAATGTATATGCATTTATAGAAAGTTGCTACTTTTTACTTTACGATTACATACATGTAATTGATTACGATCAGCACTCTTCCGGAGAAATGACACATGAGGATATACATTAAATTGCGGATGATCAATTCGATCTTATTCACGATGGATTAATAAAAAATAAAATAAAATAAATTAAATAAATTTTATGATTAGAGATCAGAAGAAGTTTCGTGAAATGGCAGTGAACAAATAGAAAAATGTAAATAAAACGGGCTCTCATATGTATTTGGTTCTTCCTTCATTAATATTTTTTTTAGTTAGAAACAAGTATAAATTACAACAAAGTTTGAGAGCTATATTGAATATAATTAGTAGACAGAAGACTAAATAGACTGAATATAATTATTTTTTAATTTTTATTTTTATAATTTTTATTTCTATTCATACTTTCGACTGGACAAACATGTCGGTAACAACAAAACTTTTTACTTTACGATTACATGTATGTAATTGATTACGATCAGCATTCTTCCGGAGAAATGACACACGAGGTTCGATAGGTTCTTGTTTCAAATTTCTTTTATCTCGTCACTGTAGTTTACGTCACTCTGTGAGCTGACTTCGCTAATCAGACATTCATGGAAAGTATACATACATATTTCAATTATGACGTGTATGTTTTTCTTGATTATTCTTTATCATTCGTAACAGACATTTCAGTTTATTACATTTATTACGTTTAGAGTCTGTTTTTATTTCTCACATGCTTTCGAATCTCCAGGATGTAGATGGTATTCTACGACGATGCACTGTAAAGTCCACTGGACCATTCTTCCATGAACATATGTTTTATCAAAAATTTGAGCAACTGTATATGTTGGTAGACAGTTCATCCTTAGCACTCCGAATTATTTTTTAAATTTGTTGCCCACAAAATTTTAAACAGTTCTACTAATTATATTCAGTCTACAAATTTAGTCTTCTGTCTACTAATTATATTCAATATAGCTCTCAAACTTTGTTGTAATTTATACTTGTTTCTAACTAAAAAAGATTTAAATGAAGGAAGAACCAAATACATATGAGAACCCGTTTTATCTACATTTTTCTTTCTCAAAAGATTAACCCTTAGCACTCGAGTGGTGACTCGGAACCATTATTCAAAATATTATTTAAATTATCAAATATGTTATAATATAATTATAATATAATATATAGAATTTGATATTTTATATTAAAATATTATGAGCTTTATATAGAACTTGAGGTATTTATATAAATTTGTAACAAAACATTTAAGTTGTATAGAATTTTAAAGTACTTAAATTTATATAAAATTGAGGAGTTGTATATAAATTTATATAAATTATTATATTTTATAATATAACTATATATAATTATATTATATTATTTCCCTTTAATATAGCTCGTAGTGCAAAGAACTAAAGTTGATCGTATTGCATGCAATTTTCATAATGCATTGCACTGTGTGCCAGAGACCAGTGTTAGTTGTCGTCGGTAAAATTCCTTTAGCGAACTAGTTTCAGTTAATGGGTGAGTAACTTGCTTGAACGCGTCAATCGCTCGATAGCAACAAAAACTCATCAGAACGGTCTGGAAATGGTTTTGTTTGCCGGCGCCTTGGCAGTGAAATACCGTTTCCAAGGCGATGCTCTCTAGCATGGCATGGCGTGGCGTAGCGTGGCGACCTATCTTTCAACAGCTCTTTTCTCTTCTCCCTATTCAACGTTGAACGGATTGATTGAGGCACGACGCGCGACGATTACGTTTCATTGAGAAGTTTGGCGTGGTCGCGCCGCAAAGGTGGGACTGCCACCTGACACGTGGATTCGGCTACCAGGTCCGTGCCCGTTGACGTCGCACTATGGTTTGGAAACCCGCTTTTTCTAGCCAAATTTTTCTAAATAAATTATATTTATTTTTATATTTTTATATTTGTGAATATTTATAAATAATGTATATATGTCTAATATACATTAATACTCGTAACATATATTTGTCGTTGACTTTATTTATGTTTAAATTTTATTTGTGCGGTTATTGTTACTTAAATAAAGTGATACCCATTTCCATTAACTATCCTCTTAACTTAAAAATTATGTAAATAAAAATAAATTTAAAAAAAAATACCACGTTTTTAAAAACGGACGAAAAAGTATAAAATGATTTTTCCTACTCGCATACCGATTCCTAACTTCGTACAGATAGTGGTGAAAATTTGTGATTGTTAATTTTGAATTGCTATGAAAATATTTATAAGATTTAAAACGAAAAACGTGGGACGGAAGATGCATCGATTATTTATTTCGTGCGCCCCACGTTTTTCGTTTGAAATCTTACAAATATTCTCATAGCAATTCAAAATTCACAATGACAAATTTTCACCACTATCTGTACGAGGTTAGGAATCGGTATGCGACTAGGAAAAATCATTTTATACTTTTTAGTCCGTTTTTAAAAACGTGGTATTTTTTAAAAATTCATTTTTATTTACATAATTATTTTCTGTTTTCTAGTCTTGTGCATGCGAAATATTTCAATGGATTTTTAACAGCTTTACCAGGTTATGAAATTATAACAGAGACATGTACTAAATTTCAGATAGTATTACAACCGCGACATATTCGCGGAGGCATGAAACGGTAAATATTTAATTGTTATTTCTCCGAAACGGATAGACTTTTAAAAAAAATATTTTTTTATTAATGAAATAAATATTATTATGAATTAAATGTTATTATAAATTTTATTAATGAAATAAATGTTATGATGAAATGAAATAAAATTTTAAACTAACTTCCTGATGAGCTAGAGACTTGAAATTAATAAAATCAGACTTTTTTTTACTTTTTTATTATTAATTTATTTCATTATTTTAATTTCAAGTCTCTAGCTCATCAGGAATTTAGTTTAAAATCAATTGCAAAATTTGTAAAATCAATTCTAAATTGTAAATTGTAAAATCAATTGCAAAAATAAAAACCTGGTAATAACGCTAAAATACTTTTGGCCACGAAAAGCGGGTTTTCAGACCATAGTGCGTCGACCGGTCGGGTAATACCCGTCAGTCGCGCCATTCAACTTGAATTCACTTTCTTCGACAGCACGCGTGTCGTTAGAATAACAAACGTGCGACCACGATTTTCGTCGAGTGCGGCTGGCATGGCACTGTGGCACGGTACGTCGGACATGGGGACGCGCGACAACCGACAACAAAGCGAAATCACGGCGATCTCGAGCGGGCGGAATTAGAGCGAAACGCGGAGTCATCGTCTAGAATCGCTAGCTCGCAGACCGTTCACGTTCCTCATCGTCGATCTCAAAGGCGCGCGGCGCGAAGCTAGAAACATAATTGGCTACGTCGTCACCAATAAGACGGAGTCGATTCTTAGTCGTTTGAAACGGTTTTTGTTCGATCAAACGTGACTTTTCTATTGTACATATGCATGTATACGATCATGGGAGAAAAGTAAGAGTTTACGGAATGATCGGATCGTCTTCGCTTTCGAAACAGTGGAAGAATGTATGCTCCATTATTTTCTGAATCGTTTTTTATACATTAATAAATTGATACATTTTTATAAATCAATAATTTGATAAATTTCAATAAAGTTTGTGATCGTCTTGCGAGTTTGTGGAAAGCTAATTGCAACGTGTAAACTAAGAGAAAATTAGAGAAAAACGTATTTCTCGGCGATCATTGTATCTATTTATGATTACGGCCATGGATATTCAATTTAAGGAATACATTCTGAAGTACGCCAATGGGAAATTTGAGGAACTCGTTGGGAACTAATAATGCGCAGTCAAACATGTCAACCTTATAATTTTTGCAGTTTGTACGAATTTTGTTACTTTCCTTTGGAATTGTATCGAATTTTTCTTCAGAAACGAAAAACGAATTACACATATCCATCATTCGAATCGTGAGTTATGATCTTGAGTTCATGCAAAAATACCATAGAAAAAAGCATTGTTATTATTTCCCGAGTTCTCCATTTTTCTTTGCCTAAAAACCTTATTCTGATTGTTACGAACATTTAAAAAAAACTGCCAAATCGGTCCAGCCATTCTCAAGAGATGCACTTACAAACGAATAGCATTTAATTTTTATTGATATAGATGAAATTGCGGATGATCAATTCGATCTTATTCACGATTGATTAGGAATGCAGGTGTGCGATTAAAATAAATTAAATAATTTTTATGATTAGAGGTCAGAAAAAGTTTTGTGAAATGGCAATGAACAAATGGAACTTTTCATACTTTCAACTGGGCAAACGTCGGTAACAACAAAAGCGATTAACCTCGTGCTGGTTATTACGAATGCAACCTCTGTAAAATCGCTTAAAATAATAATGAGACTTCGCAGCGTATTAATTGGACACCATATAGCACGAATAGCATTGTTATTGTTGCATGATTCTAGCGCTGATTGCAAATTATATTGTCATACATTTTCCCGAAACTTTCAGTAAAGAAAAACTTTCAAATTTCAAATTCAATTTGACCAATCTCTTTCTGAAACATGCTCCTTGAAAATGATCGATCATCTGAAGAAATCCACCTTTGTTATTCTAGGTTATTACTGTCAAGCTCGATGAATTACGCCGTCTTTCAGCGAATTCGATTGCGTTCCATTGGCAATTACGCTTGAAAATGATCGTCAGTATTACTTATATCTGAACTGTAGATATTTATACAATTTTCAATTTTTGTATACGAATTTTGGAAAAGTTGAATATCAATTAAAATCTTGTTTTCCGTGTTAGTGGCGTTTTTAGATCTCAAGTAAATTGAAATCTTATTGAATTCTGTCGAATTTTATATTTTAGTATTTTTCAAATATCTACAGGAACCATAAATTGTCCCGTCGCGAAATAATTCTCAGATAAGAATTCAAAAAGCGACGTTAAATAATAATAAAAAAGAACCATAAATTGATAAATTAGAAATGTTTCCTTTTCCCTTTATTTCTAATCTTGCTATTTATTTAATGGCACGGAAACGGACAATCCGTAGAGTGCTATGCTTCGTAAAAAAATATTTGAAACATTTAATTTCGGTAGAATGAGCATTTTATGAATGCTAATTTTATTAACTTATGAATTCTAATACTATCATATATCAATATTGTTCGATGCCAAGAATATTGAAATCAGATACAGCTCGAAGAAATTAAAATCTGATTAAAAAATAAAGTATACCAATCAATTCTTTCGATGTCATAAAATTAATATTAATCATCTTTATAAATAATGAGTATTGTCATTAAAGCTCGGAAATAGGTCTGCTTATTTCTTCTCTAGATTCACCAGAAGAAGTTTAATTAAAATCAACGACCCCGCCACTGTGACCTCTCTTTGTTAGATGCCCTCGGCAGTAGAGCTCGGACTTTTATCCGGGTACCCGAGTACCCATGAGATACCTGGGTAGAGCAAAACTACTCGGGTATCTCATAAGACCTAAGTCATAAATGATTTCGTACAATTTAAAACAATAATGAAATTAAAAGAACGTTGATATATTAATTTAAATTTATATAAAATCGTTCAAGAAAATAAGTCATCGTAATATATCGTCTACTTTTTCCTATTGACGTGAACGATTTTTACTTTGCATGAAGATCCGCAATGTATTCACGAGATACTCGAGTACTCGGGTAATTTTTGTTTACACAAATACAAATAAAATAAAGAATATTCGCGTAGAATTTAAGAGAAAGTACCATAGAAGGTTCTACTCACCGTTGGACGCGGTGACAAGGCACACCAGGAACAGGAGCAGCCGAGTAACCATTTTGGAGAGCATGTGAGACGTCATCTTCGGTACCGCATTTATTACCGAGCGTTCTTGAGGGAAGATCAAAGCCTCGTGTTCCGCAGGACCGATCACGCTTGTCGTTGCGCACGTGTACTACCGCCAAAACGATTCGTCGCGTACGATTTGTATCCGCACGACGATGACGCATGTAAAACCCCCCTCCGTGACACCTTTTTCACGAACGTGTAAACGTTCCTCGGACGCAAGAACGATTACACCTTCTCCACCCTGCACTTCCGTCGTACGACAACGATTCTTCTGTACCGTTCTCTCTCTCCTCTACACTTCGGTCAAAGTCACAGTTATCTCTTCAGCAACTTCAGCCGTTTCTTCTTCCCTCGAGACGTCTCGATCGGTTGTTTCCGCAGTGATCCAGAAAGCTGCACTCCATCCGTCCGGTCTCTTTTCTCTATATCGAAGAACGAAAGATTCTATTGAGAGGCCCTCGAATAGGAATCGAACGTGATGCTGCCGTCCAGGGGGAGGGGGGCCAGAGAGCGAGAGCGGGCCGAGAGGGAGGGGGAATCGAGTGCAAATAAAAAACTGCCGCGATACATCAATAACGGAAGGATCATCTAAAAGTACTTGACCTTCTTGGATCGCGTGGAAGGGAACGGTGTCGAGAGAAACCGGTGTAACGCGAATGTGGCCAAGAAATTTTTATCGGGCTACCTGGTCGCCAAGTCCGTTCGCCGATTTATGACGTAGTTCCGTTATTGTAACGTGACGTTGATCCGTAAAAGTACTGTGTACTCAGCCTGTCCGGAGATTTATTGCTCTTTCGAATTCGCGCGAACGCGAATTAATGATACGAAGTGATTCAGACTTTTCCAAGTGTCCTATATCGAAAATTTGAATTTCAATGTAGAATAGTTCCGGATTGTTCTCGAATGCGTTTTTTTTTTTAAAGATATAAGTGATCCATTTTTAGAATCAGAAATCTGCATATGAGAGAAAATAAGTGATAAGTTCACTTCAAGTTTGTATAATTATACAGCAGATCTTTATGCAAAATAAAAATCTTTTATCTCGATTGCAACAAACTGGAATGAAGTAGAAATTAATTTTCTGTCTTGATTAGTTCAAGTGTAACAGTATTTTTAAATTCTTCTAATGTTTTTACTGTTTTGAATTACACGTCAAATCCGCTGTTCTATTAATAATAGAATAATTATAATTAGTGATCATCTCTGGAGCAAGAAAATGTAGAATAATTACTAATTTTTGTTCTTGTAAAGCTATGTAAATGTGAGCTGATATTAACTGACGTGTATCGCTCGAACAAAAGTTTGAGTTTATGAAGTAACAAGGTGTTTTCATACGAAGGCGAATACTGTGTCTGTGCCGTTTCTATGTCCAACTTCTTATGACAGCTTTTCATGACCACGTATGATCGATTCAAACCAGAGACTAATATTTCTATCAAAGTTTATTAAACCTATAATCGAGTGCAAATGTTTATATTTTAAGTAAATCATCAAAACTTTCTTTGGGCATTCATTCGGACATTAGATGTAATTAAACACATTTTGAAAAACAACGTTTTTGTTATTTTTTTAAGCATATACACGTAAGTCGAATAAAAACAAATGAACAAAATTTTTGTAAATTATGGTATTACCTTACAATACAAGAATCTTTATTTACAGGTGTAACCAAACTTTTCTGATTGACTGCAAACGGTATTCGAAATTATTACAAATACTTTATTGAAATACTATTTATTATGTTTTTCTATTTAATCTCCGGAGCAAATGTGGGCATACAATAACCGTAAAGATCCGTTTGTAATAAAATGTATTATAGTCATTGTAAAGAATCCATAAGACAAAAGTTTACTTTTTGTTTCAGAAGATGCGTATCCTAAGGTACACGTATGTATATCACACAGTGGTGTATTTTTCGTAGTTCAAGGATAAAATCAGCGATTATCAGATCGTTTAGATAGAAGAATATCGGGACAATGAATTTTATTTGCAATGAAAATTTCCTCCATCAATTATAAGACGCATGAGCCAAGTATAATTTTCTTTCTTTCTGTAATAATTTTTAGAATGATTTTCTTTAATAATTTAGACATTCTTAGTTTCTTTTAATCTCTACACTGCACAGTTGCGATCAATGTTAATATATAGCTGGAGAAACTCATTACGTAATTCCATAAAAAATAGATGATAGTCATATGAAGTAATGTCTACATAGTAAGAATATTAACATTCCTCTGTCGGTAAAACTCCAAAAGTCTTTTTTCTCGATAGAACTGTGTAAGCATTTTGAATTAATATTTTTCCTACATGTTGTAAGGAGGTCCATAAAAGAATTAATATCAATCGATATTTTTAAAATACGTTTTGTGTACTTCTCTATATTCTAAAGTAAATTACTATAATGGAAACTAGCGGCGAAAGTACGTTTTATTGTCTTAATTAATTTAGTTAATTATACATACATGTATTATGTAGATTATGTATGCAATATTCAACAAGCTTGAAGTAGGCAATAAACAAAAAGAAATTTTGTTGGTAGCATTAGAGCAAACTTAAAACTTTCTTTTCATGTATATAATAATATTTTAATATATATATTGTTCATGTATATATAATTCATATATGATTCATATATTGGATATATATATATTTCATGTTCATTTCATTTGATACATATATTGTGTATATTATGTATATATAGTAATAATATCTATATTTCTAGTGACAGTCATTGCTATTTCGCGATCTGAATTTTTGGTATTTTTAGAAAGACAATCATCTTAATGGATTGTATAAATATGTTCTGGAGAAATCGTGTGAAGACACGACACATGAAGAAGCAGAGAAATCTATACGAGTTAATATTTCCAATATCAGCACACTTTGTATTAGTATTAAAAAACGGTTTTGTCTAAGCACCTCGAATCGCAGCACTGTTTCAAATTTGACCCACCCCCATTTTTTTGCTATAAATACAACAAATCCGCAATCTAATAATGATTATCCCGTTAAAAGACGGTAGGTAGCGGATATTCGACGATCGAAGGAGATTCCACGGAACCCTGTCCGGACCAACGACGATCCCAATTTGTCAATGTCACTCGAACGAAAAGTAACGCCGTTACTCAAAAATATGTGTCACGATAATTACCATATACTAATCGGTACACACGATCACACTGAAAACAACGATTTAAGAAAGCGGCCGTGCGCGTATTCCCTTGAACTTTCCTCGAACGCGAGTAACGGAATCGGGCCGGGTGATTCACCGATCTACAAAACGATTGAAAATTGAAACGCGTTCGGTCCCGAAGAAGCGCCGTGCGATCGATCTCCCGAAGATCTCTACCGGCAGAAAGTCGGCGGGATTTCCCGCAACAGGCGGCAAATGGTCCTCCGCAAATAAGAAGGCAAAAAAAAGTCAAATATTTCGAAAGTCAGAACGTCGTGTTTGGACGTATCGCTTTCCCTTCAAATTATTCTAGCTCGGCTGAATAGAAAATAAACACGCAAACGGTGTCGAACAGAGGCACGGGTGCTACGAAGAATTCTAAGGTGTAAAACGAAATTTATCATAGAAAGCCTTCACTGAGATATCCCGAGTAAACGATCCTGCGGACATCACACAAGGATCACAAGGATTTACTCACTGTCACTGTTCGCGTTATACGTAGCTATGTATATCCCTTGTTGGCAGAAGAGTCCCCTCACTATTTTCCTATATCACTTCTGAAGCGGCGACGAAGTCACAAGAAGCTCGAGTGCACGAATATGCTCTCTGGGTTTTCTAGTATCGAGTAGGAGGTCTAATCTACCGTGGAGAATAGAAACGCTTGCTGCGTGGCGTCTGTGACTCACTGTGTCGACGTGCCGTGCACAGAGACGCGAGAAACGATAACGCGGAGTGCCGATCGTCCAAGGGAGACTCTGGGAATCCCCTGCGAGCGGAATGTCGCGTGCTCGAGCGTAAGCACCGTGGCTGACTGCAACTGCAGACGTTAGGACGGACGATGGTCGCCGTTTTGTCGTTGCCGTGTCTGTGATCGTGTTCGTGTCCATGTACGTGGCCGTGTCGGCATGTACCAGTAGATATCAGTGTCGGCGTCGGTGTCGATGTCGGTGTCTGTCCGGCGTTCGCCGTATGCGCCTTCGACTTCGTCAGTCGCAAGTGGGGGTCCAATGTTACCAGGGTACGCACCGGTGCCGGGGCCCCCCTACCAGACCGAGAGCTCGGCCGAGACTCGTCATCGGTAACTCCACCTTCCACCTCCTTCCACCTGACGCTCTAGACTCTGTTCGGGGGAAACGTTCTTCAGTCCCGACAGGGGAATCAGGTGTATCTCGGGAATTGTTTCGATGCACCCTTCTGCTCCGGATACGCGGGAACGGACCTGGTTGCGTCGTCCCGGCAGCCTGGAATGCTGCACTGTCTGCCGGTGAGCTGGGTTTTGCGGCTTCCTTGAAGCGGTCACGCACGGAATTCGATGGCAGTGAACGGATAAGCGGGGAACTACGCAGGGAAACAGGTGAATCCTCTGCGGACGAGAATACGCGCGATGGGAATTCGAGATTGATCTGTCGGCGCGTTTAATATTTTGCCTTTGTTTTAGTGTAGCATTGACCTAACCCAGACCTTTTCTTTCTCTTTCTCGAGAGTGAGAGATGTAGCATCGAACACGCTGCGAAAATCGATTTTTCTGCAATCGTTTCAAAATTGAATTTGGAAAATCTCTTGCTATTGTTGTACATTTGTATGCATATGACCATGGGAGAAAATAAAGAGTTTACGGAGTGAAGAACGTATGCTTCATTATTTTCTGAAACGTTTTTTATACAATATTTATTACACGCTTTATCTATCGGAAATCATTTCTTCGTATTTTGGTGACACGCTGTGAAAACACGTTCACCGAGAATTATAGTCGAGGAGGTTGGCGGAAATCGATTTTTCTGCAATCGTTTCAAAATTGAATTTGGAAAATCTATTGCTATTATTGTACATTTGTATGGATATTACCGTGGGAGAAAATAAAGAGTTTACGGAGTGAAGAACGTATGCTTCATTAATTTCTGAAACGTTTTTTTATACAATATTTATATTATCTACATTATAAATGTAGATAATAAATGCACGAATAAATTGAACGCCTTCCTCAATTTGTTTTTAAAGAATAAATTATTATAGTTGAAAATTGGAAATGTTAATCATAGAAGAAAATTGAAAGCGTGCTTGAATATGAAATCAAGAAAACGTTTCAGCAGAAGACAACGGAAAGTTTATTATAACTAGTTGAGAAATATTTTTAAAAATCTCGTCATCGAACGATGTTTCAAATTCTTTGAATATAGAAACTGTCAATGAGATATACAGGGTGAGTCTCATATAAATGTTCGAATGTATACTTTTTTTTAATCCTTAAATATTGATTACAAACGAATTAAATTCTATTTCATTTTGAAAGAAATTGAATTGTTGAATCTATTCTTCAATTACCGCAGAGATTTGTATCCGTTAATGTGATGAAAAATTGAATATGATTGATTGAAATTATACGGAACGCATATTTGGATTTATGAAAAATATTCAAATGAAATTGTTATCAGGGAAAGAGGCTACTCCACTAAAAACTGAATATTTTATATTTTTCAAGCAATTGGAAAAATATTTGATGATCGAATTTCGCTTTCAGCAATCTTTCCAAATTCCTTATTACAATTCATCTGTATTATAAATATATTTATTCTGCTATAATTCTCAAAATATTACTTACAACTTGTTGTAAGTTCATATCGTGTGACCGATTTAAATTGCAAGAAGCAATGAAAACAAAATATTGGTGTATTTTTAATTACCTTAATGAATTTTGAAAATTATAATAGTAATAATGTCTAGCCCTCGGATTTGACAATAGTGTTTTAAAGCAATCGGTCCGATTTTGTTTCCTTTTTCAAATCCTTTATCATTGTTGTAAAAATACATATTCTATTTTTTATTTATTATTTACATTACTATTAACATAAAAATATAGAAAATACATCACAATTATTGACTTACGAAACGTAGAAATATTTATTAGATTTGTTTCGCGCATTAAATAACTCTGGATCGTTAATAAACTCGTTCTTTAGGTCATACAGAAATTACTCGCAGAAGCGTGGTCTAATGTAGCAAACAGTTTCAAAGAATTCATCGCAGTTCTTCGTCCTGCCTTGGCGTGCAGAAATTGAAGTTTGATTTAAGGTTAAGTCAGAGGTAAGTACAATAGAATGGTAATTGCTGCAATTTCAGTGCTCGCCAATTAACGGCCGTCTTTCGACGAGGCAAATTAGTATGAAATTCAGTTACCAGCGATCAGCTGGTGGGAGGGACTTTTGCGAACCGACGCGATAGCATTCGGGAACAATGGCGAGTGGCTTGAATAGTTCGAAACTGATACGCGATGGTACCGGAACCCACGAACCAAATAGTCTGCATAATTACACGTAGTACTAACTCTGATCGATATTTCTATCCGGCTTATCAGCGTCATTGGACACGATGGTTTATCGTCCCGTGTACGACGTTCCCGCGTGCATTTACAGCCACGTCGATGACAATCGATGCGGCACACATTTTCCACGCCGCGCCGTGCACTCCGACCATGACCTCGAAGTAATTGTTTCATTCTTTGTGTGTAATGTACCGATACCATCGATCTTGAAACAGGGTTGCGAGGAGGGGGCAAAGGTGACTAACCCAGACCTCGGATAACACGTAGGTATACCTTCGATGCTTTGTAATATTACATTGTAAAGCGAATTTTCATTTTACTTCAAGTGTTTAGCTTAATGAGGTAAATACGAAACTGTGAGCTTTCTTTTCAATTTTCTATAGCCCGATTATAATTCATTTAAGTAGTTACATTTTCTCCTACATGTTTATTTTTTTAAGTAAATTGTTGTTGTATACTTTCAAACATATTTCTGTTTCTGTAATACAGTTAATTAAATACTTTCTTCAAAAGGGTTAATTAAATACCGTTACGTATAGTGCAACTGTAAAGATAATAATTCATTTAAATAGTTACATTTTCTCCTACATGTTCATTTTTTTAAAATAAATTGTTGTTGTATACTTTCAAACATATTTCTGCTTCTGTAATCTAATATTAAATAATTTCTTCAAAAGGGTTAATTAAATACCGTTACGTATAGTGCAACTGTAAAGATGTTGCTGTGAAAGCACAGGACACCTTAAAAATTGAACATTTATGTTCTTTTATTTGGAAATTGATTTATCAACGATTTAAAAATGTACAGATTCAAAAATTATGGCAATTAATAATTTTTTTCATAATAACTCCTTAATAAAGCCGCGAAGAATATTTTTACTAAGGAAAAAGTTACTTCAAACGAACCCAGGAATTATACCTTTTAAGTACAACATTTTTGAGATACTTTATATAAGAAATATATAGTAATATTTAAGAACTTAATAAATGCGAATTAAAAATGTACTTGTATGCATTGCAAAAAAGTTGTTTTGGCTGACATAAAGGAACTCCAAGAAACAACTCTAATCCAGTAGACATCGTTTGGAACTACTTACTTAATACTTCTAAGATACTCTAATATTATAGTCTTTACATTAAGAGCGGCTCATCCTATTATAAAGTAATTATTAATTTTTTGTTCTTTTTCGGATAACTTTTTAATCAGTCAATACTTATACCCTCGTTCAAAAGTACAGAAATGATAACTTACTTTTTATTCATTATCGTCGTAATACATTATTGAGTAAATGTATAAATCGAGTGGTATCTTCTAACCGCACAGTGCTCCATAATGGATCCATTATGTTTTATTCATATTTATCAAATATTGCTACACATTTCGCTAAAATAAAACTGTCATTTGATCCCTACAATCTGTTCGTACGTATTCTAAAATATTGAATGATGGAAAAAAGAAAGCCTTGAAATGGAAAGAAGCCTTCCCCGAAGAAAAACTTCCCGAAACGAATCCACCAACTTATAAAACGTTGGAGGACACTTGTTGAAAATCATGGAGACTGTATAATTCATCGATAAAATGATTTACTTGAAACTATGTATTGTAAACTGTATATTTATTATTTTATTCTATAAATTATTATTTGAAAATAATGTCAGTATCTGATTTTAAACGTAAAATAATAATAAATATTTTTATCATGTGCGTAACATACAAATAATAAAGTATTTAAAATAATCCGTTATTTCAAATGATTATTTATTATCTTATTTCAAATGGAATGTGCCCGACGTTGATATAATTACTTATAGTATAGGAAACCCATATTTCGAATACATATGATTCTCTAGTATTACAATACTAATTTATACATGAATATC
This sequence comes from Lasioglossum vierecki, assembly GCA_028455595.1. NCBI lineage: Eukaryota > Metazoa > Arthropoda > Insecta > Hymenoptera > Halictidae > Lasioglossum > Lasioglossum vierecki. The sequence goes on along the minus strand of CM052344.1, from coordinate 9,202,339 downwards.
TTTTATGTAATCGCCTTATTAATTCCTGTATAATGATACAAAATATTGGTTATTGTATAAAGTATATTATTAAATATATTAAAACTATAATTTTTATTATTAATTTTATTATTAAATATATTAAAAATATATTATTAAATATGTCAGTATTTAATCGATCACTAAGCATTTAGGTATCGTATAAGGTATTATACCAATTCATATCCATAAAATTTAAAAAATCATAGGGTATGGAAATATTTTAAGTTGAAACAAATGTTTCATTTTCAAGTTAAAATATCCCAGTGCAAAGGGTTAAACTTAAGCTGTATATACGAAATATTCGCCAATCTATATAATAAAAATGAAATGCTGTTCGTTGGTCACGACATCACGTGCGAATGGTTGAACCGATTTACCTAATTTTTTTTTAATGTTTGTCGTAGTTCGAATCAGGTTTTCAGAGTAAAAAAGAATTGGAATAGTTGCCCGGAAATATGAAAATTCGGGAAAAAAGCAAAGTGCTTTTTTCTTTGGGATTTTTCTATAAATTCAAGACCATAACCATGCTTAATTCTTTTTTTGTTTTATTCGTTATGTTCCTGAAAAAAATTCAAGTAGAGTAGCTCAACATTGATAAATACAGTGATATCACTCAGAAATGCCGTTTTTTTTAATTTTTACTTTGAAATTAATTACAACTTTAAATTATCAATAGCTTTTCACAAATTCACAAAATGATCGCAAGCAAATTTATTGAAATTTGGACAGAACAACGTCTGTCGGGTGAGCTAGTCTAGTAATAAATTACTAAATTGACGGCTTGTAAAAGACGATACACATTTATTGTACCTCTGTTTTTCGTGCTTGAACAAGCGAGTAGTAATCTGACGATGATTAATTTTGTTGTTTACGTCGAGTAATTTTACAAAGAAATTATTGGTCAAAATTAAAGAAAACGGCGGAAGCAGGTGGCGCTTATTGTGGCATTATTTGACGAAATATTATCCAAAGGATTATGGTGATTGTCGAACGTTTCGAGAATGCCCGCGAATTTAGGTTCATGTGCCGTTCCACGTCAATCCAGTCTTATCTCTCAACAATGAGAAAGCGACTGCACCTGTACGCGCCTATAATCACGGTATTTGCACACTCGATGACCTTGTAGGTATCCGTATCGCTTAAGGAGCCTTGAACTTGCACGCTGAAGAATCTTGTACAAACCTGTAGAACGATCACCTTGATTTCGCTTCGCTTTTCTGCAATCTCCCACCATTTTTGACGACGATTTCCTCATCGTCTTAATTATGTAATTCCGAACATTTTGTAACACTATCCTCTCCCATTCGATTTGTTAATTGCTTTCTGATGACACCGGTAACGAGGGTTTAGAAATTTTCAATTCGAGGAACTCTCGTAAAGGTTTGGACTCGGTGTAAGTTGGGACAGTGCTTTTCTCCACATTAATCCCTTGCCGTATAATTTTCTTTAGAGTTACAATGATTAAAAGGTTTTTATCCCCAAAAATGTCGTAGAAGAGAAAAGAAAATTTATTTTTTTCATATGGCTACATTTAATTGAATGCTTAAATATTGGTTACAAACTAATCTAATTGCATGTCATTTAAAAAGAGAGGTGTACCATTCGTATTTGTTGAAAATTTATTTTTTTCATATGGCTACATTTATTTGAAGGTTTAAATATTTTATTGAATATTTGTTTATTTAAATATGTAATATGGATTACAAACTAATCTAATTGTATGCCATTTAAAAAGAGAGGTGTACCATTCGTATTTGTTGAAAATTTATTTTTTTCATATGGCTACATATATGTGAATGCTTAAATATTTTATTAAATGTTTATTTATTTGAATGTGTAATATGGATTACCAACTAATCTACTTGTATGCCATTTAAAAAGAGAGGTGTACCATTCGTATTTGTTGAAAATTTATTTTGTTCATATGGCTACATTTATTTGAAGGTTTAAATATTTTATTGAATATTTGTTTACTTGAATATGTAATATGGATTACAAACTAATCTAATTGTATGTCATTCAAAAAGAGAGGCGTACCATTCGTATTTATGGAAATTTTTTTTATATGGCTGCAATTATTTGAATGCTTAAATATTGATTACAAACGAATCTAATTTGATTTCATATATAGAAAAAAAGGCGTAACATTCATATTTGTTAGACTTTGTTCAAAATATTCACGACGAGTGTGGCTGGTTAAAATACGATAAGGAGTTAACGTCCTGGAAACACGAATGTCAGGATTTTCAACTGTATTTCTAAAAATGGTTTTCATGAGCATTAGAAGCAATAAGTCGTGTCCAGTGTAGCTGTGTCAAAGGCTAACATATGTCCTAAAAAGTATTATTGTTTCTTATTGATTCGTCTTCAACTGAAAATTTTTAAACTGATAGCTTAAATATATCAATTTGTTGGAAATTTAATCTAGTTTAAATGTGCAAAAAGTATTGTGCACTTATCGCGATGTGAATTTGTTTTCTTTTCTGTTTCAAAATGTCGTTTTTTGTTAGAGTTAGGACAAAAACTTGGTTTCTTTGTTTTGTTTCATTTTTAATTGTTAAGGAAAGGACTGTATCAACACCTACAAGCTTTCTGTGTCAAATCAAAATTTAAGAAATAAATACCCAATAAACAATGAATATAAGGCGTTTTTGACTTCATTTCAACACTTCCTGTTCAGAGTTTTCAAGGTGTCTCAACTTATACGGCAATTTTTTTGCCGGAAACATTTTCATCAGATAATTGACTATAACTTTTTATCCGTTAATACTATCATTATACTTTTCGCAGCGAAAATGTAGTTGGCAACTGTACTTTCTGTTCTGAACTATAAATTCTGTTAAATTTTTGTAAAATCTAGAAATGCACTTGACGTAGAACAAAATGGTGTGCTAAAAGTAAAGTATATTTCATTAATCTTCATCCTCGCAAAACTAATTGAAATGTTCACGCGAAATGCTCTTTTGGCGGAGTGGAAACGAAGTCATTATATAAATATTTTAGTAAACAAAACACAATTTATGTAAGGGTCATAAGTAGATCTTAATGCGTCAATAGCAAAATTGAGTAGATGAAATTGAAAATTGTAGGAAAATTTTAAAAATTGAAGATGTCAATATATGATCAATAAACTATAAAAATTACACGATTTAGGTAAGGGTCATAAGTAGATTTTAATGTGTCAATAGCAAATTTGAGTAGATGAAATTGATAATTGTTAGGAAAATTAAAAAAATTGAAGATATCAATATATGATTAATAATCTATTAAAATTATTGAGGGAAGAAACAACATTCTGTTCGGTTTCTATTCCCTGCAATCGTTACAGACAATTTTTATTTTGCATAAACATTCGCAGTCCAGTCATAAGTTTATCTTTCGTTTTTTTTTTAATTTCCGAATAGAAAACACACAAAGCTTTTATGCTTTGCGTCGTCGTGCCATACCGCGCTGCATGATTATCTATAATAGCGGATCTGCAAAGCAACAATTACCAAGACGGTGATCACGCTTATCGTGAGTTAATTTGTATAAAATTGTGGATTACGCAATACGGATCGTCGCGATACTGTGCAAGCTGAGCGATTCCCAAGTTTTTTTCCTTGCTGCTTGAGATGGTCGACCGTGGGTTGTTAAGGTCAATGCCAATGCAGATCGATCAAACATTTGGCCGACCGGTTATCGATCAGACTATCGTGAATACGAACTGACATTCACGCGACACAAGAAATTCGTTAACGAGCAGTCTACCATGGAATAATCGATTTAGACATCCTGCTGCACGTGACCATTTCGTTAGGGACTGCGGAACTTCCGTGAAAACTAACTCGCGATTATTAAATTGTAAATAGAAACGACTCTGATCTACCCTAATATCAGGTACACCCCGTGGCAGAATGTTTCCGATCGGAGGTATTGAAACCGATTTTAGAGAAAACATTCGCAATTTCTTTGCCATAATAAATGTAAGCTTATGTTGTTTTGTTGTTTTTCATTCGTTCATAAGCCTCTTTTCATTTCCCACCAGTTTTAACTCCGTAAAGTAATATTTTATACTTCTAAATTGGGAATGTTTTCTCTAAAATCCGTTTCAATACCTCCGATCGAAAACATTTTGCCACGGGGTGTAGTTAGATATGAAACTTGACAGATATCAAGAGGTTTGCGTGTTCTTTGTCGAGTTTCATAATTATTGACCTGATAACAATAACACTGTGTATTTACATTCCCAAGTTAGGGATGACAAAGTTACTGTTATTTTGTTGAATCTCTTAGAAGTATAGAATATTTTAAATAATTTCCATCTGTTATACAGTCTGCGATAAAAAGATGAACCCTGCCTGATTTATTTCAGGTTTTCGAAATTTGCAAGCCCTGAAGAAATAAGTATTTTTGAATGTTATATACTGGGTGAGTCACGTAACGTTTGTACGTCAAATATCTTTGTTGTTTTCAAAGATACATTAAATATTTTTAGGACACAGTTGAATGGTAAAATGGATTTCAAAACGGGGGGATCTCAAAACAGGGGGATCTCAAAACGAGGGAAGGATCTCAAAACGAGGGGAGGATTTCAAAACGTGGGGAGGGGATCTCAAAACGTGGGGAGGGGATCTCAAAACGTGGGGAGGGGATCTCACAACGGGGCAATCTCAAAACGGGGATCTCTAAATGGGCATTTTCCTTGAATATTTTCGAGTTTCCCAAAAACCGTATTCCGTATAGTATCAGAAATCCCGAAAAATTACTGGAAACCCGAACACCCCTGGGAATTTCGAATATTCATGGGAAACCCGAACATTTTCGGAATCCCATCCCGTCCTAAGCATCGGAATTCAGGAATTCCCAGGATCTCGCACACCTCATTCTTATACTATTCACCCGTTCAATGTACTCTTCTCACAAGTTGCCTCACAAGTTGTCTCCTGGCAGGAATTCGAAAGGAATGTGACAGCAAGTCATCCGCTTGAATCATCCCATTTGCACTTTCGGTTCTAGCCGAATTATTGGCTAAAATGTGTCACGTCACATGTGCCGTCTCGATGGACAACTTGTGAAACACGAAGAGTAGAGGATTACCGGTAAAAAAGACGTTTTAAATATTTTTCGAAGAATTGTGTTCTCACAAACGTTTCTAGAAAATCGACTTGTGTAACTTGGATATCTACCCTTGTTAGGTTGGCTCGAAATGTCTTTTCGTAATGTGTACGTTAAATGTTAGACATCGCCAGCATATATATATTTCATATAAATAATACAAACAACACGATCATATTTTCCTTAATATTCCATTATCTCGTTCGATGATTCCGCTTTTACCTTTGCCGAACAAACTGAAGGAAATTTTAGACTGTCCACTTTGGATGCTCATCCCGAATGATTCATCTACCGAGAAAGGTGTAAAGGTTGCTTTCATCCGCATTTTATTCAAAGTGATCACCAAATGAGTAATCAACGACGTAGGATCGGTTTCTACTTTTAATGAATTCACTAGATGATTCACGCCAACAGTGAAATAGCAGTGACAAGTCTAAACTTACCAAAAAAAATGCATATTCATCGTCATCACTTTCAATTCTCAGTTATGTGCTCTAATGTCTTTCTGTAGAGACAATCAAGTAAGACCTTTTTTCTTGCATTCTTTATATTGCTTTAAATTGCATAGAAGAATGTTTTATTATTATTTAGATACCTAGTTCGGTAGGATAAAAAGAAACTTTTCTTGACTTTTTAATAAAAAAAATTAAACCCTCAGCGTTACGCACATTGAAGTGAAAGAAGAGCTTATTACTGCGGCACAAAAATCACTAAGAATGTCCCTAATACTACGGTGGTGTAAATTACAATTACTATAGAAGGCAAGTAAATAGGTAAATAGCAAAAATTCAATCAAAAAATAACGTAACAAACAGTAACAAGAACAAAAAACCAAGTATAGTGAAGTGTAAGAAAAGATCTACTTATGGAACTGAAAACTTAAGGAACAAAGAAAGAATGGAGATTTTAAGAAATAAAAAAGAAGGAGATGAGAAAGACAAAGAAGTTTACATTGCAAATGCAGTGAACTTCACAATGTTCTTAATTTAAAACAGCTTCAAACTAAAGATGATAAATATCACTCAAATATTTGTTGAAAGAATGTATTTGTGATATTGCACTACGGTGTTGAAATTAGTAAAAGGATTATTCATTTAAAATGTAATAAATTATTTGTTAATGTATTCACGATTTATTTAAATTAATTCCTAGATACGTAGTTTGTTTCCTCATGCCCGTATATTTCGGATTTTCGTCCTGCAAAATATTATAGATTTCATTATTTAATATTTTTTTATGTTGTATCAAGTTTTGAGGGTCACCAATTTCTTTTTTGTATGCAGAATATTAATATTAATATTATTAGTAATATTAATATTATTATTATTATTATATTAATATTAATACGTATAGTAATTATAATATAAATTATAATATTGTATATTAATATTAATTATAATATATTAATATACGTTTAATGTTTAATGCCATTAAATTCTTCCATAGTTGATGACAAAAATAGTACGAGATTTGTTATTATCGCGCGCAGAAGTGAACAAAGGATTTTCATCGTAATCAATTGCAAAACCTACGCGATTGTAAACGACATTCTGTCTCCGACGTATTATTTCATAGGAAAGATAATTAACGGCAACCTCGAGTAGCGGAGGTTCTATTTTCGAATAGGGAAGCAAGCGTTTCCGTGAGCAAGCACGCGAAAGAAGACGTAGGAAATGAATAGCGTTGAATAAATCCGCGATGGTGGTGGCTGACAGGCTGGTCCGTGCTAGCTTATTTGCGCTCATCTGTTATTCTTGTTTTCTGACTGGCGCCAACTAATGGACGTCGCATAGGGATATGCGTAATTAAAGATTCAATTTCGCGTTGAATTATGGCTATCGAGTCTGAGGAAAATGACGTGTTATTATAGGCCTGCCGGTATATAGTGATCTTTAGCGTCGATGACTTCTTTCGATCTTCGATATTATAATCTACGCCGGGTCCGAAAGAATCTCGACGAATGCTGCTTGCAGAACGAATAGTTAAGAGCTAGTTTCTTACTTTATTTTATAAAGCAAATTTTCCAATTGCCAAGTTAAATACTCGACGTTTCAATCCTCGTTTAGATCATTTTCAAAATTAATTGCGTCTATAAAATATTATTAATAATATAATAATATAAATTAATAATATAATAATAAAAATTCATAATATAATATAATTAATTTATATTATTAAGTAATATTATATTAATAATTAATAATTGACAATTGACAATTGACAATTGACAATTGACAATTGATAATTGATAATTGATAATAATTATGTAAAATATTATACAATTTTTAAAACACTCGATGAACTTAATTGTAACATGTGTTATTTAGAAAAATTACCCACTTGCTTTGCAATGAAATTAAATAAATTCTTTGATACTGCGAAGCACATGTTAAACACATGTCTTTCTAACTTCTTTAAATGTCTTTCAGGACACCCCGCAGGATTGTTCCAATTGATAAAAGAAAAAATCTGTGCAAAGGACGAGCTCGATCGGATAACGGGCAAAGGTGCCCTAAAGCTCTTGAACATTTTATTACATTAATTAATTAAATGTTTGCGTTGTTAAACGAGGCGTGACTCTGAGTATGCCAACATAGCGTCGTCCTTTTAAAAACGCTTAAAATCGCTCAATTTTAAACCCATAACTTCGGAACTAAGTGAATTCCTAAATTTTTAATATATTCATAAATATTTAAATAAATTTATTTAACATGTAACCGGTACGAAAATTTCTCATTACTTCTCTTTTTTGTTAATAAATTTGTAAGAGTTTTCTTGCAACTTCTAGTTTTAACTTGAGTTTGGGGACCCCACCATTTTTACCACTTGGGGCCCCCACTCTGATTTTCTCGTAAAAATCTACAGGATTATGTAAAAAATGTTTACACAGTTCAGTTTTGAAATTTCAAGAAAAGTTAATAGGTCATGTAAGAAGTTACGAAATAGAGAAATAGGACACGGGTTTTGTCTAGCATATTTTTCGATGATACATGCAAACATATTGCATATGTATAATCTCTGTGCACCATATGATTTAAGTTTGCAATGCGGGTTGTAAGGGAACTCATCGTATGCAAATTGTCGATCGATTGTCGAGACCGCAGAGTGAATTATGTTCATGTTACATCATGTTATGGTTGACAAAGGCATGGTTGATACTGTCGTCATTCAAGTCCCTTAATCAGGTAATCAATAAACGATACAAAAGGTTACCTTCTGCAATTAATCGTACGTGTATATGTATATATACCGGGCAAAGCTAGATCTCGCTTCTACTCTGTTGGTTTACTGCACTATCGACGAAGAAACAAATACATAAATACTATAGTCCTGAACAACGTATGTATGTTGCTTATATCTGTTCCAGTTCTAAAAGACATTTCACGTTTATGCTAAATTGTGGACTGATTTGATCTATTTAAATTTGATCATTCAGTACATTGAAACCTGATGTTAATAAAAAAAGAGTTATATAATATTCAACGTTAAGACGTATTTATGTGTTGTTTCCTATAATTCTAATTGTATTCATAATAAATAACTTTGTTATACGATCTTTGGGTTAATCGATTATTTAAAGTATATTTAAATACTCCCACACTAGCACATGGCTCTTACTTTTCTTAGCTGATTTCTTATTATTGAGGTAATCGAACAATTTTGTCATACTACGTATATTAACTTTTAGATTACTCTACAATAAGTACACGACACAGAATTAGCAATGTATAAACTTGTCAGTAAACTGCGGATTATTATGGAATTATAGTTTTTGAATTTTTTTTAAATACTAGGATATAAAATACGACAGAATTTGATATTTTAGTTTATCTCAAATCTAGGAAGGCTAGTACCAAGGAAAATAAGATTTCATTTGATTCGAGTTACTTACAATCCGTCTACAAAAAATTGCAAATTGCATAAACATTCGCAGTCTACTTGAAACACATCCCTAGTAGCACAAAAATATTGGATAAATATTTTTTTCAAATATTGTAAAAATATTTTTTAAGCCGCATTTTCTCATATGAGATAAATATTGGATCTGAATATTGTATACATGTACAAGAAATATAAATTGAATGTTTAAAAAATATAAGCTAAATATTCAGAGAATATAAACTAGATATTTAAAAAATATAAAGTAAATGTTGAATCCAATATTTGAAAAATATAAATTCAATATTTAAATAACATTCAATAAACTTTTCAAATGTAAGAAAAAGTTATAACAAAAATTAGAAACTATGAATATCTATTACTCTCTGTGCACTGCTCGAGGGAATATTCCATTTTATCTTCGAAAGGACCTTATAACAATAAAGAAATTTTTATATTATATTATATAATTTTATATAATTTCTGATATTACATAAAGATTTATTTTATAATAAGAAAAAATATTTTTTTATAATATGAAATAAATATTATCTGTACATTAGGAAAAAATATTCTATTACTAATATTAAATAAAGATTCTTTTTGTATTTAGAAAAAATATTATCTTTATAAAAATAAATATTTTCTAGTATGTATATTTAAATATTAAGAAGAGATTCAATCTCTTTTTAATATTATATGAATGTGCATATAATATTTTGTGCCACTAGGGATTAATCTAGAAGGAAGTACCGAAGAAAGATTTTAATTCTTTAAGTCGTTAAACCCGGAACAATCACTTGTTGAGTGAGTTGAGTAAGTACCTAAATTAATATTGTTATATTTATTCGAGTCTGTAACTAGATTGGTCGAGGAAAATAACTGAAAAAATTAATAAATGGCACATCTATTGTAATGATTATGTAACATGCAATACCTCTCATTGCATAGCCACGGTAATTCTGGCGCCATAATTTAATATTTAATATAATAAATTAAATTTTATATTTAATATTTATTTTACTCTTTTTCAATTTTATTTTATTTTAATTTAACATGATTTATTCTATTTCCAGTAGTAGTTATTGCTAGTCATTAAACAGTCATTGTACTGATTGTGATTAACATTATCGAACTGACGCGATGATCTTTCGTTAAAAAAAAAATGACCGCACAAACGATATGTATTTCGATGAAGTCGAGAAGATGTTTATCGAATGATAATGATTGGTAGCATGGGTGGTGCCAAGGCCACTATTACCTGTGTCACAAAGAAACAATGTCGACGATGATCGCGAACAGCAAGAAATAGTAAATGCATCTTCAGCCCGTCAATTACGTCGAGCGAAAGGTGGATGATTTTAATCGAACCTTGAACGTTCACGTGAAGCGATTTTCTCGCGATGCACGCTCGCGTCGCGTACACGATCACACTCATACACACACTCTGTTGCACAACCTGCCCGGAAATGCTTTATTGGTGGTTAATTATTTGCATTATCTCGCGCCGGCATAACGGTTATGGAAATTTCGCGTTGAAAAAAAACCAACGAAATCGTCATTCCATTAAACTAATAACACTGTTCCATTGGAACCACGCCACGGAAATGTCATTATCTACGTAATTTCGCGAAGTTGTCAATTTTTATCACGTCGATAATAAAAAAATTCTCGGTTTGCGAGAACAGTTCAACCAAATCAGAGGAAAAATTGCAAGCACGCGTCGTTATCAGAAATATTCGAAAATTTCGCGTTAAAAAAAACAACGAAATCGTCATTCCATTTAAACTAATAACACTGTTCCATTGGAACCACGCCACGGAAATGTCAGTATCTACGTAATTTCGCGAAGTTGTTAATTTTTATCACGTCGATAATAAAAAAATTCTCGGTTCGCGAGAACAGTTCAACCAAATCAGAGGAAAAATTGCAAGCACGCGTCGTTATCAGAAATATTCGAAAATTTCGCGTTAAAAAAAACAACGAAATCGTTATTCCATTTAAACTTATAACACAGTTCCATTGGAACCACGACACGGAAATGTCATTATCTACGTAATTTCGCGAAGTTGTTAATTTTTATCACGTTGATAATAAAAAAATTCTCGGTTCGCGAGAACAGTTCAACCACAAATCAGAGGAAAAATTGCAAGCACGCGTCGTTATCAGAAATATTCGAAAATTTCGCGTTAAAAAAAAAAACAACGAAATCGTCATTCCATTTAAACTAATAACACTGTTCCATTGGAACCTCGCCACGGAAATGTCATTATCTACGTAATTTCGCGAAGTTGTTAATTTTTATCACGTTGATAATAAAATAAAAAATAGTCTAAAATGACTCCAATAACCATGAAACGTGAAGATCTGCTAAAAACTCGATTTTCGGAGACATTACAATAATTTCCCTATAAAATCGGGACGTTAAAAAAACTTCTCGGTTAGCGAGAACAGTTCAACCAAATCGGAGGAAAAATTGCAAGCACGCGTCGTTATCGGAAATATTCGAAAATAGAAACAGCTCAGATCTAATATTTTAAATTGATCATTTTTTTCTTTCGTCAGTTTATCCAAAAGTAGAAAGGGTCTTACAGTGCACGCCTCACTAATGGGCACCCCATGATTCATTTATGACGTTACAATTGCGAAATCTTTATGATTCATGTGCGAGGATAGGTTTCGCACGATTAATTTTACTTTCAAAACGGTTCTATGCCGAGCCGTATTAATGTTGTCGAGTTACTTGGCGAAAGACGCTAATCGGAGAGCATAAATTGAACGAATGTTGTCGAGATTAACTCTGATTTTACTATATAACTTTAGATTCGTTCTTATTGTATGTTTATTTTGTTTGACATTTCTGCGTTTGGCTTCTAGCTTTCTTCAGCTATCCATTCTGTTATGATGATCCTTGCATGTGAAAACAAATGTCATGAACAATGAATCTGTACACTAAATTTTCCAGTAAGTACTAATTTATAAATGTCTTATTTTTATTGGAAAACATGTTAAATCGATCAACGATATTTCCAGTATGATAATATTAATAACAGTTGATAATAATTTGATTTAGCTACTACATAAATCGCAGTGAGCTGTGCGTTACAATACTGTTTCTGACACTGACTCACAATTATTACTGAACTCGACGACACAACACATGTGTGACCTCCAAGGAGAATGGAATCTGTCCATCCATCATCGTTGCTAACCAAAATCAAATTTTCTATGTATTATTCGCAATTATATTAAAAAATTATGTTCAATCGACTGGCAATAACTTTGCAACCAAAAAAAGTCTACACACTACATAAGTCGCATAATAATGTGGAGTAGAGAAGTATGTACCGAAAATTTACGTGGAAACCATCCAGAGTCGGCAAAATCATTTTTACGTTATGATTGTATAAACTTTTGTCCAAACACGACGCACATAAATCGGACTAATTTTGCCGATTTATTAATGTTATACTTATATCATGCTGCGAGGTCACCCTTGCTTGAAGAGGGGGTGTAAACCTCCACTAATCTCGGTCCAGGTATTCCCTGCATCAATTTCATTTCCAAATGCTACGCTAATTCAAACCGTTAAGATTCTCTCGCAACTCTGATCTAAATCGCGAATGCCTACACCCAGAGTTGGTAAAAAAATTCTCCAAGTGGATTGTAAACCAACGTTAGTCGAAGTTTTTATTTAGTTAAAATTTTTGCTTATACGACAAAACAAAATTTTGCCGATACGACTGCGACCTGTGTGATCCAACTGTGGATCGATGCAGCTGGAGCATGGACGCCTGAAATGTCGAAAGACTCGAACGCAAACGCGATCCCTTTGCTACGCAACGCTAATTCAACTAACAGAGGATCCAAAAGACTTTTGAGAATTTTGTGCAAAACAATTACACGAAAAAATGAAAAATGAAATATGAAATATGAAATATGAAAAATATGAAAAACATAAAAAAATATGAAAAATATGAAAAATATGAAAAATATGAAAAATATGAAAAATATGAAAAATATGAAATATGAAAAATATGAAATATGAAAAATATGAAATATGAAAAATATGAAAAATATAAAAAAAATGAAAAATATGAAATATCTTAAATATTACTTCAAGTTGAAATAAAAATGGAAAAGGAAATCGCGACTATTTCATTCATGACGCTATTGAACATATTGAACTATATGGAAATTACGATTATTTCGCAAGGCTAAGTTCGATCTTCGTTCGCACAAAACGCTACTGCAATTCGCGGACATGCCCATCGCCGCTGGGCTTTGTTGGGGTGGCGAGGCTTGCCCATATGTACTTTTTAAACTATGTACTACTTCCAAAGACGAGTACAGTGACAAGGTAGTAATGTAATGACCTCGACTCCGAAGAAAACAAATGTTCGATAATAATGATTAATTATGACGATATCTTAGTACTTACATTCTCTCCCCCTTGAAGAAAACATGACATTCCTCGATCTCAGCTATCGATGCCACTGTCGCTTTCGGTCATCGAGGTAGACAGCATTATGCATTCACGTAAGCAGCCTCAAAATATTTTATACCCTTATTGCTTTGCAACAAAAAGAATAAATCCGTTAATTTCAATTGACCAACAGTCAGAGACTAAATTCAAATGAATAATAATTCAAATAAATAAATAAATATAATATAATATAATATCAAATAAATAATTCAAATCGAATATAAAATGAAAATTGCACAAGAGTGACACGAGAGAAAATTATCGCGAGAGGCGATTGGCACGATTTGAGAAAACATTTAAATCAGTGAAAACTAAATAATTCACTTAAACACCGAATTAAATTTAAATATAATGAAAATCCAAATAAATAATCTGGATACCTATCGAAAGGATGAAACAAGAAAACGGTACTCACTTCGTAACGGTCACCATGTTGCATAGTCACAGCCTTTCTGCGTCTCGATAACAAATGACGCAGCCACTCGCGGAAACTCACGTGCGTTCATTTTCGCTTTCATTATGACAATGAAACCGCGGCCGAACCCTTGGGTCTGCGAGGGTCGCAGGTAGCGCGATACGATGGGGCGGCCACCTTTACGAATTTTTGATTGGCGAAGAGGGGCGAGAAACCCGAACAGACTCCCCGACGATCAACGATTACCCCCGAATTTGGACCAAAACAATTAACAAAAACTACATTTTCCCATCTTAATCCACCCGAAAAAAACGAGTTGACAATCGCGGTTTTATTTTGATCGTAGTTGGAATACATTTTCACGTTCGCTGTCGTGATTTCGGAAAGTGTGTTGTGTGCTAGTGTAGTGTTTCATGCTTCATTAACCACTTCGTTCGTTTTCTTGGACGGAGTTGTGCTAATTGAATTACATTATAATTCAATTACGTAGTTGAATTACATTGTATTTCAATTAATAGTAATTTAATTACGTCGTAAATGAATTCCTATTTAATTCAAATACAACGTAATTCAATTACTAAGTATTTGAATCAGATTTGTAATTGAAATACAATATAATTCAAACACAATGTAATTGAAATACAATATAATTCAAACATAATGTAATTGAAATACAATATAATTGAAATGTAATTTGTAATTGAATTACAGTGTAATTGAAATACAATATACTTGAAATACAATACAATACATGAAAACAATGAATTTTATAATTGTACTCCATTGCAATTACGAATTACATTGTAATTTAATTGACTAAAGATCAGAATTATAAATTACAACATAATTGAATTACAATTTAATTCAATTACAATGCATTTTATAATTGTGCTCCATTGCAATTACGAATTACATTGTAATTTAATTGACTGAAGATCTGAATTATAAATTACAACATAATTAAATTACAATTTAATTCAATTACTTTGTAATTATAATTCTGGAGTAATTGTAATTCTGCATAACTCTGCTCTAGGACCAGTGTTATGACTGTTATGTCGCGAGGCCGATACTGTAGTATGAGATCACAGACGTGTTATGTTGCAACGCCGGTACTGTTTGTATAAGGTCGCGGAGGAGCTACAGTAATGTCTCTATCCCAACATAAACATCCTGTAAACGAGAGCCTAGTTCTCTATGGCCGTAAAAAATTGTGAGATCGAACAAAATACGGTTCGTTAGCTTATAAATACCCCTTGCAATACTGAAAAAAGCGTTTGTAAAAATTAGTTTAAAAGAACACTATTTCATTTTTAAAGAGTTACACGAAGGGCTAAATTACTTAAACGTGTCCGCTACCTAAAACCTTTCATGGCCATTGGTTTAAAAAATAACGCCAAGTTTGAATGATTTAGACCTGCATGTAACTCTTCAAAAATTAAGTAGCGTTTCTTTAAACTAATTTTTTAACCGACTTCGAAAAAGAAGGAGGTTACTCAATTCGACCTGTATGTGCCTTTTTTCGCTTTTTTTCTATGTATGTTCATTACAAACGCTTTTTTCAGTATTGTTTCAGTATTTCCCCTTGTCAGATTTGAAAGCGTACACTCCACCGAACAGTACCGAGACTAAACGTCCCGCTACTGCAATTACACAGATTACAGATGCAGAACCGTAAGGTCAACAAGGAGGTTCAGGAGCGTTACCGGATTATAGAAGAGGACCTGAAGCAGATCCAGTAGCACGTGAAGGTGCTACAGGTCCTCCGGAATTACTTCCGCCTGCATCCCGGGCAGAGTTGTGCAGAATTACAATTGAATTACTCCTGAATTTTAATTACAAAGTAATTGAATCAAATTGTAATTCAATTATGTTGTAACTTATAATTCAGATCTTTAATCAATTAAATTACAATGTAATTCGTAATTGCAATGGAGTACAATTATAAAATACATTGTTTTCATGTCTTGTATTTCAAATATATTGTATTTCAATTATACTGTAATTCAATTACAAATTGCATTTCAATTATATTGTATTTCGATTACATTGTGTTTCAATTATATTGTATTTCAATTACAAATCTGATTGAATTACTATTAATTGAAATACAATCTAATTCAACTACGTAATTGAATTACAATATAATTGAATTAGCACAACTCTGCTCCCGGGACGGAACCAACAGAAGAACCGGAAAAGGGAACTAAGGAGTCCCCAAACGTAATGCGAGAAAGAAGAAAGAGGAACGGCAACCGACATCATCCGGCAGCGGGATTCGGACGCACGCGTCGAAGAAGGTCTCCATACATTTTCAGAAGCGGACAAGCTTCCGGAATTGGGACCAATATGAGCTGTGGGCCCAAGGAAAAAGTAAAACGGCAGCCAAATATCCAGACGCATGCTGGAATTGCGGCAACTACGGACATTACGGAAATAAGTCTGCTTCAGATAGCGGAAGCCCCGAGATTTTGGTCCGGACCTGCCCGAAATACAACCGGCAATCGGCAAAAGAGGACAAAAAATGTAAGGAATCGCTAGCAGCGAAGAAGAAATAACACGTTACCATTCGCGCCCCGTTATCGTCGAGCCCGTACTACGGCATTAGTTCTCGGAACTAGTTATCGGTCACTCCTCAAGACCAGGCGACGCGCAAATACCGCCGCAGGAGAAAAGAAATTTGATTTTTGGTTTTCGGCAGAAATCACCCCTTGTTTCAGTTTACATTTTGGGATCGGCAAATTACGGAAGGCCCCACGGCAATAGTCAGTCAGTCAGGATAAAGGTACAACTGTAAATAATGTATATTTTGATCATCTACAGAAGAAGTAACAACTGTAATTACTTACATGTGTGTAATAATGGAAGTCGTAATAAATGTTCCTAATTTGGAATCAGATTTTCTAAAATCTGAAAATCATAAATACATTTTACGTATACAATAAAATATAGCAAAATTTGTACCGAACAGACAGACAAGAAAGCGAGTTACCATACCATGGTAATATAAGAAGGGGTAATATTTAGAGCTTTACTTTTTTTAATGTAAAAACTTTTTTGCGGTATACTAATTCTAGATATCCTGTACTTTAACACCACTTAACATTGACAAAAATATGCTTAATATAATGTACATACCTTCTGTAACAATATCTATTCCAAATTTCGTCACAGAGATCACTTTCGACATAAAAATTATAACAAGAAAAAGATGCGTATGAATGGAATGCTGCGATCGAAGGCGTGTGTATCAAACAAGTGCTATGTTTTAAGTGGAGACACGAGTGAATGTTTGCATAAACAAAAAAGGAGGTGCACCACGTGATGGCATGTTTATTTATCTATATTGGGACGCAACCACAACATTCTATGTAAATATTTACAATTTTGATTTTTGGCCAGGTTTTCAACCGAAATACCACTCTGTGCGACGTCGCGACATAATACGACTGTGACCTTATACAAACAGTATCGGCGCACAGTGCGGAACGTAAATGGACATTCGAGACAAAAATCATAACTTCTAAACTAATCAATTTTTGACCTAAGTACCTTAATAATTTTTTAAAGGGAATACAAAAATGCATCGATTGATACACCCAAAATATAAGGTTCCATTAGTAAAAAAGTTTATTCCAATTTTTTTTAATAAAGAGTTTTTTATGATTAGTTGTTATTGCAATTTGTTGGCAACTGTATACTGTACAACTTTTGTTGTAAATATTTTTTAATCATATGGTTAAATTCAATTATATCTACTATAATGGATTATTATTTACTTCAACCAAATCGCGATTACGAATGCATTTCTCTAACAAAAATTAAATAACATCGAGTCTTGCAATTTATCGCAGAAACAAATTATATAGCAATATAGTACAACATCTTGTTGATACAGAACAGCCAAAATTATAGGATGTTTTGAACCGTTTTTTCGTAAATTGAATTTTAAAGAAAAAACGCAATTCCTAAATTGCCAGTTAAAATTATGCATACCTCTGGTCAAATTCTCCATACCTAAGTTGTAAGAAACAGTTTAAAACAAAAACAAACCTAAAAGAGCAATTAGGGCACGAGTAATCTAACTTTTTAGTATTTATACTGCAATAAACTCTTGGCTGTTACTGATCCCCGATTGAATTTCTTGGATACTACTTTCTACATATACATTCCCTACTTACTATTAATTACTAATTATTAGATTAGAATGGAACCATGATTATTTCGATTTTTGTCCATTGCATGCCGCACTGTGCGGCGTCGCGACGTAACATGGCCAAGAGAACGAAGTGGTTAAGACGTATTCGCGTAAATATCAGTGTCCTGTGAATCAAGCGGAGAAACAAGATTCTGTAGAACTTGTAAGTACCTTTACATTAGTATTTTATAATATCCGAGTCTTACGTTTAACAATGTATATCAGGTTTACCCTCAAATTTTGCAATTAAATTTATTATTTAATATTGAAACAGTTTATATCTCATTCCAGCCTTCAAATTTGTCATTTGAATGGGCAGGGGTATTTATATGACATGGTCTAGTGAAGAATGTCCCTTTAAATTTCGTTTGTATCGTGGCACACACAAGATTATGTTCTGTCTCATCAACACGGCCAGATGTAAATACTGTTGTAGTAGTTTCAAATCAGTATCAAATTTTGCAAAAACTTTACCAGCTTATGACACATGGTTCCTTTCTAACTTTCTCTCTTCTTGACGTGTTGCAAATACTTGTTGTAAACGTTGACGTAAATACAAACTTTAACAATCGCATCGGTACAAGCTACCCGCATCGAAGCGAGCCGCTCGCATTTCTGGGCCCGCCCGCAGCCGTACCATGTGTAACTATTTTTAATTTTGATTCCTGTCGCTAAGGACGCTGTTAGCCTATTTTAATTCCAATTGGTAATACAGGATGTCATACGAAAATGGAAATAGGTTACGTGACCCCACAAAGGTGGGTCACAAAAGTACATTGAATGGTAGATCTATCCTTATACCTAATCGGTGGTAGAGTACCGCGCGAAAATACGAAAGCCAGAAAAGTTTGCGCGACCAACAAGAAGGTAGTGACTGAAAAATTTAAATAAATTTAAATTTCCCTTAAATTTCTCCTGAGAATTGACAGTTAAAAATTCTGGATTTCAAAACAGTCGAATATTTTTGTATATTTTTGTATAATAAAATATATTCGAATATGATCTTGTATATTCTTGTCAAAATACCCCCAAATCCGAAAATCGAAATTGGTTGGAGAAACCATGCTGCATGTACTTATAAAAATAAAAATGTAATAACACATGTGTCTAATTATAGTTATTCTGTAAAATCTATCTCCAACTCAGCAATGACAATGCGTAATGCACTTTCTAACGAAATTGAATTTACACTACTGCGGCAATTAGATTTTATAATTTTCATGATTGAATAATGAATAAAAAAACTCTCATCGCACGTACGAAAAATGTTTTGCACTCCAAATTATTTTTTAGTTTTCTTGTCGATGACTCCTTACTAAGTATTTTATTTGAATTTGACTTCGAAAGACAGTTCCTTGACTGCTCAATTTTGTTCACTAATTATATTAAATATTAGCTCTCAGACTTTTTGTTATAATTTATGTTTGTGGAACTTATAGTACCACGATCGGTCAAATCGCCGCGGTTTCGCATTGTATATTTTTTAATTATTGAAATTATAAAGATGCTTCCATTAGAAATTATTCAATAAATTTCTTTATTTGAGCACGTATTAGTATAAAAATTATGAAGAATCTAAATAAATTTGGCCACACTCGATGCACTCGACAAAGGAGTGCATACAAGTGCATATTTAGGGTTAAAATCTATGGAGTACGGGTGATTGCCCATTTAGCTCCCGCGGATAGCACTGTCTTAAATTAATATGAATCCTTTTATTAGTACGAATCAGTACGGATAATATATGTATATTTAAACTTTACAAATATTATTACCTGACATACAGTATTTATCTACTGACAGTGCAAAATAGTAGAAACATAACCTCATATTTTATGGACTGCTCGTGAACATGTGTTAATAAACAGACGTAATGTTTAGTAAAATGTCGCAATTTTTTCAAACAAAGTTATTCCGATATTTTTTACCGTTTATGGTACTTGTGGTAGGAGGGTCGTTTGCACTACGTGAAGTCGCTGAAATAAGGTAATTATGTCACAGTTGTGCTCTTGTATTCTTTATATAAAAATCAGAAACCGGTTAATTTTAATGATTTTTAGATACAAATACCGAAACACGACCTCGTACGATATTAGAAAAGATTTTAAAAAATCAGGTATCGAAATGAAAAAATCTGCTCCTCTAGAAGAAATATATGAAGAAATGCAAAAGGTATGTAATTTTGATTTAAACCTTTGCACTCCTTTATCGAGTGTGATTTGACATCGTCGAGTGTGAATCGACATTAGAGAAAGAAAACCGTAAATAAAACGGGTTTTTATATGTATTTGGTTCTTATTTTTTAGTTAAAAACAAATATAAATTACAAAAAAATTTGATAACTAGATTTAATGTAATTAGTAAACAAGATTGTTTAAAATAAGTAGCTATCAAGGAACTGCCCTTTGATGTAAATTTCAAATAAAACGCTTAATATGGTAGGAAATTGTTGGCAATAAAATTGAATAATAATTTAGAGGATATTAAACGTGTACGAGAATAGTTTTACATACATATATGCATAATATGATTATATGATTTGAATGATTAACGTAATATTTTTTAGAATGTCGATATTAATAATTGGGAAAATGTTAGAATACCAAGACCACTGGACGAGAAGTAAGGACATTCAATCGTTTCTAGTTAATTGTAAAGAAACGGAAGTTTTGTTTCATTTGTAAGTATGTTTATAATAGTATACATGTAAATTTGTACAAAATCGGAATACTTGGAGCAATAATGCATTGTATCTTATAGTTAATAAAGTGAACTTCTGATGAATCAAGTTTGTACTTGTACTTCCATCACCATACTGTACTTATAAATAATCTCACATTTGTCTAATAAATATAGAACAGCACACTTTCGTCTACATATAATAATCTCTGTATACACAATGTTTTTTTACTGCAGTCCTATAAGTAAATAATATTCTTTCATAATTCGAAAAATTTCAATTTTATGATATATTAGATAGATAGATACTTGGTCCCCGAAGGGTTTCAAGTTCTTACACCAATCTCCTTCTCTTTACTCTCATCTATCGCCTGATTGCAGCTTATATCAGCCAATTCCAGCGGGACCTACTGTTTTTATGGTGGGTTCCGAACCACCTAATTTTATGATATTCTATACTTACTTCGTTTTTTTTTCTCGAAACCGTACATGCTTAGCAAACTTTGTTGTCTTTGTGCTGAATCTCCTAGCGGTCCTGTAAATATTTTTTCATAATTCAAATAACTTTTTACAATATACTATATTCTATAGTACTCACTTTCTTTTTCAGTACTGTATATACTTAGTAAGGTTTTTTGTCTTTTTACTGAACTTGATTGTTGACTTCTGCGTGTCGTATTTGTTTTACTATTGGGAATCTGAAATAAATTTTACGTATCAGGTATGAACTTTAGGAACGATTCAATATAATCTGATACTTACTCCAAAATTTGAAGAGTTTCTACTGTTACATTGTTTGGCTTTGCTATTTGTATTAGAAAACTTAAATAAATTGCTACTTAAATTATTTATATTTTCTCGTGGAATGAAGAAGTCAGAATCTTCTATAGGATCTGACGACGTAAACGAATCAGTTGCAGCATCGGAATGATTGCTATTTTTATTTAAAACAAAGTCGTTCGTTTGAATATCTAAATATGATTTTCCAAAATCACAATTAGGTAAACTATTGGAGGGAACATTGCCCTGATTCGATGTAAACGATACATTACATTCTTCATCTATATCCATGGAATTTGATTTTGTATCCATTTCGTCATTTACCATTACAGTTTGAAAATTAATGTTATTAGTAACGTTCATTTCTTTAGTCTTCATATCATTTTCTTTCTGTGAACTTTCATTGGAATTATCAGATGGACACAGTCCACCGTCGTCCATTATATTACTATTATTTTGTACACTCGAGTTAGCAAAGAATTTACTTTCTGTAACAACGTTTTCATTTATAATTGTTCTTCTAAAACGCATCCTACTTCGCCCTTTTATATTACTTCTGCCTTTAGACAAAAGGCTTGGAGAAGTTTCGTTAGTAGACACCTGTGTGGAAAATGGATTTGCTCGTCTAATTAAAATAGGAGACGTTTTGTCTTCACTAAAAGAAGATGAGTTTGCTTCTAAATTATCTTCCATTTCAGTATCCTTAGGTTCATACATATTTAAAATCTCATTTTGATTCAGTTCTGTATACTCTGTAAACATTTTTATATGGGTATATTTAGCTGTATTTTATCAATATTTACTTGGGAAAAAATTAAACTACAATACCGGTATTATCTTGCTGCTTTTCTAAAATAGCCGTTTTCAAGGGCTTTGTTTTGAGAATCATCTTATTCCCGGTAATCCTTTGCTGCGTCATTACACCCTTCTTGGGAGGAGATTGTTCAATTGCGTTATTTTTCAATCGATACTGTTTTGACCAAATACTAGTATGTTTGCTTTTAGTTGGTGTTCGACTCCACGCATTTTTCTTATGTATATTAGTCTAGACAAAGTGGCATTCAGTATTAAAATAAAACCTAAATGAATGTAGATAGAAGTAATATGTTTAAATACACGTTGATATTTGCCTTCACTGCTTCGGGATCAAAATCGTGAAGCATTTTTAGAGAAAGTGGATGACAATTTCCTAAAGCAAGTTGAAATGCAATGCCTGAATCTGTTTCTTCACCAGCATAATATAATTGTTCCTCTGACACGTCAGACGAAGGTGGGCTTAAGCGAACTTGTTTCTTTTGCAAAGGGCAAAATACTAATTGATGTTTAAAAGTAATATCTGCTAATATAAATGCATCTCTGTATTCTTTTGTTACAGCTAACGACTTCATGTTCAAGCAAGATGCCAAACGAGTTAAAGCCTATAAAAATAATAATTGATTCATTATCATTCATTATAATTCATTGATTCTATTATGTAATAAAATCTAGAAAATACTAAAAACTGTAATTTATAACTTTTTTATGTGAACCTATATTGAAGATTTACAAAATACGTTTTGTAATTATATGCATTATGAAAGTTTCATCAAACTCGGTTAATGCGGCAAAAACGATAGACAATCCTTGGATTTATTGCAGTTAGAAGCCGAAAATCGTGAAAAACTTCAATTTTTAGTATATCTAAACGTTTGTAGCTCATTGCAACATCGACCGATTGTGATAAAATTGTCAAAATATATTTAACTGATACAGATCTTCAAAACGTGTTCTCTAAATTTTCTGAAAATTCCAATATTAAAAAAGTTGTCTTTTTAAGAGTATCCGAATATTAGTGGGGGTCCACTGTACATGATAATAAAATTTGATACAACTTACCCTATGTATGTCACAGTCTGTATTTACAGTAATAAATTTTTTAGCTTTCTGCAATCCAATACCAGGGAGAGAAGGCAAATAATCGCAGCCTGACAAAATACACATATAACGAAAACTGTCCATACTAAAGTGTTTTGCATGTACACCCATAGCAAGATGTAAACTTTTCTGGTCTACCAGAAAACCATTGCCATCCTGATCCATTTTAAAAAATACCTACAATATTATTATATGTAAATAATCGAACTACTTATATATAAACTTAATAAATTATGAGACTACTTGAATTATAAGAAAACAATATGAACCTTCTTACAACCAAACAATATTAAATCACTATCTTCTGTAATAACAACATCAGCAATTCCACTAATGTTTAAATATGCCAACTGTGAGTCTGCCTCGTATGGTGCTACAATGCAATCGATATTCATTTGTTGGCATGTTTTAATTAATTCTAAAGCCATTTCGTGTGTAACATCTATAGATCTTCTTAACAATTTTATTCCTTCATTTCGTTGTCCCATTTTAATTAACTCGATACCTTTGCTACGATTTCTTTCCCTGGCTCTAAATGAAATACATAATGTAAGATTTTAATGTTAGTTATGTTAATAATGCTAGATGCGATTAAGTCATTTGATCGAATGTTAACGAATTATTTTCTTACATTCTAGAGAAAAATACGAATAAAATATCATCCAAAATGAAAAATGTAATTTAAGATTTTCAAAAGTATCTTTCATTCGATCGAATGTTTATTTATTTATACATACGTTTATTATAAATAATATATAGTATAAAATAACAACTTTCTCATATCAATAGATAAATTATTTTCTTAAATTCTGGACAAAAACACGATTACAAAAGATCGCCTATTCAGTAGATATTAGAAAACAAAATTTGATTGTACATACTCTCGTCGCGTCACTTCTGTTTGGGCTTTTGCAGGCAAATGTCGTCCATCGAAGACAAGAATTGGTTTAATGTTAACTGCAAGTAGCATGTCTATATATCTCATACAATAACGAACATATCTGAAAGAAAATGATTATTATTCGATATATTGCTTTCTTAAATAATAGTTAAACAATGGCAAATGTGCTTACTCAGTTGTGGGTTTTCCCATAGCCAATTTGTCACCACAACAAAACGCACCTTTGTGTAACCAACAATAAGTGTCGATAGCAACAGTACCACCTTTAAACTCATTGATATTTGTTCTTTTTGAAGATTTCTCTAAGAATGTAAGTAAACCGTGAATACCCATATTTAATTTTTAACGAGAACACCTTGCTGTCCAGCTGAGGTACAATTGGGTACAATACCCGTTATTCACATTACCGCCAAACTATATTCAATGAACATAAAATCATTGGAGATGTTCCGTCTTTATCGAAGACACTGAGTGTATATATCAACAGAGAGTAAATGAGAGTGCTCACGTCCAGGTTTTGGCCGTTTCCACTAGCTTAGCCTGGATCAGCTCCTACCTCCACGCGCACGCCGGACAAGAACCTACATTTCTTCTCAGTGACTCTCAAAGGAGAGTGCAAGGATGTTGTCACACCAATTTAGTTGAGATTCTGTATACTTATAAATCTCGATCTAGCACTGACGAATTAAATATATTCGTAAATATATTGTAATAAACAGTGGACTGTAATCGTAGTGCTAATACTATGGTGTGCCATAATATTTATAGGTGCAGCCATCGAGTGGCTAAGGACTTGAGCGGCGTACGATACTTTGAGAATTACTCTTGCACAGTAGTGACATCTTTATTTTGTGTTCCTGTATTAAATTTGTGCTAACTGGATCAGCTAACATGTGCTAACAGTTCTCCTATTAGAGTGAAACTACCCTGCAGTGACTCTCAGCGAGATCTGTCATTTGATTGTTGCAGGGAACTAAAATGTGATTAGATTTTAAGTCGAAACATGGGTTTGCTGTCATTTTTCGGCCTTATTTCAGCAGATTTTCAGCTGCACAAAGGTCCATTTGATAGAAAAAGGTTCAGCGCGGCGTGCTGTGCCCAATTATATCGGTCAAAAACGTCTTTTGAAGACAGAAATATACATTGGATTCTGTGGGTGTTCATTTTTGGAACACCCTGTATATATGGTTAAAGCAAGACATTTGAATATCCATAGAATTTTGATTTTTTCATTAGTTTAACAATTTTGTTTCCTATTAAATAATTAAAACGTATCCACGTCGAATTCTTTCGAGAAAATAACTTAAAAATAACTTTCCATTTAAAACTACATTAATAAATGTAAATTAAATTGGCGTCGTTAATTAAAACCGGTAATTAGCGATGTATATAAATAACGCATAGAAAATACAGTTATTTATTTAAGATACACTTTCGATTTTTTCTTCTCCGATTTCTATTATGACTGATTTGTTTCTCGATCAAGTTGATTCGTAAAAGACCAATTACGTTAATTACGACGTTATAAATTAAACAAATACATGGGTTTTTCATGAGTCGTAAATTTAATGTAATAATGGTAATAACGAATATGTATTTATGTATAAGTAATAGCAGAGAGAAAATTTTCCAAGTTTTGAAAAGTTTGCGTGTATTAGGTAGTTGTAGGACATCTATACGCCATCTGCCGTTATTTATTGTGATTTAATAGATTTAAATTATGTTTATTTTTTTTTATAATCGTATGACATGAGTAAACGTTTCGAACTTTCTGCGAAACGGTTAGGTCGAGTGATAATAGTCAGTTTTTCAACAATATAAGCGTGGAAACTATTATGAGCTGGCATATTCGTTCAGTTGCGGAAGAGTCCTTGTAGTGTGTATATACCATGTAGACGTATATGTACGTACTCGCGTGAAACGAACTTTATAATTCAAAGGTAGGTTATATTCATTTTACAATGCGTACAACTCGTCTTTCATTGAAAAGAAAATTGTTGCAATGAATTTATTCAGTTCTCTTCATTTGTAATCTCTAGCTACGCAAAATAATGCTTACTACCAAAATTCTTCTATCGTTAATAAAAATTATTTTGTAACATAGTTTATTACGCAATCTAAATATAACGAATATTCAATTAGACAATCTGCCTTAAAAAAGAAAAACAATTCATTTGTTTGAACTCTTATTAACGTGCATATTTATATTGTTAACTTCGTTCTGCTTTTGTACTTTCCCTGTAATCACACATGATTCTTAGGTTAATATATATTAATTTGTATTGTGCATAGAGAATTGAGCTAATGTAATTAATAATTAAATACAAAGGATATGTACTTAATTGTAATTATTATAAAATGGACTCCAAATTTTGCTTATGTGAATTATTGATGTTTCTATTGCTAATTGTTATTGTATCATATATTAACGTATGTAGAAATAATTATATATATTTTTTAAGATTTATACACTAATGTGCAAGCAGAAATTGTTTCGCAACATTTTACATAAAGCTTATTGGGAATACAGAAAATAACTAACTACAGTATAATAGTTTTAATAAATGTGTATTCTGTGCAACAGTAAAAGAAAGTAATTTTATAACTTTTAATATAGTTATGTAACTGCAATTGTCTGTTCATATAGATCCGTTAAATAGCAAAATGTACTAGTACAAATAAATGAAATTATATATCTTCAACTATCCGTGTCTCATTTTTGAA
Organism: Lasioglossum vierecki; assembly: GCA_028455595.1. Lineage (NCBI taxonomy): Eukaryota > Metazoa > Arthropoda > Insecta > Hymenoptera > Halictidae > Lasioglossum > Lasioglossum vierecki. The sequence goes on along the minus strand of CM052344.1, from coordinate 9,175,245 downwards.
TTAGTATAAAGTTTTATGTATAGTACTATGAAATGAAATTATACTCTTTTTAACCTTAAAGATATTGTCTATAATAAACTTGATTTTAATCTACAAAAAAGTGATACGATTGTTTTTCTAGATCTATTATACTTTGCAACATCCAAAAAACAAACAATGAAAGGATGCCATGGATGAACATAACAATGATCCCTATGAACAGCAACTTTACGCTGTCTTTCAAAGTTGCTTAACAAAAGGAGAAACTGAACTGCAAGAGGAGAATTGGCTTACTCTGTGCCATAAATTACATCTTACGGAGCAGAGCGAGGAGTTAAAATCTTGTATTAGAAACCATACGCAAGAAAAGCATTCTATATCGTTCAAAGAATTTCGAACAGCTCTATTGGCTTTGCTAGGCAAAACACAGGAATCGGTTACTCATGCCGATAAGGATTCTGTGGCAGAGTCGCAAAGCAACCTAAACTCACCGATTGTAGATAGCAAAATATGTAGTTCATTATTACCTACGAATTCCAGGTCTACTGTAGATATTATTAATGTAAAAACAGGTGACTAAACTTTATAAACATGAATACATATTTCAAAATATTAGATGATTGCTCAAGTTCTTGCCTGATTCTCATAAATGTTGCAAATTGTATTGTGCACGGCATAGTTAAGAAAAGAGAATTATATAGTCACCATTTCTTTCCAATTTTTTAAAAATATTATTTTTCAGATGTAACATTGGATGAAAGTAGACTAAAATGTTTATGGGAAAAAATAGATAGCTGTATTAAGGAAAATGTAGACTGTGCAACAATGTATTTTATATCAAATTGTTTAGGAATCCCGGCTCTTCCGAAACAAGTAATTATAAAATATAATTTCTTTCTTGAAATGGAGTAAATCCGCTAATTTAGTAAGTTTTGTAGTGGAGGTGAATAAGTTAGTGGTTTGTATGTTTATATGTTTTTGATTATTTTCTTTCGTTTAGAATAGATCTGAAAGCGACATTTGTAGCCTTTGAAATTAATAGAATACTTTTCTGCACAGATCATACAATGCATCTTCGAACGACTTGACCAAAATTGTGATGGATTAATCAGTTTAGATGAATTCTTTGTTATATTTCAAAACAGGACGACTATGGAAGAGCAATTAATACTGGATAAGAATAATGAATCTATAAGAGAATCGATCAAATCAGATTTTAGGAAACGTACCTTTGACTTGCACACACCTCGCAAAGCTAGGTATGAAAATGTAAAAATTATCAAGTATTTTGTTCCTGATATTTGTGATTATTACACTTTTTTCTGTTCTTGGAATAACAGTTTTACAAGAAACAACACGTACCTGGACACATGGAAACTTTCTGGTCACACAAACACATCTTTATTAACGGATAAAAGTATCAAAACTTCAGAAGTTTGTCTGTCCGACTTAACAACTACTCTCTGCGAAGAATTGAAAAATTTCAACGATTCATTGGATCAATCTACAATTCGATCTCATGTTACACTGTTACGAGATGTCTTGATACTGTATCAAGAAGAATTGCACAGTCTGAAGTATGTGATAGATTTATTAACCAAATTTTCGTAGTTCGAAGAATTTTGCATAATAACTTTTCAACTTCTAGCCTTATGATAGAGAATAAAAATAGTGAAAAGGAGAAATTACGTACAGATGTCGTAGAAGCTAATGAACGTGCGAATGCTCTTGCTCAAGAAATTGATGAGCAACATACACAACAAGAGGTCGTATTACAAAACTTACGGAAACAGCTGGAACAACGTCACGCAGAGGTTGTACAAGACCTTTCCAGTCAGCTTAATTCTGAACGAGAAATACATTCACGAGCGCTCAAGGGAAAGGATGATCAACTGCAAACATTGCAGAAAGAGAATCATGAAGTTCGAAATAAATTTGTAAATACATTGCAAGAAAATCAAGTGTTAGAAGCAGAGAACGAGACTCTTCGTAGTAAAATAGAAAAGTTAAAACAATCGAACAATGAGCTACAAAGTTTAACAAAAGAGTTATCGTTAGAATACGATGAGGTATTTTAAAATGCTATTTTTCATATTATAATACATAAATGGTTTGTTTATTATAACTGTTTGCGTTCTATTTAGAGTCAAGATATAGAAGTGAAGCATCAACAGGAAGTTATATTCTTAGTTGATCGTATTAAACATTTACAATCGGAAACTGTTTCTTTACGAGATCAAAATGACGAACTTACTATACAATTAGAGACGTTAAAAGTACAACAGAACCATGTTAAAGATTCACGGTAATGCATATAAAATACAAATATTTTATCAACAACATTCTTGCTGTAAGAAATGAATTTAACTTTATAATTTTGTTGTTACAGACAGAATAATTTAGAAGCTGAATACACAACTACAAACATACAATTAGATGAGACTGAAGGTAATAGACAAAATTATTTATTCAATCTATGTACATTCACGTTTTATCCATGTAATAATAATGTTCAATATTTTTCATTAGGCAAAGCAGCATTTACAGCGGACGTAGAAGATGATTTAGATGTACTTCCCAAACATTCCACAACTGTAAGTGATATTTAGCAAATGTTTTGTTCATCTATTCTCGAAGTATAATACATGATTTTAATATGAAATATATATATTTTTTTAGAATACGAGAAACTGTAAAAAGAGTGATTTAAAGAGTTTTAAAGACTTGGTTATAAAACAATTGAAGAGTCTATTAGCAAATAACAATGCATGCACGTTGGAGGATTGTATGTTCAGAACTGAAATCTCAGGAATGGTTACAAAACTGCAATCAAATTCGAGTATACAAACATCTAATGAAACAGACAGTGCAAAAAGTATCGCATCTGAAATGAAAACGGAATGCGAAGAACGAACAAGCGAATCGTTACGAGATTTTGTAGTTGCCAAACATAAAAATTCTCTTTCTGTTAAGCGAATCACGGTAACAAACAATAATGATAATAATTTCAATATTGATGACAACTTTAACAATCCAGATATTAAAAATGTATCGCAGAATAAGGTTCCAAGTCTCAGAGATTATCCTCCTCGTAAAGAAGAACATACGGTTGTCGATCATTCGAAAGCAAATAAGGAAAAAGATTTCACACTTCATCATTTAAAGATAAGCAACGACGTGAAATCTAACTCAGGTTTAGCGAATCATGAATTGATCGAAAATATTCATTTTCTAAAAGTAAGAATACAAGAACTGGAAACTACACATGCCGCAGAGAAGAAACAGTTAACTGAACAGTGTGCAGAATTGGAAAGAAGTCTCGAGTTATTGAAAATTGCGTACGAAGAGTGCGAAGACTATTGGACTGCTAAATTGGAAGAAGAAAGACAACTGTTCGATCAAGAACAAAAAATCAGTGATGAAAAGTTTTCAGAACTTATAGCAAAAATGGAAGAATACGAAGAATTAATTTGTCCAACAGATAAAATAAAAAATAATGGTCGTTTGTCTCCTATTGAAGAAAAATTTAATCTGGAACAGCAGGTAAGATATTAATTGTACCGTTTCTAATCGTGCTTATAAATAATCTCGTTTATTATATAATATCGACAAATAATTTTCACTATAGAAACTGTTATAATCAATCTATTTTGTCGAAATTATTTTATATATTATGAAAACTACTTTTGAGAAATCAATTGTTTTACTTTTCATATAGTACTCACTTGGTCCACTAGTCACGTGGGTTTTTTTAAAAATAATTGTTCTAGTCAAATGCCCTGTCTCTTACAATATAATTTTAATGTTTCGTCTTACAATTACTATATATTATAAAATTAATTAAAATATTCATTGTTTATAGTACTTAGATCTCGTAGATGAGTTCGAGAAATGGAAAGCTCAAATGGAATATGAAAAGTCTCAGAAAGATAAAGAGATCGATGAATTACGTGAAATGAAATCTGCAGAACGGCCAGCAATGACTGATATATCTGTCCAAGTGACAGGCGATCTGATATCGTTTTCTCCGTTAATGCAATCGAATTATGTTCCTAATAATTTGTTCAATATTCAACCGTCCACAGAATTTACATCAAAGTTCACTCAATGCAGTGACAACATTAGCAAATTACCAGAGGAGTTTAAATTCAATCGAATTTTAGAATCTTCAGCCTTAACAAGTGACTTTGTTCCCAAAGTGAGAAAGGAGCAGATTGGCCTTAACGACTGTAATCCGCGTCGAATGCCTTCAGAATATTCTGTGGCAGGTTTAAGTGGTACATGTAAAATTGAAAAACCAGGACCTCAATGGAAGGTAGCAGACGTTGGCGGAAGGTTATCGAGAAGAGAATACGTACATAATTTGGAATACGATTTCATGTCAGATCCATTTAAATCGCAAAATTGCAAAGCAGCGACGAGTGGCCAATGTATGAGAACTGATGTACAACCACAAGTGTGTAGTGTAAGTCTAAATGTTCTGCAGAGCTTAAGTATGAAACTTCAAGCGCAAGAGCATAAAAAGCTTCAGTTGCAAGAATGTTTTAAACAACAGAAATATCATATTGAACGTGTATTACAACGTAAGCTTTCCGTTATTTAATATAAAACAAAATTACCAATTTTTTAGAACAATACTAATTTCAATAATATCTAATTTTTATTTCAGATATAATAACACAACATCAATTAGAAGTTACACAATTACAGTATCTGCTTCGTAGTGCTCAAGACAGACTACAAATAGAATCACAAACAAATGCGGAACAGGTACGTGTGTTTTCTAATTGCCACGTTTATACATTTAAATAATTCATTCAGAAGCGATGTTATAATTTGTTATAAGCGAACTAATATTTATTATAATACTGCATAATTTTTTATAGGCTGAGCGACTGATACGGACTGACATATTAGTGAAAGAATTATATGTAGAAAATGCATATTTATCGGCCAACCTGAAACGTTTACAACAACACTATAACATATTGAAAGGACTAAGTGCTGAATCTACTTCGATATGATACTTCAAGCAATCACTTGTACTACCGACTTAAATGTTACGGAGTCTGCCTACTTTAATATCGCGGAATTATGCCTAAAAGATTCTGGAATTGTTCACTATACAACAAATAATGTTCCACTAATATGTTCACAACATTTTTAATATCAAAGTGTGATTCAGGGACAAATGTAATTTAAATCTAGGTAGGTATGTATGCTATTCATTTCAGCCAGCATTCTTCCTTTTTCAATGTCTATTCGATAAGATTGTTAATTCGGTTTTTTCAGAGTTGGTTATGAATATTAATTGAATGTCAGGTCATATATTTTTTCATTGATAGTGTATAGATTATTTATTCTTATTGCTTTCAGCATTTTCTATGTATATGTACATATTACGCAGTGTCTAACGTTTTCCTATATAGAGACTATTTATATATATTGCTTTAATATTCAATGTAATTTGTTGTAGTGTTATACAATATTATACGATCCATAGAGTACAGATTTTTATGGAAATATTGATTTTTGTAGTTTAGAAATATCAAAATAAAAAAAAAGATTGATTTCTTCGAGGATACAAGGAACACGATTAACCATTGTTATGTATATTGTTCCACTATTTTACATTTGTATCGGTCATGAATGCATAAAGATCTGTAGTTTAGCGATCAACGAATTGTATTATATTCCACGATATGGAGAGAAACAAAATTTTTAGATTAACTTTTGCACTTGCTGTTTATAATATTTATCTATAGAGTTAGATTATCTTTCCTTTTGTTTGTGAGAAAAAAAACGATGTTAGAAGTCTAGTGTTCACTGGCGAGTTGCTTCACGATGTTAACGGTTATGAATAGAAATTTATAACCTGTTTTATAATTTATAAGTTGCAACTATTTACAAATGTAACGCGTTTTAGAATCCCAACGAATTTATATTGTCAACTATGCAGTTAACAAAAGACCAAACAGCTTTCAATTTATCTGCTAATGGTGCAAACCTGTACATGTTAGCTAGTATAAAAAGTATATGATTATTATTCTTTAGCTTCGATTTTTTAAATTATCGTATACAATATTCAGGCACTTTGTAACTGTTCATATAGATATCTTAGTGTAAATGCCAAAGATTGGAAATAGTGTATAAAGTATGTACGCTGATAATAATGCTTGTTGTTTGTTATGCATAAGTGATTATTTTTTACCTGTATCATTTACTTTACTCATTCTTATGATGCTGTTTAAAGCATCAGGTTTTATTGAGATTCTATGCGGCAACAGTAAAAATATTACACTTATGCGGAACAAACTCAGTTCATAGCAAATACAAAAATTCCTCAATTTAATCACATTTGTAAAATAAATTGCTTCCGATTTTTCGCTGTCTCCCGATTCTAACGACAGACACGACGACAGATAACGATAATTTAATAAGTGTAGTTATTGAAATATAGAATGAGAAAACAAATGATTATAAGGATGTATTATGTTTGGATTGGAGGGAGACAATACGCGCGTTTACTATTATTTAAGATCAATAGTAAATTAGTCCCCCGATATGGCTTTATTACGGTAATACTGGCAAAGGGTGTTGCTTGATTTACCTCTTCGATTTTTATGATAGACATGTATATAAAATTATTATATTCTACAGCTGTAAAGATGTAATTTTCTGATTCTAGTGTTTCGTCTTATTTTGAGCCATAAAATCTCTGTGCTCACTATTTCTACCATGATTTACATTTACCCTATACCTTGTGGCTCGTTTTGTATGTATATTGTATCATAATTGAAGAGGGCATCTGGATAATACCACTTCTAAATTATAGTTACCAGTATTTTGTAAGTGAACTATGAATCTTCGTGCAAATTTTCATTCTCGTACATTTATTTTTGTAACGGTCAGGTTTTATCAAACACAACATAGGTACTTCATGATAAAAAAAGAGATGTCGTTAATGTTATATTTTTTAAGAAATCATAAAGACAAAAGTTTTAGCAGCAATTATATAATATGTACAACTTAAATGCTCCACCGTGATTAATACGTTCCTCGTTAACTATGCAGGCTGCTATGTTTCGTTTGTTAAGCTGTTATATTTCGTAAAATTAAAACACCGAGTGTGGAATTTGATTGAAACTAAGTATATGGAATCCTACTCATTTAACCCTGGCACTCCCAGGGGCGAGGGGGCATCTTCTCGAGTCAACAAGTTAGGACTATTTTCCTTGGGTGTTAAATTCTCAAATTATTTATGTCCTTTGTACATTCAAGTTTAATATGCAAAAGTTCCAGTTGTTATAGGGAAAAAATTATAGTGCATAGAAGGAAAAATCTCTTATCTCAAAAGAACAACACATAATTCCAGAGCTATGAGTCGAATCATATGCCAAAAGAATTCTGTAAATATCGTATCCTGCCATTCATGTTTGTCATCAGAAGCATTAAGTTCAGACTAAATAGAGTCATGTTAGTATTATATATCTTATATTATATTTTATAAATATAAATCTATAAAAGCAATGTAAAATGTTCATAAAGTATTACACGCTTGAACATTACGAAACTTTTTTTAAAAAATAATTTTTTTTTAATAGAAATGAGTAAAAAAAGATTCGAGGCTTGGGAGTACTAGAGTTAATATAATGATTGAAGGAGATGAGAGAGAAACTATAACTTCTGTAGCAAAATATTTAAGTGGTTGGCTTAAATAAATGGCAGTTTATCAAATTGTTCAGCCTGAATTTTTAGATTCATTATTAAGATGAATTAAAGGAAGTAGGTCTACGTTACGTTTTCAAAAATAAACAATACTATTTAACAATTTTATTAATTCTGTATTGTCTAGTAGATTCAGATGAAAATCATTCAACATTAAGTTTTCAATCAGATGTGTATGAAGGATTGTACAATATAATAGGTAATAATTATCTTCTTCAAACTTTGTTGAATGTAACAGTAGTGTATGTATATTACTATATATACACTTATTTACTTTATGTATTATATATAAGTGTTTTACTTCAGATGTTTCTGATTTTGAAAATGCATTACTACTATATATAAAATATTTTGTACATGATATTTATATAAATATTTGTATACTTCCATGTTGCAGCGAAATATGTTTCTGCATATTTGCCTTAATATTTATTAAGATTATAAACTGGACATTCTTCTATGTATTGTCACTAATGAAGTATATGGCCTTCAAACACTACAGTTATTCAATGTGGCATTCGTCAATGGTAATACAGTAATCTACTAATAAGTAATTCGTATAAATCAAGCGGTAATTTTTCAAAATTACAGGAACATAATATAGTTCTATATATATATACACTAAAATAAAATTGTATAAAATGTATTAATAAGAAAAGGGTATCAAATAAGAATTATTTAAAATGAGATATCTATTTTTATTTCCATCTAAATAATAATTCTGGTTGTTGAGGCTTCCAGGTGTAAGTTGAGTACTTTTGGAATTATTTTTTAAAGACTTTTTAATTAATAAAATTCGGTGAGGCCACAATTAGGCGATACGCAGCATCCCGCAATAATATATAATTTAATCTAAATAAAAATATTCAATATTGGTGAAATTTTGATTTGCAAACGGGTGAATTTTTAGAGTGCAAAATCTATATAAGCTTGGATCAATATAAAGAATATTACATACAAGATTTTGCAATTAACTTTTCTGATCTATGTATTTCATATTTAATAAAACAAAGTATCATTCAAGTTATTTAAACTTATTTAAAAAATTTTAAAAACATGCTTTATTTTTGATAACAAAAAAAATACTTTTTCTTCAACACATACTATTACGTACACAGAATGATGGATGAGAGCAAGCATAAATGCCAAGCATTCTCGGCTGCTTGTGTTTAGCAATTGGAACAAAATAATAATAATTACAAATTAGGTATTAAGTTTTATAATGAACATTTTTCAAATACTGCACTTGCATCCGAATATGTTTTGGTTCATTCTTGGCCCAAAGAATTAGTTGCTCAAACATTGTCTCTACATTTTCTTCATTATCTTCAACAGTCTCCTCTTCCATCTCTGCACATGTGGACAAGCACTTTTTAACTTCACTGAGGGCAATGTTTCCTTCTATTATTGCTTGAATGGTTTCTTGTAATTTATGATTACTCGATTGCTCTGCATTATTTACATTAGACAAAAAGGGCAACAATTTGTTCCATGCATTTTTAATTGATCCTTCTGTCGTTATTAATCCATTTTCCTTGAGATGATTCAACAGTGACTGTAAACTTTCCACTTTTTTAATTAGTCGCCTTACCTTTTGGGTTAATACTTTATTTTTTTTTTTACAGTTATTAAGGTGATCATTGACAGTTCTATAAGCAATATCAGAAGTAAAGTCTTCTCTTGTTAAATCTCCTATGTAACGCGGATTACAAACATGGGTGCGTGCACGCTTTACTGATGTTAATGATTCAGCATCGCTACTTTGTCTGAAAAAATGTATGTTCTGAATAAATAAATTAATATAATATTAATTAATATTATTTTTTAATTTTTGTTTATATTCATAGATTTTACTACCTTTTTAATAACGATTTTTTCAATATTGTTAAATCTTGTTGGTTTTCCAATGTGACATCATCATCAGAATTGTCATTTGATTTTGTATCATTATTATTATCCTTATTATTATTAGGATTTATGGTCTGTCTTTGAACACTTCCACTAGAAAAGTATTGAACAGGTTTAATATCAAAATATAATATTAGAAGCACTATTTAAGGTATAGAAGTACCTGTCAGAATGACCATGTATTATTGGAACAGCTTTAGGCAATAAAAATCTTTTTACATTACCTCCAACAACTTTATAAGAAAAATCTTCTTCGTTAAAATGATTGCTACATACTGTATTGTTATTTTTTAGTTCTCGCCCTATGACTGCAAACCATTTTAACTTTACCTCTTCGCTTTTAGGAATTCTAAACATTAAAACGAAACAGTTTTACATTAATATTAACAGATAAATACAACTAAACAAATAGAAAATAAATTTTGCAAACAAAACCTATTATAAATTTAAAAGCTACAAACGATTATGTCTTTTATTTTACTTACTTATGAAAAGTAACGTCAGGAGCATATTGGAGCTTGCAGATGCAGCAGTGTTTTACCATTTTTTAAATAAATATGGATTCACTTAATTACGTTCAATAAATTAAAGTTTTCTTCGAATGTTTACTCTAATCTGTTATTAATTCGTTGGCAGGAAAAAAAAATAAATATTAACAAATTAATCAATTTAATGTAGAAATCTAAATCTCTTTGCATTGTATTTTTGTTCTTCTCAATTGGCGATTTCTTCCATATTATTTTATGTTTCTATTGTAGTTAGATCGATTTACATTGAAACTCTTTTATTTTTTAAATTCCACAGCTAGTTGATCGTAAAAAATAGTAGGGTTACATTATAATAACGAACAACTTATATGCTCCCAACTCATATTGCTATTCAAGATAAGGCTAGAGCAACCACAACAAAACCACGTGACAGATATAGCACCACAGACGATAGCACGATCATGGCAAAGAGTAGGGATACAACCACCGACTATTTATGTATAAATTTAATCTAAATAAATAAATAATTAATTTTCAATATTGTAAAATTGGTTTGCAAAAGAGTGAATTTAAAGTGCAAAACCTATAGAAGCTTGAATTAAAAAGATTTTTACATACAAGATTTTCCAATTAACTTTTCTGGCCTATGTATTTTATATTTAATAAAACCAAGGAACATTCAAGTTTTATAAATCAAAATATTTATTCGTAATATATTTACAAATATTATTTACTACAATATCATTCTCTAAAAGTAAAATGTATTTTCTGTTTATCCAAAAATGTTGATGAAACTATGAGGTAAGAACGTTTCTAATAAATTGCTTTTTACTTAAACTTATTTAAAGAAAAAGACAGTAGCGGAATTTTAAAAAAATTATCAACCATATGCTTTATTTTTGTTAACAAAAAAAAAATACTTTTTCTTCAATACATAGTATTGTGTGTACAGAATGATAGTTGAGAGCAAGTATGAATGCTAAGCTCTGTTGACTGCTTGTGTTTAGCCATTGGAACAAAATGCTAATAATAATATTTATGAAATAGTATAAATTAGGTATCAGTTCTTGTAATGGACATTTTTCAAATACTGCACTTGCATCCGAATATGTTTTGGTTCATTCTTGGCCCAAAGAATTAGTTGCTCAAACATTGTCTCTACATTCTCTTCATCCAAGAATGAATCATTTTTACAGGGAAGCTGAGAACTCTGAGAACTTCCACCTTCGTCCATATTTTCTTCATTATCTTCAACAGTTTCTTCTTCCATCTCTGCACACGTGGACAACCAATCTCCAACGTCACTGAGGGCAATTTTGCTGTCTATTATTGCTTGAATGGTTTCTTGTAATTTATAAGTACACGATTGCTCTACATCATTTACATTAGACATTGAATCATTCTCAGGAACTTGTTGCAACACTTTGTTCCATGCATTTTTAATAATACATGGTGTAATGCTTGCCCATGCTTCGATTAGAAGTTCAATACCTTCCTTCAAATCGTATTCAACAAAAAATTGATGAATTCCTCCAGGACAACACAAAATTAGTTGCAACATTTTGTGTCGAAAGCTATATTTTGTATTTTCGATTATCCCCTGGTTCATAGGTTGTATCAGAGATGATGCATTTGGTGGTACGAAAAGAATGTTAAATCTCTCATCCTTTAAAATCTGTGGTGGTAAGCTGTGCACTTTAGAGTCAGCTACAATTAAAAGTACTGCGCCGCATGTACCATTTTCTAATTGATGTTTTTTAACTGATGTTTTAAAATTGTTCACATACCAGTCCAAAAACAGTTTTTTAGTCATACAGGCATTTTGTTGAGCTTTGAAGACAACTGGCAGACGGCCTTTACAATTTTTCAGTGCTCTTGGATTTGCATACTTATTAATTATTAGCAGAGGAAGTTTGTGACTACCAGTGGCATTGGAACAAAGTCCCACCGTAAAACGAAATTTTTTCAGTAATTTGCCATCACCTTTTTTCCTATTCAAAAGATCTAATGTTTTTTCAGGAAGAGCCTTCCACGCCAATCCTGTTTCGTCCATATTATATAAATTATCCAGGTCAATGTCTTGTTCGTATATAATATTCTTTAAATCCTCTAAAAACTTTGACATTGCTGCTTCATCATTTTTGTCCTCTTGAGTATGTATATTATTAATTTTATAACGCATTTTGAATCGTGATAACCAGCCTTCGCTAGCTCTAAATGATAATGGACCTCCCATTTCCTTATTTATGTTTGTCGCTTCTTCACGAAGCAACCGGTTACTAATACAATCGCCTACTGTTCTTCTTTCCAAAAGCCAAGTGTATAATCGACCTTCTAACTCCTCATTCATTGGTCTCCGCATCCTTTTCTTATCAGAGGATCCTGCTTGTTCCGCATAGCGACGTAATTGTATAGCATTGTGTTTAATTTTACGAACTGTGGCTATATGTAGATTATAGAAAGAAGAAATTTGCTGTGCTGTAGCACCTTCCTCCAATCGTTTCAGGATCTCGAGTCGCTGTCTCAGAGTGAGCATATGCCGCTTGCTACCTGACATTTTTGTTTCTGTTTATAGTATCATGCAAAATGTTGTGATACTTTCTTACTTTTTCAGTTGCTTTTCTTGTTTAGTTTATTTGAAGGTTTTCAAGATTTAGTAACTTCATCTGCATCGTATTTGTTCTCAGTTGACGATTTCTTCCATATTATTTTAAGTTTCTATTGTAGTCGGATCGATTTACACTGAAACTCTTTTGTTTTTTAATTTCCATAGGATAGTTGATCGTAAAAAATGGTAGGTTACATTACAATAACGAACAACTTATAGGCTTCCAACTCGTATTGCTATTCAAGATAAGGCTAGAGCAAACACAACAAAACCACGTGACATTTGAAAAAGTATTTGAATATAGATACAGTACCACTGAGTGCCACAAACTAGAGATAGACGTATGATCCAATGTCTTTTTACGGCTCACTTCTCGGGGGTCACGTAACCTTTTTATTATTTTCATTTCACGCGATTTAGACGAATTTGTGCCAGAATCTTCGTGCCACAAATAAATAAACGCTTCATTTGCATGCAGATAGGCGAAATGAAAGTGGTAATGGTGTTACGTTACTCCACAAAAGTGTCCTTGTCCTATCCAGCTTTACTCTGTCGATGTCGATTTCATAGAACGCGGGAAATTGAAATCAACTGGATTTAATATGCTTAGTTCGCGGTAATATCTAATAAGTACAAGTCTATTTATTTTAAATTAGAATGCAATATTTATTAACTTGAAAAATTTAAAAAAGATGAAATATAATAAAATGGTAACTGTAGAAAATATATTTTAAGAATATTCATTACGGAGATATGGCAGAAATGTTTATTACAAATAAATTATCATAGCATACACTGAAAACATATTACTTACGAACAATATAAATTTGTACATGTATACACTGTATATAATTGTATCAATATGTTTTTTCTGGAATTCCTCGGTACTGTCTGTGATACGATCAATGTGATCTATTTACTAAACAGGTCTAGTGTAAACGTGCGCGAGAATCTAGTATTCCGAAGTGTCAGTGAAATTTTGACAATATAAGTATAAAAATTAGATTGATTTAGTTCTTTATATTTGTGAAATAAATTCCAACATGCGCTTCGAATAATAAAGTATTTTTATTCGTTGGATAATAAATTCTCGTAGAATAAAATTAATTATTCAATACTCGTCGAATAAAGATACTTTTTTATTCGAATCTTTGAGAAACAAATAAAAATTTGTCCACTATTTATTCGTTATTCGTATCAATAGGTTTCCGCATCACCCATGAGGTACTATTGTCAATGCGTTTTTTTTGTCAGTGGTATCCCCGGTAGGCCTAATCCACTATTTCGCTCGATGATTACGTAAAATAAATTTGAAAAATAGCTTTTAATCTCACTGTCACAATTCTAATCAGATTTTCTTTTGCAAATCACGACTTTCGCGCACGTTTAGGCATACTTGGTAAATCGGAGATGTCAATGGGTACACTGGACGTCGCTGTTCGTATCGCAGACAATAGCGAAGCATCGGTCAACAATGTGCGTTGGTCTGTTTTAATGTCACGTATTTTCGAGGTCGAACACTCGAAAAAATGAGTCGATCCGAACATCGAAAAAATTCGAATCGCGAAGTTTCTAAGAACAGGGTACGACGATTCTTCCAATGTTTTAAAGAATTCAGCTCCTTTCTCTTCTTTCGTTTTCAACGAAATATCGTGCTGAAGGTCGCACAGTTCTTCCCGATACTCGGGAGCTTGTTCTTCGATTTTGGCGGTGAGGGGATTGTCGAAAAGAATCAGATCATTCCTAACCGAATCAAAGTCGGCGAAACACTTATCGAACTGCTCTATAGCCGAACGAAGAATACGAAGATGGCTATCAAAATCGCACTTGTCGCCGAATTCTTCGTAAATTAACTTACAAGAGGGGAAAAAGAAAAAATTTTTCTTCTCTACGTTTAAATGATTTTGAAAAAGTACCAGCTTCCTACGAAAAGAATCCACGTGGCTGCATAACTTGGAAATACTTTGGCTGGGTTTTTGCAATTTTAAATTCAAGCTATTTAAATGGGTAGTTAGATCGCTTATGAATGAGATTTCGCAGAGGAAACTGACGTCTGTCAGCAAAGAAGAATATTCATCCGAGTTTAAATTTGGATTGTCTTGCAGGAAGAGCATGATCTCTTTTCTTATCGCAAAAAAGTGAGTTAAACATTTTGCTACGCTGAACCAGCGTACCTCGTAATGTAAAGGGACATCGGTGTTGGCAGCGTTATGCGTTTCAAGTAATTCCGTAAATTTCTTGTGAGATAAACCTCTTTTCCCGATTCTGACGGCATTGATTAACTTTGTTAGTTTTCGCATAGCGAAAGATAATTTTTTATCTGTCCCGCATAACGCCTCCTGGTGGATGATACAGTTTATCATCGGAAATTTCAAACCACGAGTTTTAAACTCCACGTACAGTCCTGTTATGGTACCTGTCATGGTGTTTGCGCCGTCGGTGAGCACGGCAGAGCATTTGGAAAAGTTAGTTTGAAATCTTTTAAGAGTGTTCTCGACTGCATTAAAAATGTCTACTCCTGTCGTTGTGTCGTCCAAAGCCACGAAGTCCAGAAGCTCCTCGACGTATGAAAAATCCTTCTGAACAATCCGAGCGTAAATGCTCAGCTGACTCGATTGCCGGTTGTCGGCGTTTTCGGTCAGACATAGCGAGAAATAATGGCACGAGTGTAAAAGCGCAGTCAACTTTTCTTCGATAGATGCACCTATATCCAAAATTCTGGATTTAACGGTTTTATCGCTAAGTGGTATGCTCGTAGCCTCTTCGAGCGTTAAAGTATTCCCGAACGATTTAACCGCTTCGATAAGACATTTTTTAATGAAATTACCCTCCGTAAACGGTTTGTTTTTCTTTGCTATTAAAAGTGCGATAGCGTACGAAGCTTTGCGAGCTTTCTCTGACGCAGACGCCTCGGGATCCATACACATAAACCCACGAGATTCCTTATACACTAATGTGAGCCCTTCCATCAACTCCGATCTTTCAGAGTCATCATACGAATCATACTGGCGCGAGTGACGACTTGCATAATGCCGTTCGATATTAGACTTTTTGATCGACGTAGGCTCGAACCCGCAAATAAGGCATACCGTACGGTTACCAATATGAGAGAAATAAAACATTTCCCAGTCCGGGTTAAAATTTTGAAAATACGTCTGCTCTCGAGACACGCCGCTCATTATTTAATAAACAAGTAACAGATTATAGCAAAATTTACTGCACGCACTATGTACACGCACTAGTATTAGTGATGGGATTTGACACACTTCGAATCACTTCGAATTTGATTCGAAATTGCTAATCTTGAAAGTCTTGGCCGTCTGGAAATCCTGAAAGTCTTGAACTTGAAAGTTTTGTTCGTCTTGACAGTCTTGGTCGTCTTGATAATCTTGAAATTCTTGATCGTCTTGAATCGCATCGACACGCGGCGATAACAGTGAAGGGACAGTGCAGGCTTGGGAATTAACTGCTCGATTCGAAGCATTTTCGAAGGATACGCCCCCTTGACCCGGCCGCACGTCTCGCTCTCCTTGACAGTCATAGTTCTCGAAACACCTCAGGCCCGTACCATATAAACTGCTGCACATGGCGCATTAGCACGACTCTCATACAGGATTGCCACCTCTCCGGTTTTCGCCCGGAGACTTCGGGTTTTGTATATAATTGTATATAATGTTGATGGCGTTCTGCTTAACTTTTAAATTAATTTGAGAGATAACGTTGCTCGAGTCATCCGACAATTTACCAGCAAAAGACCCCTCAACATGTTTCGTCAGTCTTTTATACACATTATTTGCTCCTCGGTAACAACCCATATAATATATAATTGTATATATAGTTTTGTATTTTTACATATAACGAAGGTTCTTAGTTTTAAAAACTGATATTTTCAAATTTTTAATTATGTTTAACCCTTGTGCTAACCTAGCCAGGTAGCCGTGTACCCGTTTACTGTATTTCTTTCTGTTCCTCTAAAAATACTACAGAATTTCTCCGAATGTCTATTCTTTGCTCGCTGATATAGTGTTCAAATGAAAATTTGTGCAAATATGAATCTCCGGGTTCGAATGTGTGTCACTCCGGTAGTTACATGTTGAAAAGGCGGCAACGTTGCTCTCGTATCGATAGGTTTCCACGTCGTCACCAATGAGGTACACACTATATATTTTCAATGCGTTTCTTTTGTCAACGGTATCGGCCTTAGGTGGCTCGAGAACTAGGACCGTTATGGGGAATGAGACGCGCGGTCGGTTTCAGCGAGCAGTTAATTCCCAAGCCCACCCAAGCTTGCCATAAATAGTCCACCGAGCAGCTATATTTTTCCGTGGTGAAGGATAGAATATAGCATAGTAGCTTCTCATTCTGGCACTAACAATAAGCAATGGAGGGAACAGCGAGTGCCTTATGTCAGAACAAATTAGTTACCAATGATTTCTCAGTTAATTCGTCTTATAAGATCATCATTGTAAATATTATGTATGTAGGGTAGGACTATAATTTGGGCTGAACACTACAATACCTCCCCCTCCTTCTCCCTGGGCATATAAACTACGACATTCTGTTCGTTTCGACATGCTGAACACTAAATGTGTTCATATAGAACCACAAATGCAAATAGATTCAAAAAAAGATGTTCACGCTTTATTTGACTGCCTGGAACGTACTTGTCGCCTCGTGGACCAACGACTAACTAACAACAGATTCGCGTCTCGGACACAGCGTTCCGATTGAAGCCCCAATTTTTTGCGCATGTGCAACAATTTCAGTCTCAGTAACGTAACCTTTTCGATGAAATCAGGTAGCTTGAGTAGCCCACAGACTTTTAAAAATGTTCGCTATCATTCTAAGTAAGATCGTTGGTTGTCCAAGCGGTGAAGGAGTTGGACTACCAACCAATAGACCGGGGTTCGAATCCCGTCGTGGTAAGAAATAAAGAAGTTTCAATTCAAAATTTTCGCGCTCGACTTTCCACTTCCGTTACATTCACCGTAACATCAGAAAATTGTTTTACCCTCACTAAAGAAGTTTCACTTAAAAAATTATTAATGTTTACACATAAAAAGGTAAGAGGTCAAGCTACCCTTAAAATGTTTAAGTTTCAAGACTGAACACTCGTCCCGTCAATAATATATATCAATCGGAGCTTCGATCGGAACATTATGGGACGAGTGTCTTAAGAGTTGCAGAATTTACACAAATACATGTTATATATTCATTTTTCATAATCAAATCATAAGAATTTTTAAAAATGTTACTGGATGACCAAGGTACCTTATTTTATCAAAAAATTTACTTCACCAATGCTGACCGATGTTAAAATCACCGCGCATGTGCGAGAAATCTTGGCCAATATCTCAGCACTGACAATTAGTGGGAGATGTTGGAATATGCATTATGCACACGATGCTTATGGTGCTGGAATGAAAAAGCATTTATTTTGAAGTAATTTAAACTGAACATAGTGTTCCGATTGTAGCCCCACTTTGTTGCGCATGCGCGGCTAAAACAGGAGCGTATCGACAATTCCCCGAGGCAGTTATACTGGCGGGAGTGTACCGGGACGAGTGTTCAGTCTTGAAACTGATTTTATTAAAAATAGATTTTGTTTTCGTTTAATTAATACTATCACAGTTCAGTAAAAAATGTTCTTATCTACCAAGATTTGTTAACGTATACAATATTAATAATATTACAAAAGAGCTATATGTGTACTATTAAATAAGAAATGTTCAGAAGCTTATTCTTATACAAAAGGGTTTATTTATAAATTGATAATTTAACAAAATATACATATATAAACTTCTAAGTAGAATATAAAACAAATGTATCAATCTTTCGTACAAAATTGTCGCCAATTAAATCTGATGAATGTGCAAACAAATTCAGACGTAAACTTACACGGTCATGTATATTTTAGAATTGTTTACTGTTAAATACCATTGGTAAATAAACCTGTTAGTATCGTAACTTGTAGCAATGTTAATTTATTGTCAACTTTCTCTTTACTATGTAAAAAG
Source organism: Lasioglossum vierecki (assembly GCA_028455595.1). Lineage (NCBI taxonomy): Eukaryota > Metazoa > Arthropoda > Insecta > Hymenoptera > Halictidae > Lasioglossum > Lasioglossum vierecki. Next base: position 9,156,517 of record CM052344.1, on the reverse strand, counting down.
CATATCATTAAAATAATAGACAATTATATTTTTGTATACAGATGTAAAATTTAACGTATCATTATCACACCGAATTGTAATACGTTGGTCCTCACTTATACTTTAAGCGTGTCGTTTTATGAATTAAAACGAAGTCTCTTGAAACGTATCTTTTACTTTTATCGAATTTAGCGTTGATTCGCTCAATTGTTTGTGTTTAAACCCTTGTCTTCGTATGCTTTTGATTGTTCTGCTTTCCTTGATTGATCGTTTGGAATCATTACGTTGTAAACTCGTTGCTCGTTTCCTTGGCGAATTTCCAATATCATCATTCTTTTCTGAGGAATTACTTGCACTATTAGTGCTTCCAGATGCAATACCAGATGTGTCGGATTCTGGAGTATTTCCGTTCAAGCAGCAAAGTAGACTATCAGTAAGGCCATTGTCGTTTAAAATGTTTGCATCAGACTCTGATTGTTCAAAATCTCCAGTGCGCGAAGTGAAACTGAGATCAACGGGACTAGCGGTTAAAACACTTCTGGATAATAAATACTCCCTAAACGTACTCGTTATAGACATTGTACTTTGTTGAGCATAAGAATCGTCAACAGATGTAAAAAACTTCTCCTTTTTCCCAATATCTTTACCAAAATTTTCTTTATCTTCCAGGTCGATACTTTCTCCATAAATAATTTCACTGTCTACACTATTAGGTCTGTGAGATTCTTCCAAAATTGAAGTACAATTCATTGATTCAATCATATCAAGGTTCGAACTACGTACATTATTAGATAAATTATTTTGATTCCAACTATTATTAACGGTGGCAAGATTACAGAGATTCGAGCCTGAAACCATCATTACTGGTTTTCTAGACCGTGGTGTCATCATTGTTTCCTACAATTATCGTGAAAAATATGTTTAATCTCTCCGATATCATTTTTCATATATGAAATATTATATTATCGTTTATACAAACTGATTCACTAGATATTACCACCTCGATTTTTATCATTATTATTATTTGTAGAGAAGAATGTTTATATAAGGCTGAATATAGTTTCAAACAATGCATACTTTGTGGTGTTGTGAGTTTTTATATAATATATAAGTTTTATACTCATTATATTTACTTTATGTAAACATTCTTCGCTATGAATAATAATTATGAAAATCGAGGTGGTAATATCTGGTGAACCACCCTGTATTAAAAAAAAAATTCCACGACAAGAACTATAAAATTATCAGTAACACATACCTGCATAGCTTTTGTCATTTTAGTGGCACTTTGTGTAATTGGACTCATGCTTTTGTCGTTGTTAGTAATAGGAGTTAACATATAATCATTAGTGACCAGACTTTTACGCAGAAAATTTGATGGTGTTGATGTATGAGCACTGTATACATTCCAAAGTCTATTCTTAACTATGGGCGAGAAATGAATACATGCGTTATCAGGATGCAATTCCATTTTCGAATGTTCTAGGGGCTTTTTGTTGTCCTCGGAACACTTACAAGAAGTCACATCTACATTAGTAGTCTTAGACATTGATAATGTAGGTTCTGAGTTTTGTCTTAGTAATTCACTTTCTCTAGTTTCATGTAGAATACTTTGAGAAGAATACATGTCTGGTGGTTCGCTTAGTTTCCTAGATAATCTAATAATATTAGATACAGTATTACTATCGCATCTTGAATTGCCAATTTTACATTGCTCTTCGTGCAAAGATATGCTTCTATCACCCGTATTGGAAAAAACAGAATCATTCGTATAAGAATCTTCTTCGTATTCTTTAACTGAATTATTTCGACACCAATTCTGATACTTTTCATCTGATTTCTCCTCTTTTATATCTGCGAATTGTATAAACATAGCCTTTCTCTTGTCCTTGTAATTTCTCAATGTAGGAGTATTAAGGCTACCAGTACTATTACTAATACGTTTAGAATGGAGAAGGCTACTGTCAGTATTCATATCAGAGTTGTCCATGCTAAGTTCATCGTCTGATTTACTGAAGAGAACCTTTCTCTCAACTATTGATTTTTCTACATTCTATATAAGGACAAGTATGCAAATAAAATATGTTAGTCGAAATGTGTGATCATAAGCATAATCATGCTGTTAAAAATGTAGTTGACATTCATTGTAAGAAGTATTAGTTTCAATCTTACCGATGATAAAATATTTTCTTCACTACTAGATCTAGTGATATTGCAACCTATATTAAGATCAATGAATTTCTTATGTCCCAAAATCTTCTTCTGAAAAATATGTTTCTTGATCGAGTCCCCAAGACTCTTGGTCCTACAATTTTTAACTTGCCTTGGTGTACCTTGACCGTTCTCTTTGTTAAATTGCTTTACCAGTCTGCGTTTCTTAGCCGATTCTGGCATGGCTTGTATATGAGCGTAAAGCTGTGCTAAAGCTGCCTGAGTATCTTGCGTAGAATTTGCTTTCGCTGTTAACTTATGATCTACAAAACTAAATACAGTATGAGCTGTACCTGTTGTATCCGGTATGGATTCATTTAACTGCAATCATACATCAATAAATTACACTGAAATACTTTAAAATGATAATTGTGATTGGTTAACTCAGAAAATATTACTCACATCTGCCGTTTTAGGACTCAATAATTTTCTTTCCTGCTCTACCCAATATGCTCTAATGTCTGTGGCTAGCTTCGGTGGAATTTCAAATAATTCAATTCCTTTCTTAATCATAAAGGCAACTAAGCATGACAAATTTTGAGAATTAATATGCAAAGCCTCTGGAGACAGCTTTCTCGGACACATTAAGTGTGGAGTGAAAAGCGTAGCCAGAGTGTCGCAATTCATTTTATTATTACACTCGAAGCTAGCCGTTTTATTAAGAAGTGTTAAAACACATTTGAGTAACACTCTGTTCATACATGGTAGAAGTAACAAAAGCAATTGAAGAGACCTTAATAATCTTGCATCATTGCTTCTTGTATCAGAACCGTACAGTTCTAAAATATAAACAAGTGTAAGTTAATTTTGAAAGCACTAATGAAAAGAATTATGTCTTATTATTAGACAGCGGATCTTTATGCAAAATGCAAAATTTTGTACCTGAATTGCTACAAACTGGAGTGAAACAGAAATTTATTCTCTATCTTAGTATGTTTAATATGTTGAAAATAATATAATAGTATTTTCAAATTCTTCCAATGTGTTTACTATTTTAAATCACACCTACTCACTTTTGTCATAAACGCATAAAATCCGTTGTCTACTTATTATAAACATTGTTAGTAGAAAAGAGTGTGCAACTAGGTATGTGATCTTATAAATACTTTACCAGCAATTTGACAGTGTGCAGGATAATGCAAATCTGACAGCAAAGGTTCTGGTAATTCTGCTAAAAATCCTTTCAACACAGACGCGCAATCATGAACGCTATATTGGCCATTGTTGAGATTTAATGAAACGCCCTGATACATTGTGTTCTTCAAATCTTGTTGCCTTGTTAGTTTACCAGTGCGTCGAAATATGCCTTCTTGTATAATATCTTTAAAGACATTCATGAATATAATCAACATGTAAAATTATTACTTTAATAGATATAAGTAATGATTTTATAAGTTTATAGAAATTGACAAGAGATCTATACTTACTTTGTCCTTTGGATAAATACTCTATTAATTGTTTTACTTGATTAATTCCATCCTCGGTTAAACTGGCACCTTCTACACCCTTTTGTAAATTAATTGTTGACTTGGGTTTCTTTGCAAAACCCAAGAGACCCCATTTTTTTAATTTTGCCTTTTCATTGATACAGTCATTGCTACACAATTTAACAATTGATTTTGTACTTTAAAATGCTATGTTTTATAGAGAATAAGTCGAATTACAAACTAACGTTGTATATAAAATTATAGTGAAAAGTTTATCAACTTACTCTTCTGTATTCAGATCCAATTCAAAAGATAGATGCATCTTGACAAGTGTGTGAAATTGTTCTGGATTGACTTTTCGCATTCTAAAAGCCAATTTACCGTCGACATTGTCATTGAAATCTTCCATTGTTTAAACGAGTGTAATGACAATTTAAACACGTTCTGACATATTTGAATCTCACACGCACGCTCGTTACCGTTTTGTCAACGGCGGTTATTTTCACTTTGTCCGAACAATTTCACTATTACCGTAACTATTCCATTCATGGAGCCGCAAATATACTTCATTCTGTACGTAGTGTTAAAAATAATCTGGCAATGTACGACACAAATTATGTGACAATACTATTTTCATTCATTCATAATTGATCAACACGATCGTTCAACCAACCGAACTGTCCGATACTTACCATCAAAAATAACGACATTATAAATCATGGAATGTATAGTCAACATAGCGTGTAAACTTCAGTTTGTGCAAGAAGCATGCGCATGCGCGTCCAAAATAGTAATGCATTGTAACAAAGTATCGCTCTTTCTAAATAAATAGACACTTCTCAAATAACGATAGCCTTTTAGTCTTTGGAGAAAGGAGATTTATTTCTTTCTCTTTATCGCCTTTTATTGAAAAGGACGTCCATCCTCGACCGTGTCTGTACGCTGTAACCAAATTGAATCTACCACCGATTACAGACTCCATACAACAGATGTACCGGCAGACCCGTAACAGTATCTGCAGTATCTATATCAGATTCGCTCTAAGTATTTTCTTTGATATTATGTAATAAGTATTGAGCTGGAAAGAAAGTTCGTAACGTTTACGAATTGAAATTCATATGTTATTATGAATTTTGACACTGAAACATATGAAAATTGACATTGTTTGCATTAATCAACAGAATTGTATTACAACCTGAAGAAACTATGAAAAAGAAACTATTTATTGATTTAAATGCTGATTAAATATGTACCTGCTACAAGAGAGGGTTGCCTTCGTGCAATACTATAAAATTTATCTGTTATAGATGAACGATCTTCATTTTCTAATGTTTGCAGAAGAGCCTCTTCGGGAATCTCGATTTCTTTTGCATTTTTCTAGTTAGGTGAACTCATTGTTTGTCTAGAAAACATAATTAAAATTTTATAGGAAGCTTTATTACAGTCTTCGAGTAGTATAATATATAAAAAGCTAATTATTGTTTACATAATATTTTATCACTAATATATACGATTATACACCCAGTCAGCACGATCTGCCGCCGAGCCCAGCCTGCAGGGCCCCTGACCTGCAGATTCCGTGCAGACCATCGCTTTGAGCTGATCTAGGCCGAGTCGGCACCAGTGCATGGATCCGGGGCAGCACCAGTTCGCACGCGATGGCCACCAGATGGCGGCGTCTTCAGCTTCAGTAACCGAAAAATGGGGTACCTCGAGTACCCAGCAGGATATAACGGCCTCAGGGCTCTGGCCGCTCTGCTACCTTATTCTAGACACGGCACTGTTTTTACGCCATCTGGTGGCCATCGCGTGCGAATTGGTGCACCGGATCCATGCAGTGGTCGGCACAGTTTCTGTAGGTATACTGATGAAGCGTGGGCGCGCAGATCACTTGCAAAATAACCGAGCCCAGGCCCTGCAGGCCGGGCTCAAAATCTGCACAAATGCAAGGGTACGGTATTAGCGGTGTTATTTGATAATAACACAATCACAGGTGTTTCAATAATCAAAAACGCTAGATAAAAGATCAATCTAGGCCACAAGCGCCCTGAAAACTCATATTTTTTCCGTATACAAGGGTAATTTCAATTATTCGACAGTGTATATGTCATGAAAACATCCCAGTCAGCACCATCTGCCGACGAGCCCAGCCTGCAGGGCCCCTGACCTGCAGATTCCGTGCAGAACATCGCTTCGAGCTGATCTAGGCCGAGTCGGCACAGTTTCTGCAGGGCCACTGATCAAGCCTGTGCGCGCAGATCAGTTGAAAATAACCGAGCCCAGGCCCTGCAGGCCGGGCTCAAAATCTGCACAAATGCAAGGGTACGGTATTAGCGGTGTTATTTGATAATAACACAATCACAGGTGTTTCAATAGTCAAAAACGCTAGATAAAAGATCAATCTAGGCCACAAGCGCCCTGAAAACTCATATTTTTTCCGTATACAAGGGTAATTTCAATTATTCGACAGTGTATATGTCATGAAAAAATATTGCTTTGTGCGCATTTGTATGCTTCCGAATGATACAAATTGCGACTCGTAAACGTAAAACTTAGGAGTTTCGAGAGAGATCACACCTAGATCGATCTTTTGTCTAGCGTTATTGACTAGCGAAAAATCAAATTATTGTATTATCGAGAAATAAGAACGCACACTTGCAATCCTGGAAAAAGGAATCTACCTCCGCAAGAGGGCAGCACTAATGTCGCGATTGCCATAGTTATACAGAATACAGGACAGGCCGCACGTATATGCTGCCGAATAATACAAATTACCCTTATATACGAACAAACATATGAGTTTTGAGGGCGCTTGCGGCCTAGATTGATCTTTTATCTAGCGTTTTTGACTATTGAAACAACCTGTGATTGTGTTATTATCAAATAACACCGCTAATACCGTACCCTTGCATTTGTGCAGATTCTGAGCCCGGCCTGCAGGGCCTGGGCTCGGTTATTTTGCAACTGATCTGCGCGCACAGGCCAGATCAGTGGCCCTGCAGAAACAGAGCAGGCGTGCTGACTGGGCAGATGTACCAGCAGACCCGTAACAGTATCTGCGGTATCTATATCAGATTCTCTCTGAGTATTCTCTCTGATATTATGCATATTATGTAATAAGTATTGGGCTGGAAAGAAAGTTCGTAACGTTTACGAATTGAAATTCATATGTTCATTCTATGTAACACGAGAAGTTACCTCAAAAATGGCAAAAAGTAATAGAATAGTGTGGAAAATACGTTGTTGAATAAATCTATGAATAAATATCTGAATTTTAGCTTTCAATTCTAATTTACAAACACTACGAACTTTCGCTCCAACCGAATACTTGCTCTGCACAATTGAAAAGAATACGGGCCTGATTGGGTTCTTAGTTACATGTATTCTTATTGAGCTGAATAATAATGTTTACCAATCAAATTATGCAACAGGCAGAGGCTCCTGTTTCCTATTTCTATTTAGCAACGGACAGTATTGTATTACACGTGACATGGTAAAAATAACTTCTGAGTAATATTCAGTTCATGAAATTGTGTATATTCGTCGAACATCAATTTTTTCGATATTACATTTCAAATAATGCCGCGCTTTCCAACATTTCCAATGTTTCCAACGTCTCGCATGTATTCTCCCCTTTCATTCATTGGTCTAGGAATAGTGAAGTGAATGGAAATATCAACCAGATTATCAACTAAAGAAACAACAACACTTGCATGTGGTACGTCGTTACCTAAATCATTTGAAGGGGTTTCAATACAAATTCCGTCTTTGCAACAATATTTTATTTCATTACTGAATCACCAGACAATAAGAAATAAAGTCTTTTTATGATTCGTCGAATCACGTGATATTATCGAGGAATGTATACTTTTTTACAATAGAATTATTACAAATTGATAGTAACATTAGTAACTGTAAAATTCATTTAGTCATTAGAAAAATGATTGATATATTACAATAAATTACGCATCTATACAGGTACACGTGTAATTTGGTATAAACAGGATATTATTTATGGACAAGAGACTAATTGATAAAATAATGATTACTTGATAAATAAATTTTAATCAATTATAAATGTACTATAAATGAAATATGAAAAATATGAGTGATTATTGTCAGTTTTTAAATAATCAGTTGGCAGCAGTTCAACTGCATGTTATATTTAAATGGAATGTAAACATAGCGAATACGAAGAATGACAGTCCCATTTTTAAATAACTAAGGTACAAGCGTGACATAATTTTTGCTTGTCAACCTGACTGGGTAATATTAAACTATTACAGTTTTATAAAGGTGAACGCATTCAGTGCTCGGTGCTTCATCGGATTAAGTCGAAACTAGCTTATCTCGACTGTCTGAACGATTCTTTATATTTTGGCAATTGGATATCGCGCAGTAACCGCCATCAAAGGATAATAAAAAATATTTGATAAGAGCACTCGTGATAAGAAAAAGTGAGGTTGGCAGACTTAAAACACCTGTGACGATTATTAGTTTAATAGAATGTGGAAGGGATAACATGGCTACCGCCTGGTGACGTTCGTTCGCCGTCGCCGTCGCGAAATCAAATGCTCCCAAAAACATCTGGTGAACATTTATTGATGTAAGTTCCGTAATTTTCTCGTGGGAATCGCGTATTACGTTTTGTGAAAAGTGTGAATCACGATGATGAACATGTGGAAAGTACGGGAGTTGATGGATAAGGCGTAAGTATGATTAAGTCAGTTACACGCGATCTAACCTTGCTTTTACTTTTTTTCGACGCACTCCACTCTAAGTACTTGCATTGATATTCCGTACGATTCGTCCTCAAATTCTAAGTTCATTGTTACTCGTCGCTGTTAAATTATTTGATAAATCGCTTCACGCCTTCGCGATATCTGATAATCGAAATTTCCTTTCTATATTTAAGAAAAAAACGGAATCATTCAAGGTTCCTATGGACTTGTCTCCATATATTTACAGATTTTTCAGAAGAACTTGTGCAATGCTTGTACAGTGTCATTAGTTGAACAAATTATCGACAGATAATTATTCGATCGGGTATAAATTTCTGGGTCAAACAACAGGGGACGTCTTTTTATATGGTATCAAACAATGTTGCATTGTTGTTGAAAGATAAAATCATTTTCTTATTATCTCAATATATTCGTGGCCGCTCTCCTTGAATAATTTTGCATCTTTATTACGCTTTTAAAATTCACGTGTTTGTCGATTATATATTGTTAGAGTAGACAATAGTTTTTCAAAACTTAAAAAAAGAATAATATGGTGAAATGTATTTTCGTCGTAATTATAATGAAAGTGAATAGCTATTTTCAAAACTGCCTTATCAAGAAATTTTTATTTTTAAAACGGCTATATTTAAAAATTATTATCAATTGCGTGAACAAATAGCATACATAATAGCAAGAAGTAAGTTGTCTATAACAAAAACTGGAATGAGCAGACAAGCCGTTTAACAAGTTTACAAACAGGTTATTTTCCGAGCTGCGTAAGATTGCTGATTCATAAAATTTTACAGAAAGTAACAGAATAAATTGTATCCATACAAAATTTATATTTATAAAATATGTTTTCTTTAACAAAACCGTTCGATCGTATACATTCGTGACAGAAGACTGAAATTCGTTAGCGAATGATACTTTTTTAGGGCAATTACGAAGAAATGTCCATAACAATACGTAAAATTTAAAAACATCGTTACGTAATATTTGGTAACAAAATCGCCGACGAAGCCTCGCGCATTTTTCCTTAACAAACTACTCTGTTGATATTTTTCGATTTACATATGGAAGGATGTCATGCATTCTTGCGCTATTTTACTTTCACTCAGTTGTGATTTCATAGAGTGCGCGGGAAAAATATTCATGAAAATCGAAAGCGAGAAGAATGCCACGTTCGGATGAACGTTTAGACTTCCATTTTTTATGCATAATCATGGGGTGTGTTTAGTACAGTGACGGCACCGATACTTGTATGTACACCGCGTGTATACATGTGTACTTACGTATGTACACATACGACGGACTGTTGTGTTAAATAGCGGTTCTCAAACACCAATATTGTCTATACTGTCCGTTACAATGATCCGCTGGTCTGAGTTTATTAATGTTTACGCGATGCTTGAACGTATTTATATATGATACTGTACTATTTCTATATAAATGGTTTGTTTAAAGTGGTAGTCGCAAGTTCCTTTATAGTACGATCGGAAATGCGAGGTTCTTTGCGTTCCGTGGAAACTGAGAAGCGGAAGAACACCATTATCTCGAACAGCGCTTTCTGAATACAAATGCAATCCACAGACGACCACGTGAAGACCCTGATTCGAACCGCGATTGTTCTTTTAACTGATCGTGAGATGTGGTTCCCATGGGCGATATATTTTTAAGCACTTGCTAATTATTTCATTCCACACATGTTTTTTACCACTAAGAAGCGATTGTAAATAATTTTAACGTCAATTGTACCTTTACACAGTTATGTCTACCGGAAATATAGAGTGCAACAATTGCTCGCATAACATCGTTCTTTTTTTCTAAATTAATATATTCGATTTACATACAGGCCTCGGTAAATATTCATTTAAGCAAGCTCAAGGTAAAGAAGATTTATGATAATGTCAGCGTTGTTGGAGGAAATGTTTATTTATGTGATGGTAATCAATACATTCGTTTTTTTCAGAGAATTGATCATTGTTTTTCTGTTACGTACGTTAACATTTCAATTGAATTCGTATACTTTTTTTTACACGGAAAAAATTAAAGATATTCGTTTACTTTGGTTAAATATTTTCAAATGTATTTGAGAGACGTTGGTTTTTACCTTTATCGAAACGTTTTGTTTCGTAACTGTTGTCGAGAGTCGATGTCACAATATCGTTTCTTATCAGAAAATTATTCGAAGGAGATAAGTTCGAGTTCAGATGTGATCCCAAAGCCTTGTATGAATTTCTAGATACGAGCTTGTAAATAACCGTGAAACGTTAAGCGTCGTTAAAGAACTTACGTGTGCGTAACGCGTATATTTATTTTGGTTCACTATTGTGCGTTATCGTTAGAGGAAGAAAATTAGCAATTGGTCAGCTTATACTTTTTGAAAAATACCTTATCTTACTTCACCAATTCATTTGATTATTTTTTTTTGTAAACAAAAATGTACATTCGTAAACTCGAAAGTGTACTTCGTTCAATTTTCTCTTGCTTATCGCGCACTACTAAGCTGCCCTTGGAATCATTATACTTAATGAAGTGATTTTTGATTTCGTATTACGGTTTCGTTACAAATGCCTAATTTTTGTAGGTTCTCAAATTTATTTGTAAGTCTTTCGTAGGTTCCATGCATTCCGCTCGACATGCCTACTGCATAAGACCTTGAACGTAAGCGGTACGATTCTTTGGAAACTGAAAAGGAATGTTACCATTCCTCACTTATTCGGCCATGGCCAACCGTTTAAAGTAATTCAGCCTTACAAAGCTGTTCGGATTGAACGAAAGTTCTTTCGTGGATAGACTACATACATTTCCACAGCAATGTAGATTTCACTAAAAGAAAATAAAAAATATTGGTAAATTCCATCAATATAAACGTATTTTTGTATTTTATAAATTTTCTGAGGTAGTAAATGTAGAATTTTTATAGTCCAGTTCACTCCAGTTACATGTAAAGTCCAGCTATATTTGTATATTTGATTATGATTGGTTTCTCGATCGTTTCAAATATAACTTGAACATTTGAAATATGCTAATGGTCATAATTGACTACTTCTCACCTATGCTACTATGACTATGAGCGTATTTCAGATGCTATATTTATTGCGTGTGTTTACTTTCTAGAGGTGTTATCCGATTTAAAAAAAAAGTGAGTTTTATGTTTTCCACGTTCTCGCTTCGTACCGGAGCGTGACAATTGTAGCTGTTGAAGAGAGCGACAGGTGTAGGTAGTACATAGCACCGTGTCCGGCTACTGTCGCAAATATTTCGATACCTAGATTATGCGATGTTGCTTCATATGTTTTCTTGTTTTTATGATCGCTAGACTACGAATTTTTATGTAAAATAAAAATTGTTCGCATAGATTGCAAGAAACAGGAACTGAATAGACATTTCTTTGCTTCTTTAATCCTTGGCACTCGCGTGGCGACTGCCATTATTCAAAATATCGTTTACTGTATTAAAAATTGCTATCTAATCAATTACTAAACGGTTAAGTATTGTATATCAATTTCGTATCCATAAAATGAAAAAAATCATATAAGATGGAATTATTACCACGTTTTTTTCAGGTTGGATGAAATGTTTAATTTTCGAGTTAAAATAACTGAGTGCAAAGGGTTAATTGTTTGAATAATTCGAAAATAATATATCGATAGCTTAAATTTATTACTCTATTGCTTCAAATACCGTTTTCCTAATAAATGGATAAAATCCGTCTTCTAATAATCACACGTTATTCGCAATTTTTCATAAACGCGCAATAGACGAGACTACTCTTCTTACGAATATTGAAAATTTAACTTTATTAGCATTTTTTACAGTTTTCTATCGTAAAGATATAATCTTAATGTACCGTAGACAAATTGTTGCAGGCTCCCAAAAGGACTACCATGGACTCCATATTCTTTATAAAACAGTAGAAACATACTAAATTCGTAACACATTAATTTTAAACACGTTTTTCTCGAGATAAGACTGGAAACAGACTACATTTCAATCATTTTATTATTGGATTGAATTCATGAGTAACCCCCCTCCTCCTTCTATTATAAATATTTACTCTTTGATTAGGCGTATCACTGATCCTTGCCGGAATTATTTAATCTCACACGTATGGATAGAATATAGTCCTAATCAACTATATTTGACATTTCGTGATTTATCGTCAATGTATAAACAACTCCGAATAAATATCGAATATCGATAAAGGTAGCTACTGGTTAGGTTTGCCTTCTCCACTGATAGCCATATTCAATTTTAACATTTTTTCCGATGGAATTCTGAAAAAAAACAAGATGTAAACGTGTGTATTGCTTTCTATACACTATGAAATAACAGATAGTTTAATATAATTTGATCACACCGTAATGCAAGAATAGTCCGTACGCGGTATAAACATACCGTGTGCAATTTTAATGGAACCAGTGACCGGAATATGGGGGTTTGACCTGTTTCAGATGCGATTTCATATTGGGGATGATTTCTATATGCAGGGATATCGAACAAATTATATTATGACGATAATAAATGCCACTTTTATATTAAAACGACGCGATCGAAAAGAAATTCGTATAAAAACAATGTCTGTCGAGCGATAATGGAAAACGAACGTATGAAAGTATTGTGTTCGAGCAGAGGCGTAAAATTATTGCGCAATTAGCAGGTGTTCGTACAGTCTGCACGTAAACAGTGAAAGTAATATTACATCGGACTCATTATCCGCGGCATATACGTTGTTTTTCATAGCTAAACGTTGAAACCTGTAATTATCGCAATTTATTAAGGAAATCAAATTTCATTTTACAGGACCAACGTGGTAATGAATTATACGGAAACAGAGGCCAAAGTTCGGGAAGCAACAAACGATGATGCGTGGGGTCCTACCGGTATGAATTTTAATTTCGAAAGCAGAACATTTTTGTGCGAAAATGTTCCATTCCCTCAAATCTATCAATGTGCAATCATCGGGGTTTATATTTTAATTAAGAAATGCGATATACTAGATCTATAAAGTTTATTACACACAGTTCGATTTATGATTTCAACGTGGATAGCGAAAATTGTCCGTTATCTATGGTATTTTGTAAATAAGGTTCTAGTCAATCCGTCAATTTATGGATTTGTTGATTTCTTCTTTTTAAAAAGCTTCAATAAACTTTCCGAGGCTGAATTCTTTGTACGCATTTGTGCTGATGGTTGCTTGCACCCTTGCACATTTATTCGTCGAAGCTCAACGTATGGCGAAATTAATTGTGCTACTTGCATTACTTCAGGGGCAATGATGCAAGAACTGGCTCAGGCTACATTCACATACGAGCAATTTCCCGATGTAATGTCCATGTTGTGGAAACGGATGTTGCAAGAAAAACGAAATTGGCGTCGGACTTACAAGGTATGCTTGCTTGTACTGTATGTATGTGTCTAGTGACTACAATGCATTGAATATGCTACTTGTAAAATGATTTATTATATAAAAATTCAATTTCATTTTAACCCTTTGCACTCGAGTGATGACTCGGAGGCGCCACCTGTATCCTATTAATTTGTCCTTGAATGATTCTCTTTTTTTTGCAGTCTCTTTTACTTTTGAATTACCTCGTTCGCAATGGTTCGGAAAGAGTGGTCACATCGTCTAGGGAACATATTTACGATCTCAGATCATTAGAAAATTACACTTGCATCGATGAGTATGGAAAGGATCAGGGGATTAACATAAGGCATAAAGTTAGAGAACTAATTGACTTCATCCAGGATGATGATAAACTAAGAGATGAGAGAAAGAAAGCGAAGAAGAATAAGGACAAATATGTGGGACTATCCAGCGAAGCAATGGGAATGCGTTTTGGTGGTGGTGATAGATGGACGGATAGTCCGAAATGGGGAAAAAGTAGTATAGATGCATACAATGATTGGGACAGAGATAATCGTAGTAAAGGTTTCGAAGACACAAATAACAGGTATACTAGATAAATTAAGAAAATATTAATTATTAGGACCTGCAGATTAATCAACTATTTTTGATATTCGTTTTTCAATGGGCGTTGCCGCAGTGATGATGGTGAAAGAGAAGATTCGGATAACGACGTTCATCCAAATCCGAAAAGAGGTGGTAGAGAATACAGAGATACTATGGAAAATTCAGACCATGTTAACAAAATTAGTAATGTATCTGTTGCTTCCACGAATGCTTCGCCAGCACGATTTCCACGAACTATTAAAAAAGTAGATCTAGGTGCTGCTGCAAATTATGGAAGGGAACAATCCAATGTAAGTAATCGATATTAAACCTGCAAGATTAAAATCTGTAATGTCTGCGGACTTAATCAGATAGGAGAATTTATAAGTTGAATTAAATTTACAGAATGGCGTATCTGGATTACAAAACAGCTCCCTATCTTTGCCTATCAAGCAGAAAAGTAAAAACGATATTTTAAATGATATTTTTGATTCTCAAAGTGAGAATAATACTAAACCATCGGTCGATGAAGACGAGGATTTTAATCCAAGAGCATCCGCTCAACCTGCTGTACAGAGTCAAAATGCTAACACAGATTTTGGAGATTTCACTAGTGCGTTTGGAAGCCCGACTGTAAAAACGAAAGATAATAGTGATGAATTTGCAGACTTTACCTCTGCGTTTACCTCGTCTGTAACGATATCTAATCCTGCTGTACAATCACAAATGCCACAGACACAAATCAATGTAATAGGAGCAACAATACCAAATATTAATAATTCAGCGATCAACAACGCCAATAATACCATGTTCATCAATACACAGTCAGCTAGCACACCTTTAACAACTATGAACTCTGCAAATTCTAATACGAATAGTAATTTGTTCGATAGTTTAAGTCAACAAGTGCTCAATAATCAGCAGGCACTGAACAATAACGCTGGTATGTTATGGAACATTTCAAATTATTATTTATTTTATAAATACTAATGTCAGACTTGAATGGATGCTAATATCATTCTTTTTGTAGCGCCTTCAAATACAGATCTTTTATCAGATTTAGATACTCTAAATTCAATGTCCAGCATCGATAGGCAAGTAAACAATACCAATAATTCCAACCTTTTCACAAGTGTGGGTTCTCCTGTTGCAGCTAATCAAGGAGGTAAGCACATCAAGATCAGTATATTCAGAACTTTATGATTCCATAATGTTTGTACACGTATTTTTTAAGTCTAATCGAATATTTAGAAACATCAATTTATTTCTTAAAATATGAATTTATTTCTTAAAAAATTTCAGACAAGCGACTTTCAAGATAAAACATATGAAATAATTATTTATTTATAATTTTCAATATTATAAAGTTAATTTTTTGATTTAAAAAAAATTAATTTCACGTATAGTATGTCATATACTATTTTTAACAAACTTCCGCGTACTAGCGGTAACAATTGATTGACTCGGAGATAACGATCGATTTATATAACATACATTTGATACTTCTCGACATGAAAAATTGTATAGACCTAAAACATTATTGAATCATGGAGTTTAGAATTTAGAATGTGTTGATTATTGTAAAAAAGCTTTTTGTTATATTTTTCTTTGAAACTTAAAAGAATAGATTATCTTTAAAGATAATATAATGCCCCCAAGAGAAACTTTCATTACAGCTTTCGAGATGGAAGAAAGCACCACTTCAGCTGAAAGTCTTTCAAACCATGCTGCAAACCAACTTTTGGAAGAATTATATCATATGGGTCCTATTAAAAGTCATAACACTTTGGAAAAACTGAAGTCGAATATTTCTGAATACATTAAATTCTTACCGGGCCCACTTACGCCACAAAAATACAGCAATCTTGATGTTGACAGAAAAGTTGATTGTATATTACACGGAAAAATTTTAGGAGAAGTTATCGAAATGTTTGACTCCAATTGGCCATTAAAGAATAACACGTTAGATCCGTTAATTAAACAATTGATAGTAATCGACGGTGCAACATTACCAATTCTAGCCGAATCTTTATCTGTTTTAATCTATGCACTAAAGAAATTCGAAGACGAGAAAAGAATCTACACTATTTCCATAATTTTGGAATTATTAGTGAAAAGCGACGCTGTGTTCTCTGGAATAATCGATGCATGTAAATGTCGACCAAAAAATATAAGGCAAGAAGAGGAATTAGATCAAACATGGCACGACGTTGTGCAAATTATAATTTCATTGCCTAACCGAGTAGCTAATAAGCTGAAGAGTAAAACATTGGATACTTTTCGTCCTCAAACATATTTCAAAATTATCAATTTTCACATTTCTCGAGTATTATCCTTCATAAATACTGGGTTACAATACAACATTGATGTAGACACTAAACTGCTAACATTGTTGATTAGTAAATTAGTAATCGTTGCAAAATCAGAAAATATGTTGCCTCTTGTCGCTATTTTAGCGGAATGGTGTTTCGAAAATAAAAATAATGAACAAAATTTAATACAAAATTTACTAAAAGAATTAGATACATTGAGTATAGCGCCAATAGCTGTATCATTTCTAATGCATTGCGATGTAAAATCTGGTGTTCTTCCAATTTTTGGAGATGCATTATCGAATTCAAATTGGAAATATACATTGACAACCAAAATTCCGTTAATGTGTTATTATAACGATGAAAGGGTAATCATAAATTTGTCTTCATACTTATCTCAATTTCTACATCGAGACCGTACTCTGATTGAATTGCTAATGAAACTTCTAGACATTTGGGGTGATAGAAGTGCTTTGAATCATACTTCTGTAGAACAACATAAATATATTACAAAATTGATTGTTATGTGTTTGAGGAAATCAAAGGGTCATTTAAGTTGGGACGACAAAGACAATATTCAGAGATTATTACTTGCAGGTGTATCAGTTCACTTCGAAAATACGCATATTATTTTAAGAGCAATGGGAATGTGCGTCGGTGAAATTTTTAGTAAGGAATTAGCTGAATCAGACGATGTGCCAAAACTTTCTTTTGATTACGGAAATATGCCGGGTGAAGTAATAGATTTAGTTCAGTCTATAAAAGCATTAAGTATAGAAACCGAAAGTGCAGAAGCAAAGAAATGTGCAGAAGTGAATGAATTCATTCTTGATGATATCGAGTTTGACACATTGGGCGATAAGAAGTTATATGAACTGGGTATAGAATGTAATCTTTTACCTAAGAAAAGAATAGAAACTACTGATGGTGGTGATAGTACTGAAGAAATTTCTCTAACAAATTTACAAAAATTGGATACTTCTCATAAAGAAACTGAAAAAACTAGTGAAGTAATCAAAAGTAACGATACAAATGATTCAGAACTAGACAGTGATGATGACTTAGTGCCATACGATATGTCTCACGATACTAAAACTATTGAAAAACTACGACCTGTCTATTTACGGGATTTACGTGATAATTTAGTAAATGAAAAAAATTCCACGAATCCAGACATTTTCTCCGAATCTTTAGAAGTCTGTGAAAAATTAATATTATCACAATTACCAGGTGACGATGTATCATTTGCTATTGAACTGCTTGAGCTCCTTGTCACTCTTAAAGAATCTTCTCATGTTGAACACTTTGATGTATTACAATTCAAGTCTTGCGTAGCTATAGTTACCATTTATCCTAAAGAATGTGCTGAATACCTGTGCGAACAATTTTACATGGAAGTGGATAAATATTCTGTAAGCCAACGATTATTCTTCCTAGACATACTAGCTGAATCAGCAAGAAGATTGTCAAGTATTCCAGTTGTTGAAGACGAAGAGTATGATTCTAATGAATCAAAACTTAAACCAAAGAGAAAAGAAACTTCGAACAAAGTATCCATTTTCATTAATACTGAGAAAAGTCAACAGTACAAGGTACTCTATAGCGATGACATTGACGACTTTGGAAAGTTTGATGATGAAACTGTGCAAGATTGGCGAGAAATTGTTGACGAGAGAATTAAACAAAATACAAGAAGATTTGCACATAGTGCGAATTCTCCTAAAACATTCGCAAATAAATTTGGAAATGTTGCGTCTTCGTTTTTCTATCCGCTTCTGTATAGTTTTGGTAAACAGAACACTTGTTTAAATAGTGGATTGCAAATATTTTCAGACCAAGAGAACATTCTGTTGATTCGATATCTAAAAACATTGTCAACCATAATGGTTTCAGCACAAAATTGTTTGTTAGCTCCTAAAATGGGAAAAGAAGTTTTAGAAGTATCATGGACCCTACGATATCATGATCAAGCAAAAGTTAGAGCGGCCGTGATAGAAAATATTATAGCTGTACTTATTGCCGTACCAAAAGATACAGTTATAAATGAACTATTCGAAATTATTATAGAAATAAGATTATGGCTTTTAGATTCGTCTCAGAATGTAATTACTGGGGATCATGATAAAGAATGTAGAACTCTAGGTGCCAGCGTAATATCTTTGATTGATTCCATTATAGGTTCTACATTTATCCAACAATAATAAACTCCAGTAAAATGTTTACTTAATTTAAAGAATTTTAGTGTAGTTAATGAAACCTTTAAGTATTTTTTTACAACTTTTCTCATTATTTATCGCGTCATAAAATTATGAAAAACTTAAAATATAAGTTACATTAACTAAAGTTGAAACGACTGATTTTTTAAAGAACTGTAACACCTCCAAGATAACTTGTGTTAAATAAAAACAAAATTTCATTATATTAAATAAACCAATCTATGTATTACGAACTTTTAAATATTTTTACCTTTTTAACACATCATTAAGTTAAATTTTAAGATACTTGAACGAACGCAATAAAGTATTAAAGGGAAAGATGTATTATTACAACTAAAACGAATGTCACGTTTAGGACCAATTGGATTAACGTCAGTTACAAATCTTCTTACTCCTACGTCAACCAATGCCAAAACGTCATACCAGATTTCAAGTAACGCACCTGTACAAGTTGGGTCTACATGGGCTGGTTCCGGATTGAATATAGATCTTGACAACATAATGGGAAGTAAAGCAAGACAAACAGGACCTGCGCCAACAATGAATCAAATGGTCACAAATAGTCCACAGCATCAAGTTCAACTTATGAGTAAGTGATTAATATAATGTATAATATTCATTCTTTATTGATACAATGTAATTTCTTAATTTCAAAGTAAGATCTTAATTTCATCATACTTAAAATTTTATTACGATGAATTAAATTCCTGAAAATCTATGTATATAATTGAGGGCAAAATCAAGTGGAAAAAACCCTTTAAAAACTCGAGTAGTTTGGTCCAATTTTAATAAAGTTTTTAAATGGTGTCCACTTTATTTTGTTCTTGACTGTAAATTGCAATTCTAGCTATCAAGAAAATTTTATATGGTTAACATCTATTACATAGTATTATCAGTAGTATGATAAGCTGTTAAAGAGATAGTTGATTTAAATACTATCAATGTAATTATTTTAGCATCACCACATATTGGATATACATCACCTACGATTCAACAACAGCCAAAACAACAACAAGCAAATCCAGCATTTTTCCCAGCATTTCAATGAACATTTAAATAATTGAATGCTAACATTAGTGAAACTAAGAGGCATAAACTGGAGTTGAAATAAATTTTCTATTTTCTGGGCGGAGCAATCTAATTATATACAGGGTGCAGCTGTAAACAATTCCGTTATATAAATGTGAAAGAAAAATGATCAGTAAAATATATTGAATAATCATGTGTTCACAAATAATTCAGAAAATATTTCAAATTTTTGAGTTGAACAGTTCATATTCTATTATATGAATTCTGTTGCTATTGTTTTTCGTTTAACTAGTAATTAGAAGTATGAAAAGCAATTCATTGATGAAGGTAATACATATATACTCGTGACGAGTGCTGAATAAATTACGTGACTAGTTAAAACTTTAAGAGCAGCTGTATAGATTTATTAAGTTTCAATATATCTGTGAGCATGTATTTGTCAAAGTGATACTTATAGAATAATATATGTTCCCAGTAACATTCCGCAATATAGATATTGCATTTTTCTAACGAATATTTATGTTATTTGCAAATCATGCGGGAACAAATCATGAGAGACTTGTCCTACACATTTTATACATAATGTAAATTGAATGAATTTTACGACGAATCAGGATTATGCCTTACGTGTATAATGTATTATAAGAATGTATGCATGAAAGTGATTTATAGAAATTTATGGGTAATGTAGTATACTAATACTTTTATTTACTATTGGATACATGAGAAATTCTGTTAAACGTTATTTAATATTTCGAGGGAGCGGAGAATACTTTTACAAAGGTTAAATATAGTTAAAATATAATTATTGCAGCCTTTAAAAAGCTGTGTTTATATTGTCAACGTGACAATGTAAATAATCGTTTCACTTTTTTATTATGGATATTCGACGTTGATGATATTCGTCTATAAAGAAGAGCCGAAGACGCAATAACATCATTAATGATAAGTGCTTCCCTATTATAATTAATTTTGCACGAGGAAAAAACCTAGTATTATTTATCAGAACTATATGAAATTAGTACTATTTAAGAAGATATAGGTGAATATAAAAAGCATGTGGCAGGATATGAGATATTATTACTTTACAAAACGAGGCACAGAGGCACAAAATCAGCGTAACAGAATGTTTTTGCGCTTTACGAGTGCTCCACTCAGCATGGTGATTAATACTATGTGTTTACGATTCATTGTTAACTATGAAACTATTCGAGGAGTTTGTAACTATGTATTAACACATAATTATACAAAAACTTAATCATCCTTATGATTGAATGATATTCTAGAACTTTTTTAAAGTAGGCGAAGAAAGTAAAAAAAATTACTAAATAACACTTCCTTAGTTACTTATTATTAACAATTTAAAAAATGCATATCTTTCTGAATAATTGTTTACATAATTATCATGATGAGAGAAAGATAGTTATTAATACTTAAGTATTACCTATATTAGAGTATTAAGTCGTATTTCCTTTATGTGTGCTGTTTATTAGCAATGATTCCATAAATCTTTGCTGCATGATACTGAAATACATTATAGAATGGTTTGTTATAGAGTATTTAATTAATGAAAAGATGTTGCAAATTTTGTCTGCATGCTGTACTCGTTACTTTTTATTTGCAATAGTATACATATTTTATATACACTATATATATTTCGTAGTAAAGTCTATGTATCGGTTGTATTTTCATATATAATATAATAGACACTATAAGTTTTTGTTATGTATGCTATGAAAGGAGAACATTTTAGAAATTATTTCAGAATTTGCAGCAAAGTTTGGTTTTATATTTTACACGTGTTCTTGAATGAATGATCTAGGCAATCCATTGCTTTCATTAGAACATGTATTATAAGTAATAATATATATATACATATATATAGTACAGACGATTAGAAAGTTTTATTGTTAAGTTGTTATCTCAGATTCTGTTTCAATTACTGTAAACTTGATGTGAAACTATATACTTACAGGCTTCTATGCGAGTATCAGAGACTGAATCTTGTAAGGGAGAAACGAATCCTTTACATTTTCCATTATTTGAGCATTTTATATATATGAAACAAAATGTTTGATGTAGATGGGAATATATTTTTAAAGTATTCAAATATACATATAGGTATGTGTATCAGTATATGTACATACACATGTGTGTATTCTTGTACAAACATAAACAATTATAGTCAATACGAGTAAGCGTTGATACTACTGTCATTGAAGCCGCTTGACATACAGAGGCACGATTACAGTCTAGAATTACAGAGGCCTTTACAAAGTCAAAACGGATAAAACAGATAAAAAAGATAGAATCATCGAAATTACAAATCTCCTTTGCTTAGTGAATAAGTTTTATAAATTTTTATGTAAAACATTGGTGACACGGTATATATATATATATACTTGAAAAATTTATATTAATTTTAAGTTTCAAAAAAATACAATGGAAAAAGAAATTAATATTTATATATCATCTTAAATTTGCTTTACTAATTTTTTTCCAAGAATAAATTATATTTTCATGCGATTTGCGGGCGATAATATTTGCTCATTGTACATTTGATGAGTACGATTTATGAATTTCATTTAATTATACTTTGTTAATGTCATTTATGTAATCGTTACTGATGTACTTATATAAGTACGTAATTGTTTATTGTGTATATAGATATTGAATATCTATATATATCTATATATATGAAGCAAGTGACAAAAAACTAACAAGTTGCAAAAGTTTCAAAAATGATTTTTATTGTTATATCTTTATATTATATGTATAATTGCGTTTATATTGGAGTATTTCGCAAGTAACAAGTATTACATTGAAATCACTAAGCAATACATGTATACTGGTACATATCAATGTTAATCGCGCGTTTAGAATACATAGTTACATACGCCTTATCGTTCTATGTATAAAAAAAAACATTATTATTCCTCTAGTAAAATTCAGGACAGTCATTATGTCGCTTATGGTACATACGTGCGAATGAAAACTGATAGTTCATTGTCAATTCTTGACTGAATATTGTTTACAGTAGTCGCGATATTTGTAATTATGAATTCAGGTATTTATACTGACATCACAGTTTTATCGTTATTAAATGCTCATTGGTGCTGGTGTTGATATGAATTATTAACTATTTTAATTTACATCATATTTAACGTATAAAAAGTACCTTGTCCTTGCATTGGCAGTGCTCAATTAATTATCCTCTACAATAGTATTTTCCTTCAAAACTCGAACGCAATTTCTTTCAACAATAAATATTTTACGATATCCTCGAATAGGAATAAATATATATTGCATATATTGAAGTTCTTTATATGTTCTTTTATACAAATAATCTCTGATTACTCAATTGGTATTACAAATTTACTTTTTTAATGAAACATTTATATTGATTGTGAAATAAAAATTGTATTTTTGCTACACTAAAGATTTATATTTGTATTATGTTTAATTAGTAAATGTAAATTACCGAGACATATAATTCAGTAAAATTATAATTAAACAAAAAATTAAAATAGTTGGATATTAAATATTTCATAAGAAATTTATTTTCTTAATGAAGCAAGTAATTTAAGATAATTCTAACAGTGTAAAATTCTGAGAATCAAACATTTTGCTGTTTCATTCGAATAATAATACAATTGTATAAGTGAAAAGTCAATTACAAACACATTTACAAATCCGAGTACAAATATATACATTTATTTCTACTTTTGTACATGTTAAATTCTGTGGAAGTGAAACAAAATACAAAAAGGAAATAACTCTTAATGTGCATACATGCACACCATAACTTTTTACGTTACGAGAGATTATATTTTACAGTTCTTTTATAAAATAATACAGGTTTTCGAAATAAATTTCAAGAGTCAATTATATATATATATATAATGAAAAATACGTCTATAAATTATATAATTCAGTTGTCAGCTTTCTTTTACAAGTGGTATCCTTAATTATTATAAAACTAAATAATAATTCTATAAAGATTATAATTATCATAGAAATTATTTAGAAAATATATTCAATATTCCAATTCATATGTAAGTTTCACCATTTATGGAGTACTTAGAATGCTTCGTCGATACAATTGCATGAAGTCTCCGAAATATAGTTATTTTATTCAGCTTCACCCAAACTCTTTGACTTTTTCTTCTTCTTCTTTTTCTTTATCGGTTCCTCTGTTTCGTCTTGTGTACCATTTTCAATCAATCCGTTTTCACCACCATTCTCTGTTCCATTTTGAGTTCCATTTCCTAGAACTTCGCTTTTTCTTTTCTTATCTTTCTTCTTTTTCTTTACGGGCGTTTCTGTTTCCATGCTTGCTAAGACTTGTGCAGTTTCTTCTAATGCTTCTTTCATTACATCTATATTCTTCTTAGGTATTTCACCAGTCTCGTAGAATTTCAATCTATCTTCTACTTGCTGTCTCAATTTTTCACCGAACACGTTAGTTGGTGTATCGGTAAAACAATCAATTCTTGATGCTATGGAGCATTTATTTGCAAGATACCTTGAAATTCTACCTTTATTCTTTGTACCTGCACGACCAATGAAGGTTGAATGAAACAGCAATCCATATTTTGGAGTGTTACCTCTAGTTTTCAATGCTCTGAACAAAGCTTTTTCAGCGCCCAATATTTGTACAGTGGAGGCAGGATATTTCGCCAAGTTTGTAAGAGATCCAGCATGCGCTATTAATCTAGCTCCTACTTGGTCGCCTATCAATGTAGCCAAGTTTGGCGCCACCCCAGCCATCTTAGATCTTAAATATTCTGATAATTGTTTTCTGTAATCGGCCAAAGCAATTACGCGTCCCGCAAACATTTCAATATTAAGAAGATCAACAGGACTAATATCCATTCCCATGGACGATTTTGAAGCATCAATGATTGCTTGAGCTTTAGCACTATCCATAACAATTTCTTCCAGTGCGTCCAATTTTTCTTCCGTCAGTTCTTTTCTGTTCTTTATTAACTGTGTAACTCTGGCGTACATATAATTTTCGGGAACTATTTTTACGAGTTCTGGAAAATGATAGCTGTACCATTCCCTGTAATAGAACATTACAATAAACATCAGTAACTAGTTTCAAATTCTGCTTACGTATGTAGAAAAATTTTATCAAAGGTGCTTACCTTATACGCATACTGAATGTGTTTATATCTTTATCCAACTGATCTAACAAAGCTATGCTCTGTATTATCATATTATCCACACGATGAACATTGAACTTGACTTTAGCTCTGGAATAGCTATGACCAAGACCAAGTTGCGCGATACCAGAACTTTTAATGGTGAAACCTTTTACCAAGTGGTGAAAATGAAATCTAATTCCTCGAATGATTTCTGGAATGGCACCAGTATGATCGCACTTTATATTCAAAGCTTCGGCAATGCTAGCTCCAAGTTTCGGATCCAGAACACCAAGGACAATCTTATCCTTCTTTCTTGCTTTTGGTATACATGAATCCAAGAATAGCAGTAATTCTTGAGGAACGACTCCTTCGGAAACGCTATTTATGTTTTCCAAAGCTGCCAAAGCAGTTTTAAAAGGTGAGAAACCGATAAGTTTCACGACCGAGTTGAAACGTGACAATTCTGTGACAGACGCCTCGACCTGAGGAAGTAGCATGCCGACTTCCTCAAATTCTCTGACGGAGAAGACTGCATAGCCAGCAGCATGTTCGTACAGGACAAATAGCTTCGACTGAAAGATTGAAAAATAAAAATTATGTAGACTAACGTTTATTATGTAGAATAATTATGTAGAATTTTATGGATGAAAAACAATTGAACTACAAGATATCACAGTTTTGCATATTCATATGTATAAAGTAAAAACTGATTAATTGTCGTAATTCTTAATGAATATAGCCTGGCCTCAAGCGCCTTTACACATGTTTTTACGAATAGTTTGGTAAACATTTTTTATATGTAATGTGTAGTAAACATTTATCAGGCGGTGTATTGAAAAACAATAATACGAAGTTGTAAATATTGATCTAGGAAATAGCGTTATCGTATTTGTTTAATGCATAATATTTTTCAGATTGAATGAATTATTACACTGTGTAACATTACATCGAAGCCGAACATACTTGAAAGATCTACGTATATTCAATATCGAAGAAAGGTTAAACGAAATGTTAATAACAATCTAATTGTTGTGCTGTCTTACCATGCTTCCTTTATTGTATATCCTATTCAATTTTCAAACAATCGGTACATAACTGCGAAGACGTGCTGCTGCGGTTAGGAAGCGACCATGTGTTCCGGATACGAGACGCAGCATAAGCGGAAAAAAGATGGAGTCTTTAATGCTTCCTGAAATTTGAATGGCTGAACGCCGATATTTCTCTGGACAATATCTGTGATTTCAAAGTTGTTTATTGAGAATCAAACGTACAGTTGCACAAAATCATCATACTTTTTTGTAACAGCATTGATCGCATAAAATTTATTCGTATTTCATAATATGTATGAAGCAATATGTAATACGATACTTAGATTTAAATACATACATAGACGTGCTCCGTTACGTTATATGTATTTAGGAGTGAATAGCTCCGCTTGTTTAGCAATACTTACATTCGATTTAAACCAATTTTTACTGAATATATTAGTATCTAAGTTTATCGCTACTTTGAATAAATCTGCTCTAAATTTATAGTAGTTCCATCGATTAGTGGAACTACGTTCTCTTGCAAAGTATGCGGGTTGTTTTACCGTGTATAGGTTATGTTTATGTGTATTATTTTCATTGATTTTCATTGTGGTTTTTTCCTCTTTTCAAAGAATGGAGTCTCGGACAGAATTCAAAATAAAATCTCCTCCGACCGATGCAATTTCGGCGGTTGAATTCGGGCCGAATTCAACGCAGTTCCTTCTGGTTTCATCATGGGACAGTACAGTGCGGTTGTATGATATTCATGCTAATACTATGCGATTAAAATATAATCACGATTTGCCGGTTCTAGACGTTGCATTTCAGGTAATCACGAATTCATCAGTCTTTTCAATCGATAGCTTTCCATATAACAGTTCGTTAATTGTAGAAATAAATGAGTTATTGCACTTATGTTTATTCGAAACAGAAAAAGAGCAAAAGAAAAATAAAAGTATAAACACTGACAGAGTAATGTAAGTTAAAGTTTTCTGTGGTAAGACAAATAACAATTAAGGAATCGAAACGAAATTTATATGTATTTTTTACACATACGTAGTGCTATACATACTTGTGTTATAGTTTTGATTTCATGCTTGATGTTATTGTTAAACTATATTCATTATTTCTGTAATACAATTTCAGTTTTTGCTCACTTGCAATGCTGTAATCGATAGTTGTTTTCACACAGGATGCTGTCCATGCGTATAGCGGAGGTTTGGGAAATACATTAAAAATGTATGATATTAATAGCAATACAGGTATTAATAATTATTTAGAATTATTCATTTACATTCGTACAGTTGAGCCTCGATAACTCAAATCTCAAGGGAAGAAGTAAAATCTTCGAATTGCAGAAAAAAGTTTCGACTTATCAAAGTCTTCAAGTAAGAGAGGTTTACCCTATGAAAATTTGACTTACAGGGGGTTTGTACAAGAGTATAATTTATTGATTGTGATAATTTGAAAGAAAGAAAAGTTCAAGTTTTGGAGATATTTATTCCTAGACAGTGGATTTTATACATTTATGACAAAAAAAGAGTAAGCGTAATTTGTCTGGAGGATTTAAAAACGCTATTATATTATTTTAAGCCTATTAAACATGTTAAAAAAGAAAATAACTTTCTACATCACTCGAGTTTATCGCAAATCAGGTAGAAAATATCTATTTTGCATAAACAGTCTATTTATTACATACATAAAGTAAATATAATCTACTAGATTAGGACAGATTATATTCTATGAAACTTCGTAAAACATTTACTACTGTGTTGGCTTGTTCTGTTTTTACATTTGTGGGAAGTAATTCGAGTTAAAGAAAGTTCTATCGAGTTATCGAGGTTCGACTGTATTTGGAAATTATTACTGGAACCTATATTTACATAGATATATTTTAACAGAATCAGTAATGGGAACACATGATAAACCAATTAGGAAAATTGAGTATTGTACAGCAGTAAATGCAATATTAACTGGTGGATGGGATGCAGCGGTAAAACTCTGGGATCCAAGAACACCCACTTGCGTAGGTAGTTATTTACAACCAGAGGTTGTCCTAGCATTGTCCGTGTGCGGAGATAAATTTGTAGTAGGCACTGCCAAAAGAAAAGTTTGCATTTGGGATTTGAGGAACATGGCTGGTATGTTTCAAAGACGTGAAAGTAGTTTGAAGTATCAGACACGTTGCATCAAAGGTTTTCCCAATGAACAAGTGGGTATTAGTTTCGTAAATGTAACATTAATATTATTATTTAAACAGAGCAGTGTTACAATGTTCGAATTATTTTCAGGGATACGTTCTTAGCAGTATAGAAGGCCGTGTTGCAGTTGAATATCTCGACACTACACCGGAAGCACAAAAAAAGAAATATGCTTTCAAGTGTCACAGGATAAAGGAAAATAATGTAGAACATATATATCCCGTGAACGCTATTAGTTTTCATTCAACGTACAATACGTTTGCCACTGGTGGTTCCGATGGATACGTTAATATTTGGGACGGTTTCAATAAAAAGCGTTTATGCCAGTTTCATAGATACAATGCTGGCGTTGCCGCGCTTAGCTTTAGCCACGATGGTTCTGTACTGGCTATTGGAGTGTCGTATCTGAACGAGACTGAAATTCCACCAGGTGGAAAAGATGAAACTGAGATTTATATAAGATATGTAAACGACCAGGAAACCAAACCGAAATAATATTGTACTATTGTAAAATAAGTTTTTATAAATGTAATAGATCGGAAATGTGTTTCAATTGCGATCTGCTTTATTAAAGCAGTAAACATTGAACGTTACAGACTTCTCATAAAAATTGCTCCACTTACAATGTGTACAAGAAGCCTGGCAAGTTGTTCAACAAATTTTACTTACTGGTTAACGAGTCATTTTGCACAAAAATTATCGTATGCATTTAATTAATCGTTTATACCACGAATAATATATTGGGTGAAATGAAAGAATGACTTCAATGTATTTGTTTTATTATAATTTATTTGAAATATACAAGTATATAATATACTGTACAAGTTATATTATATACAAGTATATACAATGATATGATACAAATATATACATTCTATTGTTGTATTTGAATCATTGTAATTTTAATATGATGACACATGCTAAGAATTTTTTTGTATCTAATGGTACTTGTTGTTCACGGTAAACAGTTGAACATACAACCAAAGTTCGTTGAATATTTCACGGGTCATTTTGTATACTAATAGTGTTGTATTTTACATTTTTATAACTTAAATAATTAACTATCGATCACAAAAACAATATAATAGAACTAAAAAGCTGTTTGGAATTACTAGACTAGTCAAATTTTAATAAAATATCTCTTTTTTTTGTACGAAACATCTTTTATTTATATAACTTACCAATGAAGCAGTATTTACAAATTAAATAGTATGTCCTATTATTTTATAATACCTTTTGTAGTTTATCCTATAAGTAATATTACATATTACAGCAAAGCCTATTTGTGTATTATAATCGTTGCTTTCTTTTCAGATAATTTTATAGTATTGTTTCCTACAACAAGGAACTCGAAATTGAAGTAATCGAGAGTAGTATTAAATTTTGTAGTTAAAAAATGGGCTTTAGTAGGTTCAGTTATTCTACAAAAATCAAGGTTTTTCGAACACGTTGCGTGATTTTACTTTTGGATTTGGTTCTAGAATGACAACAGTAGCTGTTGAACAAATTTGGTATTGTACAGTAATAAAATAATTGAGTGGTTACAATAAAAGATTATGTAAATCAATTGTTTTATATCAGACGTTGTAAAACATCATTCACAGTCGTTAGTCTTGAAATATTAATTACATGATCTAACAGGTAAGTTTAAGTGAATACAGAAATTTTTATTTTAATTAAAATATATTTTAGTAAAAATTCATGTTATAATGTAACAATTTGACATATTTCTTACAAACATATTAAGTGATTTAAGTACATTTAATCATTAAAAGTTTACATAAGAAAGTTTTACTAAAAAGTGTACAATTCAGAAATAAATTTTACCAATTGATAGTTTTGTTAACTGAGCGTGTGGAATTCATTAAACATTAACTTTTTCGATATATAGTGAAATTTAAAAGTAATATTTGATTTATGTACAAGTTTGAAACAATATGAAATACCATGAAAATATAAAGTTAGTACAAATGATGGTATAAAAAGAATTAATTATTGTGAAAAATTGTAGAAACCGTTTACTTTTTTATAAATAATTGTGCTACTCGTTAATATTGCACATTATATTTACGAGAATATTATCAGAGTTACTTTTTTTCAAAGAATGCTGCTACATTATACAGAATTTAACATTTCTACTGAAAAATAGGAATAAACAATGGGATTGTTATATCACTACATTTCATAGTTGATAATATCTATAAATAGCAGTATGTGCCACTAATAGAGAAAAAACTGAAAGTTCTCGTTTATTTCTTTAAAAGTTATTTTGGAAATTGGTTAATTGTAAAAACAATTTTATTATTTTGGCACACACGCGATGGCGAATGTACTAATATATGGGTTGTTCAGAAAGTAATTTTGTTTTTCCGATAGTATGTTTAAGTCAGTTATTCAATTTCCTAAAATCTTTCATTCTCCCTTGAAAAAATAATATTACTTTCCGAACAATCCGTATAGTTCAAATTATATTTTAAACACAAATGTACAATTTAAAATGCATACTTGCACAATACATTATCTTTGACTTAAATACATATCTACTTTGCATGCATGTTCGTGGTTCAACAGTTTTTATAACATTTCAAATAACAATATGTACAGTAACAATTTGTACTAGTAACCACCTGCCCTTTCAGATGTGTACTTTGAAAATAGTACAATCTTGTAAAATTATTATTGTACGCCTTTATGTATGACAGTTCTTGCATATATCAGATTTTATGCATATTTATATTTCAAAAGACTTTTTCTGTAATGAAAGTAATTTACTTTTTATCTATAATTACATGATCTATTTTAATTGAACATTAGTTGTTTTTTTTTGTTTCAGCTTCTGTAACTGTATACAGTATTGCATGACTCTGGAATATTAGTTTAATGAGTCATTGGATTAGCAATAATTTTTCTTAATGCATCACGAACGGTGTCATGTGTTGCAAAACTAATGCCTACTGCGATTGGGCCTTTCACCCAATTCATGCTCAATCCCTTATAGAAAGCCATTAGACCTTCTTCTCTGAAAAAATACAAAAATGGTGAGTAAAAGATAGTTTTTTTCCTTTTCTAGAATGCAATTCTGACATAGAAAAAATACGTGTTTATTTTTGTATCTTCACGTGTTTGTTCAACATATGAATTTAAAATATTAACAAAATTTTTGTCTGTATAAGTGAATGTTATAGCTGTCAACGTTTCATATTTACTAAACTATATTTATACAGAATATGCGTATTATTCTTTCCCCAGCATAGTTGAAATATTCAGTGCTGGTCAGTAGTGATCACTATGGCAGTCAACATATTAATACGTATATCATACATAATTTAGTCAAAATAACATCGAAGAGTTGGTATATTAGATTATTAGATGATTGCATAAGTTCGTGCCTGATTTGAAAATAAAATTCAATGATTAATTTTTAAAGAATACAGCTTATTAATCCATTATAGAATGATGCTCCATTACGAATGATGACTACGTAAAGGTTTTTGTAAAATCGGGCACGAACTCATCTGGTAAAATTTGTCTTCCGAAAAAGCTGTATACTTCAAACTCACCTGTAAATTTTCGATACAGTCGAAGTAATTGTGTGATAATGCTGGCCCTTGATTGCCGACGTCTGCATTCTTCTTCGAACGATGTCCAAAGGATAGCTGCTAGTTTGAGCGACCATTCCGGCAATGCCGCCGCAAATCAGTGATGTCGAAAACCCAGGAATAGCCACCGTGTACACTGTTCATCGACACGTAGCCATCATCGAACATGAAGCACGCACTTGAAAAACGCCGCCATTGGGCTTGTCTCGACAAGCGTCGCTATTAAAGTAAGTACTGTCCCAATATCGGGGAAACAGCCCCGATGTTCCCCAAGGGTACCCTGCTTTACGATCATACACGAGCCACTCTCGTTCGTATAAATCACGATATATTCTCTGCGTAAAAGCACCGCCACGATGTCAAACAAGTTTGTGAAAGAACCGACTCACCAGTCAGCATATTCCTTAGGAGATCGTAGGTGAAGAAGCTGCAGCCAGCATAAGGAATAACACCTAGCAGTGTCGCTGTGAATCCACGATAATATGCCAATAATCCTTCTTCCATATAAATGCGTAGAAAGACTTGACGTAGGGTTTTATATTCAGCCTTTTGTGTTACAGCCATTCTTGCTCTCATTAAATCCAGAGGATACGTCGCACTCTGGGATGTTATTCCAGCTAAGGCACCGGCGAGGAAATTCAGTCCTGGTTTTTCCCTGTAAGTGTTCAAATGTATAAGGTAACCATATACGATCATAATGTGTGTTGATTTTTCATTTTCTCACCTTTCAAACCCATTTACTCCTAAAATTCTTTTCCACTGCTCGTGAGCTGTGAATTGAACAGCCGAATATGGAATTATTCTAACCATAGTTGCGCTATTACCACGCCATAAGCTAAGCAAACCATCTGTTTTAAGAGTGTTTACTAAGAATTCAACTGCTGCCTTCGCAGAGTATGGTTGTTGTGAAATCTGGAAATTAATTTTTGTGCGATCTAGAGGTGCGATTGTGGTTTTCGCTAATGCACCTGCAATAGCACCAGCCACCAAACTTGTCCATACACGCTGTGCATTTGAAATGCCATCCTTCCCAATATGCTTGCCTTGTTTCTTCTGGAATACATAATTAAATGTTGCATATCTCATACCTTAACGAAACTCAAAGTTTTTTAATTAATAGAATACAATTTATTCGATAAAACAAGCTTAAGAGGATAGACTTTCAAAGACGGAGTTTTTCGGTCATCAGAAGCACTAGATATAAGATCAACCTGGGCCGCGATTGCCCTTAAAAGTCCTATTTTTACGTTTACGAGACGTAATTTGCATTATTCGGAAGCATACAGTTGCAACAGCTACATGCTGCCAAATACTGCAAATTACACCTTGTAAGGGTAAAAATAGGACTTTTGAGGGCGATCGCGGCCTAGATTGATCTTTTATCTAGCGCTTTTGGCTACTGAAAAACCTCATCTTTGCATTACCGAGATGTGAGGAGGCGCATCTCGCATCCTTAAAATCCTCGAGAAACGAGTACATCCTCTTAACAGCACGTGGATCAGAATATAAACATAATACTATATCACAATGCCTTACCGCTGCTTCTGTATTTGTTTCCATTGAAAAGGGTGATGCACTTTGTAACACAGATGCTGGCTTTGTGTCCGATAATACAGACATTTGTATTCTTTCGATAACTGCTTGACTACTTTCAAATGAACGAGGTGTTGTGTGCCCGGTCATCTTTTTCAATACATGGTTTTGAAGCTCCAACAGTCTAACATCATTTGTTCTATTGTATACTACTTTGATAACTTAGCCTGTAAAAAAAATACATTTTCTATAACATTGAACTTTTACATTTACAAAATTTTACAATTTATAGCGGTTATTTTACTCGTGAAACACATGAGTAAATGTATCTATTTTTTACGTACACTAAACATATTAATTATTAGTTCATTTACTCTTGTTGATGGATATTTAACATATTATTTAAATGAACCGTTTATATTCGAGTTATGTTACACATGTTCTTCCTTTAATGTTCTATCACATATTATGCAAGTATGATAGGTTGATTATCTTATCATAAGTATACATGCACGTCATTATTATCTAAAATAGTCGTAAATAAAGATAAAGCATTTAAAATTATTTTTAAACGAGTACACACATGTAAGTTCATAGTATCTTACAAGGATATTGAATTCTACAACTTATTGCACTTATAGATGTGCTTAAAATCTACTTTCTTGAATGTATGTACTACAATTTATATTAATTCATTAAAAATATTTTCAGAGTTTGCATAATCATGCAACAGACACATCAAATTGAAATTATCAGTTGCATACGAACTTTAACCTTTATTTATTAAAAACGAGTTATAATAAATTCCCAATGGGTTCACGAATATATTAGCTTTATTGTCGTTTTTCTAGCTACACAGCACAGACTTCTCGATTAAACGAAATTTTATGGCCGCAAAAACAATTCACTTATATCGACTTATATCAATCAATATTTCCGATACTGTTCAACGAATATTATTTACGTGTTCGTGTGCTAAAAACATTAGGAGACTTACGTAATATGTATTGACGATGTATTTTAGTACAATCTAAATGTTATCAAGCTAGTTTCAACACAATGTTTGTTTCCAATGATTAAATCGACACGACGAGAATTTCATCAATTCGAGTACACACACGATATCGCGATGTTACATGATTCAAGAACAATAATCAAATTTACAGTAACGAACAATGATTATTTAAGATCTATGATCTATACTTTTAGACATGTTTCAATTCCATTTAAAGGTGTTTACTGTAATTATCTATGTTGCTCGATGGGAACGAAACGTTTAGAGCAGAACAATGTTCAGATCACTTGATTCGAAATCAAATAATGAAATATGTAATTGAAAAAAAGTGGTTACCTTTATTACATGTGTGTAAAAATAAGCGGCACGATAAGAATTGTCTCTTTTCGTTGAAGGGATAATGAATGCAAATAAAAGCATTCGCGAGCGATCAGAACGTTTTACATTATTGTCTATTTAGGCGTCACTGGAGCTCGATTAGTCAACATGCTCGCACTATTCCTTGCGGGTCTTTTCGCGTAACTGACACTGAACTGTAGCTACATCACAATGGCATTTTTGCTTAGCGCGTACATAACATACAACGTCATGTTGATCTCACATGTGCATCTCTAGTCCTTCAATTGCAAACGAAACAAATATATCTACGTCTGACCTTTGTCCGTATTCGGTTATGCTTTCTAGAGGGCGGCACTGGTAAGTGTAGTGCGCTGTTCAAAATTATATGTATTGACGTGCCGAATGTCAGCTACAGCTGTAGAATAGAAAATGTATATAGAATCATTTTCGTTTTCTTATTTCACATTAATTATTCCGAATTCAATTTAAAAAGAAACTCTACGGAAACACAGAGAATAATTGCGACAGATTATAACCTCCGAAGTTAATAAACCAATGAGCCATTAAGGAACTCAAAACAATGTATCCTGAAGAAGTTATTATCTAATTTCGAATACCGTTTTATAAAATCTACATTTTCTAGAACTATTAATTTACTGTAACCTTTTTCTCGTTAATAGAAACAAGTAATGTTGATGTGCGATTATAATTGAAAACTACAGAAATCTGAAGTTTTTAAGTTTGGTTAAAATTTACAATTGTTAAGTGGACGTTGTTTACCATGCAGGTATCATTGACAATTAAACAACGTATAATATAATAATAGAATAGATTATAAGAATATTTATTTATTGTCCATATTTTTTGAATTTCCCACCAGAGGTCGAATAGAGATCGATTCTCGCAACTTTCCTAATGGCGCCTAATTTCATAAATACGAATAGTTATAATAATGAAAACTTCTCTTTTTCTTTTAGATATTAGTATATTTAGAAATATCTTGCTTAAGCTGTTATTTGTTCTGAATTTATTTACTTTAAACCATCAAAATTAATATATTACACTCGAAATGTAATATAATGTTACAACGACTTAGGAATTTTAATTTTCGAAATTAGTAATTGTGCTTGGAAATAGATTTCTCTTATATAACGTGTTAGCAATCAATTATTTTATACGTCTCGCATAAAGTAAAAAGAGGGCACCGGCCAGCCTTACGGGACTACGTGTCTCACGAATTTTTCAGTGTTCTCTTACGCCCTCTGGGATTTATTTTGACTGCAGTGAGAAACACAAGACTGCCGACGGCATTTTGCCGGTACAGAAGACCACTGAGGAGATCTCGCTGGTAAGAACTGTAAAAAGGCGAATGAAAGCATGAAATGTTACATTCTCCGACGAACCAAACTGGTCTCTTTCTTATGCCAAAAATCCAACTTTCGAAACTAGGAGATCAGTGATTTAAATGTTATGCTCTTTTAGAGTTGGTCAATTTCAAATCTTTTTGCCGAACAAGAATACCTGCCAAGTTTGAATGAAATAACCGTTGCGCGCCGCTGACTAAGCGGCGTCGCTAGGTGGCGCCACGAGAGGACGGTTGTTGCAAACTTTCAAACACGCAGTTTGAACCGCCATTTGCCGCCACTGATCGCTTGGAATCGTCACGCGTAGAAAGTTTATTGAATTTTGGTACGCATTCATTTTGATTCTCGATTCAAATTGAATTGTTTATTTGTTATTCTATTATTTCTGACTGTTTGCGTGTATTATTTCTTTCTGTTACAGATTCCGTGAGCAAAAAATCCATCGATTGAAAACATCGATGCTACGCCTATCTTTCCGACAAGCAATTTGTCCAGACGCCAATGGTCATTGCGAACATTCGTCAGCAGCGGCAGACGTGTCACCGTAAGTTTTCGAACGAATTAGTCAATAATTAATAAATATTCAACTTGAAGCAAGTTTTTCTTATTAATTCGGAGTTTTTCGTGTTTCGTAACGGTCACTTGCATTTGAAGTCGTGTCGTGCTGTAGAATTCTAGTTTTTCAATTTTCCGGTGAAAATAATTTTTACTATATATTTCAACTGAATTATTTATTTATTGTTAACTTCGATTGATTTTCTGTGTGTTTTCAATGGAAAACCTGTATTTTACCCCCATCTTTACAGCACCAACCAAATGCTATTAAATAAAATTAAATCAAGAGTATTTATTTGAATGTTCATAGAAGTAAAATTTTCTGCCGTTGTACATCTCTCGAAACCAAAAGTTTTGGTCTCTTTCTTATGCCAAAAATCCAAGTTTCGAAACTGGGAGGTCAGTGAATTAAATCTAATGTCCTTTTAGAGGTGGTCAATTTCATATCTTTTTGCCGAGTAATAATACCTGCCATGTTTGAATGTAATAACCGTTGGACGCCGCTTAGCCATTAGCCAGCAGTACCGCTTACCGAGCGGCGTCGCTAGGCGGCGCCACGAGAGTGCAATTCTTGCAAACTTTCAAACACGCAGTTTGAACCGCCATTTGCCGCCATTGACCGCTTAGCATCGTCTCGCATAGATTTTTCGCATTTCCTCGCTAAAAACTACAGAATTACACAAGAAAGTGTCAACAATTTCTGCTTTCCGGAGGTAGAGTGTTATCTTATTTAATTTTCATTGATATCTATGTATTTTCGAATCGTGATGCATTCCCGCGGTAATTTGCTCGTGTGTCGTGTCGATCAAACATATTTAAATTCATTTCGTGGTATAGGAATAAAGTTTATCGAATTTTGGTACACATTCATTTTGTGTAGCTATTCAAATTGCATTGTTTATTTGTTAATCATTCTGATTGTTTGCTTTATTTCTGACAGCTTGTGTGTTCTTTCTGTTACAGATTCCGCGAACAAAAAATCCATGGATTCAAAACATGGATGTCATCTACATCTATCTATCCGAGTATCAATGTCCAGACGCCAACGGTCATTTCGTACGTTCATCAGCAGCGGCGGACGTGTCACCGTAAGTATATCTGTTATTTTTTCAATAATACTGTGTTGTTGATCATCCTTTCTGAAATAATTAGTGAACAATGAATAAATATTCAACTTGCACGATATTTTTCTTATTAATTCGGAGTATTTTATGTTTCGTAACGGTCAATTGTATTTCAAGTCGTTTCGTGCTGTAGAATTCTAGTTTCTCAAATTGTCCGGTAAAAATAATTTTGACTACATATTTCAACGGAATTGTTTATTTATTCTTAATTTTGATTGATTTTCTGTGTGTTTTCGATTGAAAACCTGTATTTTACCCGTATCCTTACGGCATCAGCCAAATGCTATTAAACAAAATTAAATCAAGAGTATTTATTTGAATGTTCATGTCCGTATAAATTTTTTGCTTCCACTGTACATCTCTCGAAACCAGAAGTTTTGGTCTCTTCCTTATGCCAAAAATTCATGTTTCGAAATTAGGAGATCAGTGAGTTAAATGTTATGCCCTTTTAGAGCTGGTCAATTTCATATCTTTTTGCAGAGCAATAATACTTGCCATGTTTGATTGTAACTGATTGTAATAATCGTTGGACGCCGCTTAGCCAGTAGTGCCGCTTCCCGAGAGGCGTCGCTAGGCGGCGCCACGAGAGTGCTATTCTTGCAAACTTTCAAACACGCAGTTTGAACCGCCATTTGCCGCCACTGACCGCTTAGCATTGTCTCGCATAGATTTTTCGCATTTCCTCGCTAAAATCTACAGAATTACACAAGAAAGTATCAACAATTTCTGGTTTCCCGCAGGTAGAGTGTGATCTGATTTAATTTTCATTGATATCTATGTAATTTCGAATCGTAATGCATTCTCGTGATAATTTGCTCCTGTGTCGTGACGATCAAAACTGTCTAAATTCGTTTCGTGGTATAGAAATAAAGTTTAGTGAATTTTGGTACGCATTCATTTTAATTCTCTATTCAAGTTGAATTGTTTACTTGCTATTCATTCTGAATGTATGCTATTATTTCTGATAGCTTGTGTGTTCTTGTTGTTACAGATTCTGCTAGTCAAAAATCCATCGATTAAAAACATCGATGCTTCATTTACCTTTTTGAGAATGAATGTCCAGACGCCAACGGTCATTGCGAACATTCATCAACAGCGGCGGACGTGTGACCGTAAGTATCCATTGTTTTTTTCAATTATACTTTGTTGTTGGTTATCCTTTTTCAAAGAATTAGTGTACAATTAATAATTATCCAATTAGAATTATGTATTTCTTATTAATTCAGATTCTTGTGTCATCTGCTGTGACGATTAATTGTATTTGAAATCGTTTCGTGTAGTAAAATTTTAATTTATTTAATGTCCGTTAAATTAATTTTGCCTTTATATTTTAATTGATTTATTTATTTATTATTAATTTTGATTTACTCTCTGACTGTTTGTCGATTGAAGTTAATGTATTTGTTCTTTCTATTACAGATTACTTATACTGAAGATGGAGGAAGAGGATAAAACTGTGGTCACAAGAAAGCGAGGCGTAGCGTTGACAAACAGGGTGGCTAGGTAAGTCGAACAAGCTTGAAAAAGCAGTTATCGGAACCCAACGAAATATTTTAGGTTGAAGGTCACTGCCGCGTTCTACGTTCCGCCCCGCGCTAATCCGAATTTGGGACCATCACAATTGGGGACTCCCCCTCCAACCCTCGCGATCCAAAGGACCCTCGCACCGCGGCTCATTATCCTTCACGCAGTCAACATATACAGACGTGTTTTGCGTTATCTCCGAGCTTCGTTATATCGAGACGCAATAACACATACGACGCATAACAAGGACCTTTACGTGGTGCGTACGAGCTTGTGCTCAAACAATCGTATTTAAATTGGTGTGTCAATATTAATTAAAATACATAACGTTAATTTAATTTTGCTTAAAATTAATTTTGTGGTTTTATATTCAACTTGAATTATTTGTTTCGAATTAATTCGAATTTATTCTTTGACGATGATTGGTATTAACTGAATTTGTTCATTTTGTTGTAGATCCTGTGGGAAAGGATAATATGACTCGATAGATGAATTCGAGACGCAGCTTGTCGTGATTTCTTGGAGTGAAAGAGTGAGTACCATTATTTTACCAGTTAAACTGTATTATTAAACGTCTTCTTTTCAAACTATTTAATGAGAAATTAATAAATGTTCAATTTGAATAATCTCTGACGGTCGATAGATTGAAATTAATTGAAATTATTCTTTCTGTTTCAGAGCCCTGAGCTATCAAATAATTGAAGAAGGATCTGGATACCTTGATGATTGAAGAGGACATAGAGAGCTGAGATCGAGAACAACGTGTGGTGCTGTCTTCAATGGGGAGAGAATGTAAGTATCAAACTATCTTCACAATTAATCTTTATTATTTGATTTTCAAGATGATAATAAGACATTTTATAGCATACACAAGTTTAATCAATTTTCTATATTATATTAAATTGATAAATTACCATTTATTATTATTTTGAAAATCGTTTAAATAGATTTTTTTCTAAACCGTTCGTATAGTATGAATCAATTTTTTAATATCATACTTTTTTTTTAATTCCAGGATTCCAACGCTTTTCGCAGTGGCGATATCGTAACCAATGAGACTCTACCGAGGCGAGGTGCGATTATTGCTGATTGCGGACTGTAACGTAGTTTTCTCATCCCCCAACAAGTAGTGAGTGAACAAACAAAAAAAGTCATTTTTATTATTACATTTGTGTACTAGTTTTTTGATATTTTAACAAGTACAGTGACCGTGGAAAACGTCAGACGTTTTTCGCGGGTAGTAATCTGTTATTTTTTTTAGCTAGGTAGGGTCTTTTTGTACGTCGCGTTTTTTTTTTAATAAATAGAAATACATAATTTCAACAATTGTGTTCCCAAATTACGAAAAGATGAAAATCTTCCGTAATTTGGAACGCAATTTGTACAGTCACTTTTTATTATCAAAGCTAATCAATTGTATTTTACAATCATTTTGAATCGCTCGAAAATATTTAATACCACGTACAAAAAGACGATTCGCGACGGATAGATTTTTTCGACAAAGCATAATTATTTGTTTAATTAACTTGTATATTACTTTCGCGAGTAATTTACGTTTAATGGAGTACTTCTTTCATTATTTACGAAAGTTTGCTTTGTCGAAAGGGTCGTCCGAGGGTTTTTTCAAATAAATATATAAAGTTTCTTTATAAATATAAATAAATGAAATTTTTTATTAGAATCAAAAATAATAGAATTAAAAATTTGATTTATAAATTGAAATTAAATTTTGAATTGAAAGTAGAGCCATTTTGTAATAATAAAAGGTAGCCCGTACAAAATCTAATCCTA
The DNA here is from genome assembly GCA_028455595.1 of Lasioglossum vierecki. Lineage (NCBI taxonomy): Eukaryota > Metazoa > Arthropoda > Insecta > Hymenoptera > Halictidae > Lasioglossum > Lasioglossum vierecki. Next base: position 9,115,443 of record CM052344.1, on the reverse strand, counting down.
ATCATTTTGTTAGCTAGGATTTTCAGGATATTGAGATTCCCTGTTCGTTGCTCAAACCCTCTCGCGTGCCCAGGCGCTACTCGGGAGGGTGAGAGCAACGGGCATGGAATATTGTTATATATTATGTGGCGACTGACAATGGTTAGTGTATCGTGCACGACGTATATTCCACTTTGTGTGTGTGTGTATTGATAGGCAGTGGAATTGCGTCGGTTTTTTAAAGTCTATTCAGTAACACATATTCCTGTTGATCCGTGACATGCTCCATGGGTCTTCGTGGAATATTTGTTGTAGCTTTCTCAATTAATTAAAAACAACATGTAATATATTCAAAATTACATGTTATTTAATTTAGCTATTTTTTCGATTTATTGATTCAATTCGCAATGATCACTGCCATTGTCAGTCGATTTCAGAAAAAAATGGTACGTACCTTTAGAGTGTGTGATTGTGGTTTGAACGCTAGGGTGTCGGAGGCGTCTCGGGACGTTCTCTCTAGGTGTGTTAGGTTATTGCACCCTGGCGTGTGTGTGGAGATCGTGTTACGAATGTGTTGGAGAGCTTGTGTTTTGCCTTTTTTCAATATAGGGCTAGGTAGGTTAGGTAGCTTATCTTCTTTGTGTGATTGCTAATTCTAAATAGGTAGGGTCCGGGGCTGGCTACCGTTTCTCTTTCGGGTAGGCCACAATTCGCACGGTAGCCAGTCACTGGTAGGGCTCGAAGTTTCGTCTCGAAGCTAAATCGAACGAGGCATGACGTTCGAATTTATGCTTCTTGCTCGATTCTTCGGGAACATTTCTTAGCTTCTCGCGGACGCGGACGCGAACGCGCGCGGAATTAGGGCTTTCGAAACGTGGCGATACCGGCTCGATTGCACCAGAGGAGCGATAGGCTTCTTTCGAGACTTGTAATTCGTCTCGGAAGTCGTTGATCGTTTTCACTCTGCGAGCACGTGTAAGGTTTCAGATATTTGGCGGTCCGCCGAAGAGAAAGAAGAGGCTATATGCCGAAGATGCCCCGACAAACTGTCGCTCAAGAGGGCAACTATTAATGACTTCGCATCTGAAGATGCATCTTCGCATGCGAAGTCATTTTCTTACTACCTTGTCACTGTACTTGTTTGTAGAAAGTAGAAATTATAGAAGTAGATTTTGTTGTATATGGGCTGGCCACGCCGCCCCAACGATCAGCGGAGATGGGCACGTCCGCGATTGTAATAGCGTTGCAAAAAATCACGCGAGTTGCATTAGTTTTTAAACAGAGATGAAAATTAATGTTGCGAATAAAATAGACGCGATTTAGATTAAATGTCATTTTGAATGTTTCTTAAATATTAATTGCAATTTTATAATAGTTTAAAGATTTTATAATTCTTTTGTATAAAATGTAAAGTAGTCTTCTGGATCTCTGTTCGTTGAATTAGCGTTGCGCAATCAAAGTATCGCGTTTGCATTATTCGAGTCTTTCGACATTTCAGGCGCCCATGCTCTAGCTGCAACGAGTCGCTGTCGGGTGTGGTCGTAGGCATTCGCGATTTTTAGTAGTGTTGCGAAAAAAATAACGGGTTGAATGATGAATGTAGCATTTATAAAAATCGAATTTTCTTAATTACCGTTTGTACAAAGGCAAAGAGTGATCCTGGACTTTGCCATTGTTAGTGCATGCTGCGAGCCAATTAATTAAAATTAATTAAAGAATTAGCGTTGCGAGAATTTTTTGTCGCGATTGCCTTAGTGTCGCGAAAAATTACCAACGCGTTGTATCAAGGCGGGAATGAAGTATTGAGCATATTGAAAAACGCACCGTAACAACAGATATCAATTTGTACTACAATAAAATCGCGACCTCGTTATAGATTAGTGGATGGAGGACCGACATTGTAGGGTCAGTCGCGCAGGGTGCATACGAACATGAAATTTCAGAGACTTTTTTTTTGGATATCCAATTACATTTGGATGTAACTTTAGAATTTTTGATATCGTAAAAATGTGGAGGATATGCCCACCGGGCCACTATGTAGAGTAGAAACGTATTGGTACGTTCCGAGGCCAAGTTTTGCCGCAAAGCAGTTAGCGCAAAATCACGGTGCACGTTTTTACGTTGAAACACTGTAGTTTATCCGAACGTAGAGACGTGTGCCTTTAGCCACTTCATGGTGTGTGAGCGCTAAATGCATGGAACGTACCACTGCGTTCACCAGCATGTATATTTTTTGGGACTAACCCCCCACAACGTAGTGGTTCGATCGCGATCGAATAAGCATACACACGTGTATGTTGAACGTATCGAACGCCTCGTCGGCCCGCAAGGTAAAAGACGGGGTATCTTTACGTTTCGTGGTGTAGCTTTGTCGATGAAATCGAGTGTTCGTTGTGCTCTGCTAAACTGGTTCCTGCAATATCCGAATCTATTCTATTATGATGTTCGAGGTCGTGTAGCATAGTCTTTTTCTCGCGTTTATATTGAGAATTAATTAATAGAAAAGTTTTCCAATATGCAACTACTAGGAAATCCTGCCTTATAGAGTTGCGACTATATGAAATGCCACACTGCACCCTTGTATAGATGTGTTTTATTATTTACAGCCTGACTTCCTAACTTCATGTAGCCATATTGCCTCCCCATAGAGTTGCGTAAAAGAAATTAAAGTGCACGGGAGTTTTCTTTACCGAATTAAATAAAATAGTGTTGCGACGAATAATGCACTGTTCGAGTTTTCAACAGAGTGTTTATTTTTTATTATCTTTTTAGCGTTGCGAAAGAATAATTCGTGGCTTGATTCCTCCCCAAAAATTTGAATGGCTACACCCGCGGTTCCATTTAGAGTTGCGCGAAATAAAACGAAAGTGCACGGGAGATTTTTGTTCCTGATGAAATAATTTAGCGTCGAGAGAACATGCACTGCTCGTGTTGTTTTTACATGTTCATTGAACATGTTTTTGAAGTAATAGTTCAAATAATTAATATAGAAACAAATTATTAAAATGTATTTATTTAAAAATTCTTTGAATTATAAATAACAATAAATAACTGTTTATAAAACAACGATATAAAATAAGGATTATAAAACAATAATTACAATAGTGAACAATAAGGGATATAAGACAGCAATAAGAGTGCGTAATGAAATTATACAATAAAAAGTAATTTTTTTCTAATAATTATAGAATGGGTCAGCATTCTACATTTAATTATACTTGCGGTACTAAATCTATTTACCTACGCCATTGACGCAGTTTCACGTAGTTCACGAACAAATCTATTTAGGTAGAGAGCGCTGAACTACCGACTGAATCTCGTCGGTGGTGGAACTTTTTAGCGATGTGGTCTTTCAGGTCACTGTAACTTCCACCGTTACCACCCGGCCACTTAGCGTCCCGCGAGTTAGCACGGGGGCTGGCGCTGGCAGTCTTTAACAGTATCTGACAGTATCTCGTCGGTGAAGAGGGTAACAATTTTCTTTAAATGCATGTTAGCGACCTCTACGACATTTTGAGACCAAAGGATTTCTATATTATCGACGGTTTACTCTTACGAGAGAAAGACAAACTATGTTTCGAAAATTATGTAATTTCAAAATCTTATATTGACACACAGTTATGATTTTTGGAAATCTTAACATACATACAAACGTTAAGTTTGAAAAATTACTTATTACGTTGAGTAATAAAACTGAACTGTACAAGATAATTGTACGTGTTTATAAAATACACAATTATACGAAAATTTATCAGCAGGACTATAACAAAATTTATTCGTAACATAAAGATTTTTTTAGTCGATCAAATAATTGTGTTTATTCAGAATCTCTAAATATCGTTTGTGCATCGTAACCATAAGAGACATTCGTGTTTGTTTTAAAAAATTCTAATTTTCTTAAATGATTTATAATTAATTATAGATTCCTATATATGTTTATTATGATCTATGAGTTAGATGACACGAAATAATGCACAGACACATTCTTTCTGTTGTGGATAATGAAAGTTTCATATGGTAAATTTCTAATTCAAGTGAAATATTATTAAAATATGATTTTATGAAGTTAATTTACAAAAACAAAAGTTGTGCGAAAATTTTATTGCTGCGAATATAATATAAAAACTATATTGGATTATCGAGTAATCCAAAGTTTGAATAATAAAATACTAATTCAAGTATTAGGAAATCAATTGTTTCGTCCGTTTTGGGATAAGACTCGTAGACGATTCGAAGTTTTAGTTGCACAGATAGGCTGGAAAACGGAGGGTACAGAAAGAAAGCGCGGTAGACGTTACGTCGTTGACGAGCCCCGTAGATCCGGTCTGTTATCACTGGAATTTTAAAAGGTCTTCTCCTCGTCAAGTTGGATTTATTCGAATTAAAACCCAGCAGGGCCGCACGCCGTCTGTTTACATGATAAGATTCATTCTTGTGAACAGGAACGAACATTTATACTCTTGCCCGTTGCTTCGGATCCGTGTCAAATGAATTTTTGTGTTAACTAGAGACGGACATTTAAAATTTTATTCAAACAATACAGGACAAGTAGAGAATTTCTTATGGGAGTAATTTAGTAAATCTACCAATAAGTAGATTGTTCTATGGAAACTTTTATATTTATTTCAAAGTAGTTGAATATTTTTGTTATTTTAATCATGCATTATTTCTTCAACAACTTGTTGATGTTCCTCTAAAAATACTACAAAATTTCTCTGAATGTTCATTCTTTGCTCGCTATATATGTTAATTTATAGTCTTAAAATTTTATAGAATTTGTACAAATATGTTAAATATTACGTTTAATAATATTGCAGCATTAATTAAAGTTGTGAGTTACTTCTGAGAATGTCCATAAATCTAATATTATACAGTAGAGCATAAATTATCCGAACATCGATTATTCGAACCTTCGATTATCCGAACTAGTTAATGAGAGACCTTAAAAAGATAGTCTTCGAAGGTTCAAAAAAATTACAGATTACTTTAACAAATAAGGTTTTTTAGCATTCACTGCATTATTTATAATTACTATGTATCGTATACATATATTTTTAGACTGCACATGTTTATGCAATTTTCAGTGGAAAAGTGGAACAAAGTAGAATCATAATTTCTGTGACAGTAGCCTTTTTTGTTGTGAAATAAATGAAAATCGTTCTAAATTTTGTCATATTTTATATCCTAGCATTTTTTGAAAATTCTCAAAAAATAAGTATATTAATAAGAAATTAAAAACTTAATAAGTAATTTTAAAACTGTTCGATTGTCCGAACCACCTCTCGGCTCCAATTAGTTCGGATAATTGACGCCCTAATACTGTATCTGTAGATATATTTATTTATCTATTACTGCTTTGAAATAATTGTTTTATTCAGAAAGTACAATATACATATAGTAAAATACAAAGTCCGATAAAAATTAAATAAGGTTTTTAATACATATAGCTTTATCGTCTTATATTTCTTTATTTTAATTATCAAAATATATATATATTATTTTGTTTTAAATTTATGGACACCAATGCATAATTATTAATTAGTGACTGAAAAGAAGAAAACTGTTAAAGTATTACAGTTATTTGATTATGTGTGGTGTAGTTGTTTTTCAGTTGTAGCAATAGTTATTCACGATTTGATACAACAAAATGAATGTCACTCTTTGTTTTCACATTAACGTATGTTAGTCAATTTTTGCTGTTTATGTTAAACTCAATGATACTACAGACTTTTGCCCTTTGATTACAAAAAGATATATCGGAGTACGCACTTGTAATACAGTAAGTGCCTTATCAGTTAGCTACGTCTGTGTTGATATGCGTGCGTAGTATTTGAATGTATAGTCGACTATTGACATAAAAGTTGCATTATAGAATCTTGGTCTGGTATTCAAAATTGTCCAAACCCGTAGTAACGATTGCAGTATTCTGGAGAACCTTACTGTTCGATCAAATGTAACGTTGTGAAGAGAGTTTCAATTAACAAAATTATTTCACTTAACAATTACATTTGTTTCTCATAAAATTAAAACTAAACATTTTTATTTATATAATATTTTGATGATATTTATATCTTTCTGAATCTTGATATTTATATATTTCTACATATGGTATATCATATATGATATGTATATCATATATCAAGATTCAGAAAGCCGTATAAAAATCATTAAAATGTTCTATAACGTTATGAGAAATAAATTTATGCATGTAGAATTTGCATAAATTCTAAAGCATATATGCTTTATACAATACATTACAAATTAGTGCGAGAACTGCACCAAAATATACAACAGTTTATATTGTTGTATATATAAAAAATTGCAACTATGAAACAATAATTATAGTTAAGTATAATTTATCGAAGCATTGAAACTTTAAGAATATTTCTATCGCTCTTGTAGAAACAAGTGAAATATTATAGATCTATCATTTTCATACTAAATTATTTATAGTACACATTGCATTTATCACGTTTTCTCCAAAATATGGTTGTTTGAATAAAATTTTCTCCAAAATATATACATAGTTTTGCACGCAATTAAAGAAATTACAACAATGCATGAAGTATTAAGAAATATTATAGATACTATATAAAACAAATAACACATATATAATTTACAATCAGAATAAGGATAAATAATTATACAACGTTTTACATGCATTTAAAGAAATTACGAATTACGTCAGATACTATTGTATAGAATAAATAAAACATAATTTATAGTTTATACATACATATGTAGATTAGAATAGTCTCGCAGAAAATCTGTGCATAAATACATATTACAAATTTATCTTCACACATACAATGTTTAATCAACTTCACAATTTGATACTTCAGAAGCTACTTCAGAAACATGTGGATGCAGGGTAAAAAATTGTATACACATTTTGGGAAGTTGCGAGTTCTCTATTCAACCCTTAGCACTTTGAGAGGCGCCACTAAAAATGGCTCTACCATTATTCAAAATATGGGTATTTAATTAATTCTAAACATTTAAGTATCGTATGAGGTAGCATATCAATTTCATATCCACGAAAGTTAAAAAGATTATAGAGGTCCGTGTGTATTAGATAAAATAGATAAAATATATATTTATAAAATAAAATAGATAAAATATATATTTATAAAATAAAATAGATAAAATATATATCTTAAATACGTATTTATAAAATAAAATAGATAAAATATATATTTTAAATATATATTTATAAAATAAAATAGTTAAAAAAAGGTCCGTATTAAGGTTTAATGGATGTCGGCGAGATGATAAACGTTTGTTACCGAAAATCCGTTGAAATTTCGAGAAATGCAAAGACGTGGGGCACCGTCGCTCTCACCTCCTTACCTGGTGCGACGTCTACGCCGGACTTTGCTTTATGCGGACACTTTATGCCCCCGATTGCGAACGACACCGGAACGCTCTCAAGTCCTCGGCACCGATCGGGATCCTTTTCCGATCGCAAAACAACGAGAGCGGTTTTAATTTAAGGTTCCAAGAAGGCCGAGAACTGTGTTTCCTTCGTTGGGGTCTACAAGCTGACGGCACGTTTTAATAATCGTGTTCTAGACGACGAGCATTCTCGTAAACCAGATTCGTTTTTATGCATGAATCTTATCGCGATCCGGAGTTCCCATTCCTCCTGGCTTTTTGCACGAGGAATGTTCATCAAGGCGAATCGAAAGTTTAAATTGAACAGGGGAGATAATCGGCCGTTGACAAAAATCTAGACGTTCGCCGGTATTATTTTCGGAATTTTCACAAGCGAATTTATCGCTGGTTAAGGGACATCCATGAAGATAGACCGGGGAGTTTAATCGACTGGCTGGGTATTAACACGGAAATCTAGATAATTTATTAATCGTGTGGGGCTCGTTAAAAGGTGAAGCGAAACGTTTTATCTGAACGAACAGATCCGATGTTCGGACATTGCTTGGCCCGTGATAACGCGACGTTAGAAGTATTTCTTGTTATTCAAGATTCGTTTAGGCCGAGTTCGACAACTTTTAAGCGGTCCGGTACCCCTAAATACATATATATACTATAGACATATACACATATTGTACACCGTGGTCCCGGAATAAATGGACACGAGCTCCGAAAATATCTGAGGATTCGATCATTTTCTATTCACTCGCCTCGTACATTAACTAATTGTTGTTTTATACAGGGTGGGGCGCCACATTTTGCCATCTAGGTTTACGTCATTATTATTACGCATAGCAAACAAAGTTTCAGATGAAATTGAATGGTTTTGAGAGGGGCACATTCTGATGGTATATTTTTTTAAAGGTCATTAATGTTTTTATAAATGGAATTATATTTTTAATTGCATCAGCTGATGCTCCTTCATATTCTTTACAAAAAAGTATTAATCTATTTGTGTAAAAAAATCATTAGTGTAGGAGATATTTTATTTATAATATTTAGTGCTCCCCTACTACATTATCACATTGAATTCATATTATTGACCAGAGAGTCGAGATTTCCTAATAAATTATAATTAAAATATCTTCTAAACTAATGATTTTTTTACATAAAGAGATTAATACTTTTTTTGTAAAGAATATGAAGGAGCATCAGCTAATGCAATAAAAAATACAT
>CM052344.1:9071615-9106357 GCA_028455595.1 Lasioglossum vierecki | reverse complement strand
TGAATTAAATAAAAATTGAATTAATTTTTAAAGTAAATTTTGGAGATCTACTTAATGGTTAACAAACGCATTTAAAAGAGATTGATTTGTTGACCCGTCTACACGATACTGCCCCCTTAACACAGGGAACTCCTCCGCCGGTTTGCTCCGCGTTCGTCGTCCTCGGCGAATACGGACTATCACGCTCCGAGGACTCTGGTAAATGTACCTCTTAAGGGTACTTACAAGGTCTACTTGTTAGAACAGAACGCCACGGTAACTTCGGAGTAATTGCCGATGTCAGCCGCGGTTTCTTCCATCAGCCGGTCGCGAAAGGGTTCGCCTCAAAATTACGGCTGTCACTTATGCCGGGAGGCGGACATATTGGCGCACTTGCCTCTCACTTGGGTGTTATTGGAAATGGATGCTCTGGAAACTTGGATGGAGACGTGTGCCGCCATTGTGCACCGAGATCTTGTAACTTTGCGAGCTTTGTGTAACAGGAATTTGGGACACGGTCGGGTAACTAGAGAATGCAGATCTTTCGAATAAAATATTCTTTCAAATACGATGCGCATATTTGAACCGAATGCTACTCTACAAAATTATATTCTTGTTACTTTTTCGGTCGATGAACTCGTTCAATGATTTAAGACGCTTTTTACAAATGCTGAGCACGTTGGTGTACTTAATTTACATGAACATGTCGTTCATGCAATAGAAAAACGTTACAACTAAGAATTTTATTTTCTTATTAATTTTAGGTATTAATAAATACATTTTTATGTTAATACATACCTATAAAATTAACCTCGTAGATGGCTCTATTAGGTTTTATTTGTTTTTACTTGCAATCACAGCTACTTGAACTGTTTTTTGGAGGGTATATTGGGTGTACGAATTAATTACAATTAATTAATAACCATTAATTAAATTCCAATCATTTTCCCCATATATTGGAGATTTATTTATTATTTATAAGATGAAACATATGTGTAGAAACTAGTAAAGGTTTTTTTTTAGAGTAGAAAATATTTTGACTGTTTGACAATAATTAACAACTTTGTTTATTACAAAGTAAACTAAATACTAACAGTATGTTAATACATACTTATAAAATTAACCTCGTAGATGGCTCTCTCTATTAGGTTTTATTTGTTTTTACTTTCAAGCACAGCTAGTTGAACTGTTTTTATATTTATGACGGTTTTTTGGAGGGTATATTGGGTGTACGAATTAATTCCAATTAATTAATAACCATTAATTAAATTCCAATCATTTCCCCCATATATTGCAGATTTATTTATTATTTATAGGATGAAAAAAATGTATAGAAACTAGTAAAGATTTTTTTTAGAGTAGAAAATATTTTGATTGTTTGACAATAGTCAACAACTTTGTCGATTACAAAGTAAACTACAATACTAGTTCGAAAATAAAAAATATTGGTAAAAACTGATTCTACTATGAAGTTCTGTTCTTTCTGGAAGATTTTGAAACTAGTTTAGCGATATCGATAATAATCAACTTCTTGACTTCTGCAAAGTAAATTTTTAGAAAAGTAGACAAGATGCCTTCAAGTAGATTACAAAACTTTCTACAAATTCAGATCTACATTATAAGAAGCAGATGTAAGAAAGCAATCATTCGAGTAAAAGTCTATTTTCTTTTCTAATAGATTCAGTAAATAAAATGACTATCATTTGTTACAGTAAGTGGTATCATTCTATAAAAATTTTGTTACAGCAAACGTAAATAAAGTCATAAATTAACTTCCTTTCGAATTGTAATAGAACACAGTATGGCTTCCCTTCTCCTCAGAATGTGAGAAATAACTAGAGAACAGTTTTCTAAGTTACAGCGTATAAATGTGTAAGAGAAGCAGTGAATAATAACGAATATAATGATATTGAGATTATTTATGGTATGACCCCGTAACATAAATAGACGCGAGTAAAAATTCAACGACATCTCCTATTCTTTCTTCATTATTTACTTGTACAAGGAAAAATTTCGTACCGTCTCAACTTTCACGAAGTAATATTTCCGATCGTAAAAGACTCGTATACAAAATTCATTCTTCTCTGAGCTATCTCCCGTGCATAAGTTCCTGGAGCTGGGTTATCCTTCACGTTGCGTTGTAAAAACTGTTGATATAAATCGTAAATAACGTCGTTTTTCCTTTCTCTAAATTTCTTTCCCCGAAAAACAACTTCTAAATATCGTTAAACCAGTACACTCTACTTCCGTATACAGACGTTACAAATGTTGTGTAAAGTTAATACTTTCATTCTTATTATTATTATCTAATCGTCATAGAATTTTCACTACTATAGAAGAAATCATTTTTAACATAACTTAATCCTTTGCACTCCATTCTACATATATGACCTTTTTTATTTTATGGATATTTTTTGTTTATTTAATGCTGGTTGTGTCAAGATAATACTTTCGTTTTTATTATTATTATCTAATCATTATAGAATTTTCACCACTGCAGAAGAAATCATTTTTAACATAACTTAATCCTTTGCACTCCATTCTACATATATGACCTTTTTTATTTTATGGATATTTTTTGTTTATTTAATGCTGGTTGTGTCAAGATAATACTTTCGTTTTTATTATTATTATCTAATCATTATAGAATTTTCACCACTGCAGAAGAAATCATTTTTAACATAAGTTAACCCTTTGCACTCGGTGCCATTTTAATTCGAAAGTGAAACATGTTTTCCGACTTTGAATAATTCCATTCTATATATATATGACCTTTTTTATTTTATGGATATTTTTTGTTTATTTAACGCAATTAGAATCTCAAGGTGTGTGTGTGTGTGTAGAGATTATTTTATTATTTTTTAAACGTTCAGTAATTGATTAGACACCAATATATTTGATAATGTAAACAGTTTTTTGAATAATGGTACAGCAATTCTTGGTAGTGCCTCTCAGAGTTACCACTAAGTAATAATAAGTCAATAATAATTAGATCGTCTACATTATGTTTCACTAAAAGCGATTTAAACGTTTCAGCTTATAAAAATGAAAAGGCTCTATTTATTTAGATTTTGTGCACTTTGTATCGCATTATGTCTTTCGATAAAAAATGTATCGAATCAATTTCCATTGTAAACAACATCATAATTTCAAAAATGATTGTAAAATGAAATTGTAAAATAAAATTGTTAAAATGTTTAGTGTTAAATTCAAAATAGAATAGTTATAAACAATAGATTTGATAATTTCTGCAGGATTTTTGTGCTTACATAATTTATTAACAACGAATGTACGCATTGAATAACATAAAAATCATTAGTAGATTGTTAAAACAATTAAATCATTATGCGCGTGGGTAATGAATTGAAAATTCTGTTCTGTTTGCTCGGTGCACGAAAGAAAGGATTTACATAAACATTCTCAGTTTAATTACAACACGTTCGTGCATATCTTCGAACGAAATCGCATCAAACGACGCTCATGAACGATATGCATCTTTACATAATATGCGTGAATACGTCGTGTGTGTAATAGGAATTATAGCAATTTATATTCGCGAAACCGTTAAAGTTTGCGATCGTATAATGCGATATGTAGGTATTAAATGCAATCTAAAGTACGGTCGTGAACAGCCGACACGTTTCAATTAGCAGTTGCATCAGCGATACATTGTAAATGTTCGAATCAAGATGCTCCATATATTTCCATTAGTTTACTTAACCTACTGCGACTTGCAAAAAAGGTATCATTACGTGATTAGATCCTTTTGTTATTCATATATAATATATATGAAATTAAATAGAATCTTATTTTTTTTATTAGTGAATTCAGAATAAACATACTTCATATACAGTTTGCATGTATTGCGTCGATAAAAAGACATTAGAAATGATACTGTTTCATCAGGCATTGAAGTCATCAAACGCTTGATCTGTAATCTATTGAATAAGTTACAAGAATTTTTTTTAAAACCATTTTTATGGATATTTATCATTCCAAAATATATATATATATATATATATATATATATATATATATACACAGATAGTACTTGTTTGAATACAAAAATATTTTTAAATATTAGTTATAATTATTTAATAATATTTTTTTTAATATTTACGCTTAATTGCAACTAATACACTTTTATTTTTTCTTATACAATCTTTTAAGATTTTGTTACTTTCCTTCGCTATCTTTGTTACATAAGTGCTATATTTTTTCTTTGGACTCATAATTTTATTATTCAACGATGTTATTCGCTGTACCGTATACTATCTTTTCCATTTTCTATTTTTCTCTTAGTTAGAACTAAAATATTAGCAGCGTATTTTTTATTAGCGTATTAGCCAAGTATTTTTTAAATAATATACAAAGCATTTAAGAAAATGTTCCGAGAACTTCTCCGATTTCTTACGTTTCAGTAGAACTGGAAGTGTCATCTGTTTCTGTAAAATAACAAGTCACTTTTCAAATAAACATTCGCTGCATTCATATAAGATTTTTTAAGATCATTCATTCATATAAGATCTCAATTAATTACTCAATATGTAAACAGTGTGATAGCAGTAGTTAATAGTAACTATAAAAATCTTAATAAGTACTGTAAAATTCGACCCCTAAGGGGGTGAAAAAGGGTTGCAACGTTTGTATGAGGAATATTTTATTTGTGGTCAGATTTCCTCGAAACTATGTCTTAATGCTCTTTAACACTAGAACTACCAGACCAGTCAAAATGACTGGTGCAAACTTTTTTCGATTAGAAATATTAAACGTATAAATATGTTTCTTTGAGAAATTTTTTTAGTGAACTTCTCTATTATAGTACATATTTAAATATCGCGTGTAATAACGAAATCTAAATAAATAAAATATTGTCATTATTAGAAGGCAATGTATGCCAACTGCGTTTAGTGCTCGGTAGTTCTAGTGTTAACCCTTAGCACTCGAGTGGTACTTAGGCACTTAGGACTCTGAGTCACCGCTGAAAATTGCTGTACTACAATTCAAAATATCGTTTACATTATTAAATATCTTGGGTTCTAATCAATTATTAAACATTTCAATATTGTATGAGGCATTCTATTAATTTCATATCCACTAAATAAAAACAAACCACATAGAATAGAATTATTCTAGATAGGAAGACATGTTTAATTTTCCAAGTAAAATAGCTCCGAGTGCAAAGGGTTAATATAATTAATCAAACACCTATTTCGGCATTTTAAAAAATTCGACCCCTAAGGGGGTGAAAAGGGGTTGCAACGTTTGTATGAAAAATATATTGTTCGTGGTCTGATTTACATCATACTTGATTTAAATGCTTGTTGATACAATCTGAATGGGATGAATGGGGGGTTAAAAGGTTTCATGAAGACACAATATCAATTTTCAAGGACATTAAACAATTTCCTGTACAAGCGAAGCCACGGGAAAAAACTAGTGTGTACAATATAAATACTATAATGAATAAATCTAGGCTACGATGACCTCGGCAAAACTATCGGGCTACAAAGATTAAAAACCCAGACAAAAAACTACCCGCAACCGTCGCGTCGTTCACTAAAAATCCAAGACCCCGCAGCGAACGCCAAGCGTAAACGATTCAGCTAGTACATAGTGGGAAGCAACGATTAATTATAATTTGCCGCTCCTTAAAAACCGCGTTTTACAGACATTTTATGCGCGGCCATAAACCGTCAACTTTACGATTAAAGTTACTATCAACCCCTCCTCGCCTGCACCCCCTTACCGCCGGTCTTACGGTCCTCTAACCCCGTACGGGCGCGCGAGCCCTCATATTTTTATTCGGGACGTGCGCGAATTCTTTTTTCATCGTTCTTCATATTATTCAAGTAATGGCCCCTCTCGTCTCCGCTTAAGACCGTTCCTTTTTAGAGCTTCTGAAATGTTACCGCGTTACCGCCGCGGTCGATGTCGTAAGGTTATATCGTCAGGGTAAATACTTCGACCGCAGAGTCTCGTCGCCACGCCGCCACCGCCGTGGCGTTTTAACAAAAATTGCGCGGTAACAGCCTTCCCAAGCCAATGTCGCGGCAGCCATTGGACAAGTTTTAGCGGGCAGACTGCTGTTAGACACGCTAACGACCGGGTCCCGCTTCAACGAGACGTGATACTTCGAACCACGAAAAGAACACTGCACAGGTATCGTCGGGACGCACGAACAATCCTTCCCTATCTTCTTTCATTCTTATCTTCTTTCATCCCTTCCTTGTTCAGACTTTCAGTCGCTTTGTGTTATCTGTTGCAAAGGTCTCTGAACGTAAGCCCCGTTTCACACTAGAGCGGACGGTACGCCGCACAGTGGACGACAAAGCGATCTTTGTGGCCAAAAACTGCCTACAACTCAGTTTTCCACCGATTCAATTGAATTTTTTTTTTAAATGTTCGTGAAGGTCTATATTTTGATGACGTGTGGCGCTAAAATCGTTATCGAGAATCCTTATTTACAAAATTCACAGTGGACGACAAAGCGATCTTTGTGGCCAAAAACTGCCTACAACTCAGTTTTCCACCGATTCAATTGAAATTTTTTTTAAAATGTTCGTGAAGGTCTATATTTTGATCACATGCTGCGCAAAAATCGTTATCAAGAATCCTTATCTACCAAATTCACAGTGGACGAGAAAGCGATCTTTGTAGCCAAAAATCTACCTACAACTCAGTTTTCCACCGATTCAATTGAAATTTTTTTTAAATGTTCGTGAAGGTCTATATTTTGATCACATGCTGCGCAAAAATCGTTATCAAGAATCCTTATCTACCAAATTCACAGTGGACGAGAAAACGATCTTTGTAGCCAAAAATCTGCCTACAACTCAGTTTTCCACCGATTCAATTGAAATTTTTTTAAAATGTTCGTGAAGGTCTATATTTTAGATTTACAGTTTAAAATTTTGCGGTTTAGGGTTAAGAAGCGTCTGCAACTTAGCTGGGACATGCAAATTTATGGTATGGGCGGTTGAAGTATCGGAGTCATTGAGTTTTGTAGATAAGGATTCTTGATAACGATTTTTACGCAGCACGTCATCAAAATATAGACCTTCACGAACATTTTTAAAAAAATTTCAATTGAATACAAATATAAGAATATTCACACAAATGATAAATACTTTTCTTAATTTGTTTTAATTTGTTCAATTTAATACATTGATTTTCTATTGATACACCTATTAGTAACAATAAAACTTCAGAAGGTATTTGTTTCTTAGATATTTTATAGAAAGTAATAACGTTTCGCATCAATTCCAATAGGTAGAAATTAAATAAAAAATTCATACTTTCTGTACCAATCATAATAAATCGAAAATAATATATTAAATTCTTAAATTCTTTTAATCTGTCAACTGTTTAAACTGTCAACTGTCTACTCATTAGCCAAGAAGTTAGACAATCAATTGAGCATAATTTAGTATTCTATAACTAATTTATAATACACCAAACACACACTAATTCGCAACAAAAATGATGTAAGATTAGTACCAATTAAATAAATCACTTGAAATCTTGACCAGTTGTTGGAAACAAAATCGAAAAGACGTAAAGTAAAAACCCGATGGAACATGGACGAAGAGTTTGGTCCATCGTCTGAACACGTTGTTTCTCGCCGAAATAAAACCCGATCGAAGCCGTTCCATTAATCGAAACGCAACAAAAACGATCAACCGACGACCCGATAATTTCCAGCGTCTCATTAGACCCGCAGGGATTTATCGTAACAAGTCCTTCCGTCGATCTGATGCGACGGGTCGTTCCAATTCGTAAATTCGAAATCCCGTATCACGGTGCCGTGCGTGCGTCCGGCTATTCTACGAAAGTAATTACGGGAATGAATTACAAGAGAGACGGCAAACCGTGCCGGTAAGGCATGATAATGTGACCGAGAGTATAATGACCGGTGCGCGATTATCATCCTAATAAGCGAGTGACGCAAGAAAAGCCTCTCGGTGGATAAGAATGTGAGGAGGCCAATGAGCAGTTTAAGAGTTTTAGCATGGTCGAGGAAAGTCTCGAAACGAAACGAGACAAGCAAGAGGGAGAAAGAGAGAGAGGGGGGGAGAGAAAGGAGAGGCGAGAACATGGGATAAGGCGCGAGACAGTCTCGTCCTTCCACGCCTGCCGGTGTTTCTTGGTTTCCCACAGATGCTTCGAATTAGGCTTCGTGAAATGAACTTGAGAAGTTTGTCATTATCCCTTGTCTATTACGCCTAACGCTAAAACTGTCCGCGAACGTGGAATTTATATTCTTCTTGGGGTCTAGTGTTGTAAGTATACCGAAAAGGACCTTGCGCCATTTTGCAACCGTATCGTTTGATCTGGTAACTGGTATGGTAACTGTACCGATTACTGCGGTATCGTGGTTTCGATCGTACTGTTAATAAATATAATATTCATCTATATGTATATACATAATTGACTATATATAATATAAATATAATAGTAAATATATATAATTGACTATATATAATATAAATATAATAGTAAATATATATAATTAACTTAATCTTAGTGAGGGCTCCACGCTCTTATTTACAGTCACCAATATGTATAAAAAAATTACTTTCTCCTTTTTACTGAATTTTAATATAAGCGTGGCTTTTAAAAAGTTTTTTATAGTTATTTGTTTTATTTCCTACTTTTTAGTCTTTACTACCGAGCGTACTTAGCAAAGCCCGAGAGTTCGATTCCCGTTGAGATACTCGGCTGAGATTTTTTTATCTCCTAAATGCACAGTTTCATTGTCACCCAGTTCTGAGCTATGTTTAAAGTTTCAAGTCTCCAGCTCATCGAAAAGTGGTTTAAAATTTGATACAAACAACACGGCAAGTTAACGTAAACGTGGTAATGATAAAAACATGTATCATTTACAAATTTCTTTTTCTCTGATGTCGAGTCACACTCGACAAAGGAGCGCAAATGGTAAATGCAACCAAGATTCTTCCTTTGATTCTCACAAAAATTTAGTTTACTATGTATACATACACTATATATATTAATAGGAAGTTTAGAATCGTATAATTATATACGATATAATCGTATAATTAAGTATTTAACAATTACGATCGACAAAATTTATTATTTATACATACAATGGTGTTCAAAATAAAGAAGTACCCAGACATTTTTAATGAAGAAGCGTTTTTACGCTTAATGAAACATATTCTCAGAACTATTCAATTAAGCAGCGGAATCCCTCACCAAAAGTCCCGCTGATCGGAAAATTGATTCCGCTATTTAATTGAATAGTTCTGAAAATATGTATTATTGCGGATTATCTAATACTTTAAATGCAATAAATCAATCATTGTACAATACAATTTCTACAGATATTGTTTGTCATTATATCTTACAATTATACCGGGTGCTTCTTTCTTTTTGCACAGTAATGTACATCCATTTTCACGCGATCTAAATATGTGCAAAGGCAATCCGTGTCTTAATTAACGCTCTTCGGTTATATTTACGTAGTAATTGACCGGATAATATTGACGAGATTATTTCATGTTTCGTTCGCAATTTCTGCATGCTGCCGGGTATTTTTGGACAAGGGCGGAGCATCGGTAAAGGACAGGCTCGCGGATGGCGGGAAGAGGGATGGATAATGGAATAATATCCACCTGATGGTCGTTTACCCTTTAACGATGATTCCTCGGTTTCGGGCAAACTGCGAGAGAGAGCAGTTACGTGTCAAATTTAATTTCACGGGAAATTTTCCACGTCCCGCCATTTTCTGCCCACCCCGTAGCTGCGCCTCCCCGCCCGCCGCGCCGGTGAGATCATTATCGTACTAATCATTAATTTCGGGGCTTAGCTTCCGGTGCTGATGTATCAGTTATCGTTGAAAGGGTTATCGTAAAATTTCAAACCCCTCAGCGCCGATCCCAGTGAAATTTACATGTGTACCCGCTTGTTACACACGGACAACGATGGGAAGAACAATAATGGTAAAGTAATTGTGCTGATATCGAATTCAAAGATTTTCCATCGTGCAAAGAATAACGATTAGACTATGGATCTTTATGCAAAATAAAAATGTTCTTAGTGATTGTGGATGGCAGGAGTAAAATGAAAATTGATTCCAATCCTTAATGATTTCGTTGCATTAAAAATAAAGTTATGACTTTTATTAAATTTTCCTTGTTGGTTATTGTTTTATATTTCACCCAGTGAATTTCTTCATAAATGTTTAAAGATTGGTAGTCTAATGATGATTACCCTTTAGCTGATAACTTTTTTATTATTTTATTAAATAAATTACCAAACCCTTGATTATGGCATGAGTGAATTGTTTAGATTTAGTTCTCCAGTTTGAGGAAGTGCATAATTCAAAAATAAAGTTTGTACTTACGATAAATTATTATTGCGTTTTTTTAAAATTGGCATTTTTACATTTTGCATATTATAATCCAATAATTCTGGAAGACAAATGAAGATGCTAACTATTGTTGATTTGTTGATAAATATATTTCGATAGATAGTTACGATTAATAGAATTTAATTTAATTGAAGAAATCATTCCTTCGTTTGTCATTGTTTATTTGGATGTTGGTTACAGCACAACATCTAAAAACTATCAACTATCTTAAAAAAATTGTGCTATTGAATAACGAATAACAATTATTATTAACATCTATTTTCGTTATGAATTAAATAAATACTATTTTTACGAAACGTTTATAACCTGCAAAGTACTTAACGTTTGTTTAAAGATAGTTTGATGAAAATGATCTAAATGCAGATCGAAACGTTAAAAAATAATATTGTGCTAATTTGCAAATAGTGTTTGAGTAACAATTGATCGAACCTATGCGTCGATAACATTAATTTATGCTTAAAATAATTCACGATCGATATTATTTAACATTTAAGATAGTGTTAAAAATCGCACAATGCATATGTAAAAACCAATTACAAGTAGCTCAATAAAAGCATAAAGTAAAAACTGTGATACTGAAAAAAGAAACAGTTGCCATTAGCAACTATTTTGCGTTATCGATAAAAAAAATGATGTTTTTACGAAATGCTCAAAAATTTACATGGCACTTAACGTGCCCAACCGCGCAATGGTATAAACACCGTAACTTACAATTAATTTCTGATAAAAACTCGTCACCACTCGAATGGTAACGCGAGTTCTTGATGCGCCCTGTATGGTCCTCTCCGCAATTTTATTCCACACAATTTTATCATAAGACGTTCCATATTCGTATCGCCCCTCTGTACCCTTAACTTTATTGGTTCTTTCAATAATCATTCGTGTACGGTATTTCGTGTTACACCTTTTACGACATACGGTGGACGGGGATATCATTTTAATGCTGTCGAAAACGCGGCATTAAAATGCGACCTACTGATCCTGTGAAGATACAAAATACATTTACTTCAAATGTCATTTGGGTGCACGCGATCCTTAACTACATAGGTATTCTAATGTGACCGTGCATTTCCAGTGTAACATTTGCTGCTACTAGGGTCACCATCTATAAAATCGCGAACTCAGGATGAACGGCATAAGTAGCCAGCACATTTCTCTCTGAAACCCGGACACTTTTAACTAATTTTTAAAGAGGTAGACTCGTTTTAACTCGTTTTCTAAGCCTTTCCGTAACCCCATAACCTAAAAATCTTATACCTATGTAACACATATACAATATTTAAGTAAATTTTATAATAAAATGCTAAATTTATATAAAATTTGAGGATGTATAATTTTCAATATTCAAAGAATTGTCCACTGAAGAAACTTAACCCTTTGCATCTTAACTCGAAAATGAAACTTTTCTTCTTCGCTAGAATAGTTCCATTCCCTATGATTTTCAAAATTTTATGGATATGAAATCGGTATAATACCTCGTACAATACCTAAATGTTTAGTCATTTATTAGACACCGACATATTTATTAATGTAAACAATATTTTTAGTAAGGTGTAGCAATTTTCAGTAGCGTCTCAGAGTCATCATTCGAGTGCTAAGGGTTGAAAGATAGGTTTTAGGAAGAAATCACTACGAAATTGTTGAATTGTCCACTGAAGAGAAACTTAATCCTTTGCACTCGGGGTTATCTTAACTCGAAAATGAAACTTTTCTTCTTCGCTAGAATAGTTCCATTCCGTATGATTTTCAAAATTTTATGGATATGAAATCGGTATAATACCTCGTACAATATCTAAATGTTTATTCATTGATTAGACACCGACATATTTATTAATGTAAAGAATATTTTTAGTAAGGTGCAGCAATTTTCAGTAGCGTCTCAGAGTCATCATTCGAATGCTAAGGGTTGAATGATAGGTTTTAGGAAGAAATCACTACGAAATTGTTGAATTGCCACCTTTAAAGGTGTAGATTGTAAGGGTGCGGGATGTGCTCCTTATTGTTTCTCAATAATACAAAGATGGGGGTTTTCAGTAGTCAAAAGTGCAAAAACAAACTTTCTGATGGCATGTCGTCCCTGAGCCTTTTCAAAACTCTTATACCCTTTACGTAACATATGTACACATAATTTTTACCACTAAACCTACCATCCCCGATCAAAATGACCGGTTCCAGATGTTTTATTTTACGATTATTGATATAATAACAATATAATAATAGATATTATTAATGAAGCATATATTATAATAGAAGCTGCACAAAGTCTTTTTATAAAGAACCATGTGCCAGTTACTTTTAATACGATTTTTAAACGTAACAAACTACATACTATTAACTAATACATACTATTATTATAATGTTAATAAAAAATTGTTAATACTATTACATACTATTAACTAATAATCAAGTATCAAGTAATTCTGTGTGCATAGACGATCGTATTATGTTGGAGATGCAACAACATTGTTTGTCATTAAACTAATATTGGTGCTAATTAAGCTAGTAGAACTAAGCACGGATGAGACACGAATAGACTTCACCTACATTTGATAATTAGACGGTACTTAATAATGAACTAACGGATGCAGAAATGAAAGAGAAGAAAGTAGACAAAATTTAAAGAATTTAGTAGACGAGATTTAAACAATTACAGTATACAAACTAAATACATAATTGTTTAAATATCGTCTACTAAATTCGTTAAATTTTGTATATAAATGCGAAACAATGTGTGTGTTTTATGTATATAATCGTGAACTAGAATAATTGAACTCCAAAGAATCGATACTCGGTTATATACATATACCGAATCGAACATTGTAACTATCACAGTTACAATAAAATTAGACTTCGACAGTTGAATGATAGACAAAATTATCTAACTTTCAGTAGTACATTAAATTTCCAAGTTTTTCACAATGGGTTTCTGTTCTCTAGATAATTCTCTGATTAATATTAACAGTGACAACACTTGCTAGAATGGTGACATTTATCGTTGGTGTTCCAAGCTACAGAATTATTGATGCTCGGTTTTGAAGGATACAATACTGGAAAGTCGTACAAAGGTCCCGATATAAATGGGCCATGAATAAAACAGAACTTTTATCAGTTTCACGCTAATCATTTACACCGCTTGCCGCGTCTTCTTTGACACGTTTCTTGGCAACTAATAATAAACTTGAAATTAACACGATTTCGGAGAGGTGTTCGATATAATCTCATACTCTCAGAAATCGTCGCATAAAAACTCCTAATATAATATTCACCGATTGTAACTATCTAATATAATTCACCCATTGTTACTCTATATTTCAAATCAATAAATTATATTTCATTTACAGCATCACGTTATCAATTCGAGCACAGAGTTTCGCTGTCTCGAGAAATTGTTAATGTTTAAAACGCGATGATTTCGTTAAAACAAATTGCAAAATAATCATTCTGGTCTCGTTTTGAAGCTACAGACTTCTATGTTAACCAACCATCATTCACTTTTGCTTGAGCCAATTTCGCACGATGTAACAGATGCAAAACCAAATAAAGGTTTTCTCTCAAAAATTTTACCAATTGAAACGTCTCTAAAAATATTGAAACATTTTTCTCATGAGGTTGATGTATGATTTTTTAAAATCGTTTCCTTAAATATTTTATAAGGATATTTAAAGATCAGTGACAACTATAAAACATTGAACCCGCATCTTTCTATCACAAACTATTTTCCAACTTGAGATTTTCGATTTTTTTATCAAATTACTACGTTAAGGGCATAAAGAATTATTATTATAATTATTATTAATCAGAAGAGATCTATCTATTGGCAAATATCATATTTCAAAGCATTAGACTCATGGATTTGCGTATCGTATTAAATGCACTTTCGAGCTTTACAGATTTCAGAACTAAAATTAATTGATTTACTATTTTTTGTAACAAACTTATCATAGTCCTAATATTGACAATGTCTCGAGAATGAGAAATGATGAATTGTCATTTTTAATTCATTGTATGTGGATTGCAATGGTGTTTACTTTGATCGATAAGTTAGTTAAAAAAACAACACATTAATTTTTTTGACGACTCAAAGAGTGACTAATGCCATGCTCAAGTGGAGCTATCAATCTCCAAAATGAACCCAAATTGATCATCATACTATTTTCGCAACGAAATTGTCAATAATGACGATTTCTCGAGAATCGGAAATGTTCAAATATTTTCTGGATCCGGTGTATGTCACGTGCTAGTGTACGACGCGATAGCGTGTGATTTCTCGTGACGTGAGAATAAATGTGTTTTCTGGCTTAGCTGTCAGGTAAGGGGAACAGGTTCGAGAAGCTAAGAGGAAAAAGAATCGGCGAAATTCCGGAATGAAATAGCAAGGTGGAAATGATTGGGCACCGTTGTACATGGATTACTTAGGATATTGTGCGGCTCGGGCAAAACTCGCTTTGGGAAATGATTATAAAACCGTAAAAGCGGGCTTACGAGTTACACAGAACGATTTACTCGGGCCGGTGCAAATTGTAACGCCGTCTTTGTAGTCGGCAGCGGGGCAGGTGCATTGCGATTTCAGTGGAAAGAGTATTAATAAAATTACCGTTAGCCAGATAGGATCGCGCCACCGCCATTACCGGACAGTGGGAAGCCTGCGTGATCAAAACGAAGCTTTATCGGCCACTTATGCGAAACTAGACGCGTAAATCGCGGTTAAAACTCGTTCGAGATTTTCTTATCGGGACGCCGTTCATCCTGGGCAATTATTGTACACGCTGTTAGATTGGGAACGGCCTGCAATACGATTTGCGAACATGGCGACCGTCGTTTACCACCGAGCCAATATTGGAACGGCACATCCATGCTTGTTGTACAACAATATTCGTTGCACGCATTTCGCACGATTTTACTACGTATTCGATAAATAAAACGGAAATGGATTTTTCTTTATTGACGGAATTACTGGAGACGTTTTTTTAATTTGCTCACAGTATCGCACGAACTCTGTCCACCTGAAGTGACTTCGTTATTTTAAACGATACGCCTAGCATGTTTCAAATTCAAGTTATTGGATTTAAAGCAATTAATAGTATTATTAAAGCAAAAACTAGTAAGTGGTTGTGTAATAAAGGAGATATGTTGGTCATTTTTTTTAATGGAATCAGTTACTTGTTAGTGATAATTTGTCTAATGTGTAATAATAAAATAATAATCTAATGTAATAATTTGATTAATGATAATTTGTCCTAAAGCTTACCATTTTTTAAATAGTTCGACGTTTTTAATCGAGTGTAAAAGGCGCTTCTGATTTAACATTTAATTGTCATGATAGTTAGTTATTGGATTTAAAGCAATTAATAATATTATTAAAACAAAAAGTAATCTTTCTTTTTAGAGGAATCAGTTTCTAGTTAGGCTCGATTTTGATAGAATGATAATTGGTCTTAAAGCTTACCATTTTTTGAATAGTTCGACGTTGTTCATCGAGTATAAAAGGCGCTTCTGATTTAACATTTAATTGTCATGACTGCACTGTTTGTTAATAAAAATGAATAATAAAATGTTTGAGAAGCTTGCTTAAATTATTGCGTTTTTAAATAGTATGGGTGATCAAATTATTAGTGTTGTCAAATGTATACTTTCAATTTGGGAAAGTGACTATTTCATAAAAACGATATTCGGTGCAGGGTTATATTTGAAAAATTGATTGATTCAATGTAAACCATCAATTATTAGTGCAAATGGATCTAATATATTCGTAGTAGGAAATATGATCTAGTGAGAAACGTAAGCTTGACGCACGAAACTGTTCTGTTTTATAAAAATGTTTTGTAAAACTTTATAAAAATAAAGTCGATGCCGAAGATTTACTGTCTCCGAAACGAAAGTTTCGTGTGTACGAAATCAATATTACAGTTCTTACTCTATTCGCGAACGATTTTCTGCACTGCAGTTTAAATTAGGCTATCAAATATCTAGCACCATTGATAGGCAGGCTGGTTGGACATGATTTCTTCTGGAGAACGACATCTAAAATAGCTTGAAACATTATTCGTGGAATCTGTGGGTCGATTCTGTGGAACTATTTTTCGTAGAATTAGGCTACGCGTTACCGGTGACAGCTTCGTGGAAATATATTCAAAAGGCTTCATAATGCATTTGGAAATTTTGGTGTCATTTCACAAATAGATGACAGTCTTTCAAGTGGCAAAACTGTATGGCAAATTGAATTGTGAATCGTAAGACCTATGAGAAAAATAGAAAATGTTCTTTACTAACTATACTTTTTATAATAGCAATAGGATAAAAATAACATTATTTGTATGTGCATAGTAATTGTATTGATATAATATTTAATTACCACCTCCATATTTTAAATATTTGTGTGAGTCACTTAATTATTTTGGATGAACTATAATTAATTCGTAATAAATACAGTATCGAACAAATATTTTTATTGACTCTTACACTGTCATTTGCATGTACTCTCAGGCTGTTTGCATTATCTTTATTTCGTTAAGACACATAAAGATATACATAAATGCAAAGGTGCAATTAATTGTTCCTCTTTGCGTGAAACATGAATTCGCAATCTTCATAAATATGTAGTGGATACTGGCGAAAGTGTTAACAAGGAAATCGTGTAACACAAGGAAAGTGTGAAAACGGAAGTGGATAAGGTGCGTGTGTTTATGCGATTTCCGGTTTTAAAAACAAGTTTCCAAGAATTCGTATCAAATAGAGAGAGCTTCCTTTTTTAAAATTATTTCATCGGACGCATTATACTGTAATTCATAGTTAAATATGCTACAGATATAGAAACATCTTCAGTTCGATGATTAGATTAATCTACTCATGGTTTCATATGAGTCATTCAATTTTATAGCACGGCAAAAACCATAATAATTTGTTCTCATTAGCGAAATTTTAACCCTCGCACGAAACGTTCTATATCGTTTTGTATGTTTCAGTCTCTTTCGAGCGTGACTATCGACATCATTAAGCGGTTATCTGTCCTAGTAATAGCACATGAATAACAGAAAGTGCATTTAATGCGATATGCAAACCCATGGATCTAATGCTTCGAAACATGATACACGCCAATACGTAGATGGTATGCGTCACTGATAAATGCATTACGCGATTGGGCGTGCAAGTACTGCTTGTTTGACGCTAGTTCTCTTCTGGTTACTAATGTTTCGGTTAATAATATCTTTTTTTTAATTTTAAGCGCTTATTTCCATAACAAACTAAATTACCTTAGTAATCAAAGTGTTGGCCATCGTTAGCTATGAGTTTTTCCCAGTGCCGGATTAAGCCCCGTAGCAGGAGTAGCAAATGCTACGGGCCCCGCGCTTCTGTGGGCCCAGCGCTTACAATAGAAAATTAACATAAAATTTGATCGATACCGTTCCCAAATATTTTTGCTAAAAAAAGATCATTCATCGTGTTTTATTATATTATCGTGCAAAACCTGGGGCACCCTGGTCACATTTGCTACGAGCCCCGCGCTTCTGTGTTATTATTTTACATTATTATTTCTTTTTTTAATTATTATTAATATATTACAATATTATTAAGAACGAGGCTATTCATAAAACTCATTTGTCGAGATTTAAAAGACCCCACCTTACTATTTATGTGTTGTTAGACCTTGCCTTGCGATGGTTAAATTGGGGTTATGTTATATATACATATATAATAATATAATATATTATTATATATATTAATACATTTCTAATAATATTATTTTTTGTGTTTTCGGCGCACGTTTCGGTCATTAATAGACTAACATCAAGTTTGCAAATTAATTTAACTCAACGTTTCGATCCCTGTGTGAATCATCTTCAAGAGAGACATTTTTGCGTCTGAAAAATAATACGTTTTTAGTGATTTTTGAAAAACTCTATTGCGGCATATCTGTGTAAAAATACCACAGAAAAAAATTATAGCACACGTACTTGCTGTGGCAACAAAAGAAAAAGATTTTTTTAACTGAATAATAAGGAGTTACAGAATTCATAATATATATTTCATAATTATATTTCTAATTGTAGAAAATAATAGTGAGTATTACAATTGATTAACAAAGCTGCATTCTTTAAAATGTAACCGTTTAATTTTATTTTCAAGTCGAGCACTAACTTGTGCGATCATCATCATCATCATCAGATCAGAATAAGAGAAATAAATTCTAAGAGAATTCTATAAGAGAAATAAATTCTAAACATTTTTTAAAGTTTCTAAAAATTTTAAAATTCCAAATAATTCTTTAATAAGAAAGAATGGGAGATTGCAAATCTTTAACCTCTAACATTTTTTGCAACAGTAGCCGGAGCGTTTCCAAGGAGGATCGGCCATCCCTACCAAAACAGGACACCGCCGAAGAGAAAGAAGCCGAGGACAAGCTTCACCAGATTGCAAATCGCTGAGCTAGAGAAACGTTTTCACAAACAGAAATACTTAGCGTCGGCTGAGAGAGCAGCTCTCGCAAAATCCTTGAAGATGACCGATGCTCAAGTGAAGACCTGGTTTCAGAACAGACGGACAAAGTGGAGGTAAGTTATTGGCATCTCATCAAACCTTACGATCAACACCGGAAACTAAAATTAGTAACAATAATTACGCTGTTCAACACTTATCTTTCAAATATATTGCACTTCCAATTTCGATATTAGATACATCAGGCGTCCTCGCACCAATTCTTGGTTCACAACGTCATTTCCAAGCACATTAGAAAATAAAGATTAAAGTGATTTCGGTGCAAGGTTCGATCATTAAAATTTAATCAAAAGTTCGATCATTAAAAAATTAAGGGATGATGGATGGTGGATAATTTATACAAATTAAGGGATGATGGGTGTGCTCGTCAGATACAGGGTATGTGTAATATAGAATCAAGTTGCAATGACTTTTATTTTGTTATTTCATATCTCACATTCAATCTCAACATTAAATCTTCACATTTAAATTACACGTATATATTATAAATTAAAAAGTACGAATAATCTATTGTTTCAAAAACATTTAATAGTATTTATTGTATATTAGGCCAGTCCATAAATAATAGGTTAATGTGATTATTAGTTTTTTTCATGCCTTGATGTGGTTTATTCACATGTAAAAGTGACCATGAATTGTTGCATTACTATGTAATTTAACCTTGAATAATCATCGTCACTGAATTCGTAATGAAAGGGACATCATTGTACGTATTTAAGAAAGAGTGGTTCCCTTTTTTCAAATTAACGTAATCTTGATAACCTTGGTATGGTATTGTGTGAGTTCCATTTTACCTAATTTATTAATTCCATTTAACTTAATGTATCTTTGAAAAACCCAAAAATATTTGAGGTACAAACGTCAGGTTACTCACCCTGTGTATATACTTCGTGCTTTACGAAGTATTCGAAAACCGCATGGAAAGGATAATGATCACACAAATCGAGGAACAAGTGCACCACATATTTCGTTCGAAAGGGTGTTCACATCTGGAACCATTTTTCTCGAGCGTGTTCTTTTTAGCCAGTTTTATTTCCCCCAGAGCCAATCTATCGTGTAAATAGAAACTTAGGTGTGTAATTCGCCTAGAAAGGAGCGAATTGCGAGTCGAACGAAAGGAGCCCATCCTTCCGGGTTCGATATTGCGGCCATTTCGCATCCCGAGCGTCAAAGAAATTGTGTGGAAAAACGCGAGATGGGAAACCGCGCCCGGAATGTTAATAGCGGGTCAGCAGCGTCCTGTCGCGTGTATCTGTGGACGTACAGAGAGCCGAATGTATTGGAGTCTCTTCAAGATAAGGAAGGACGAAAACACGTCATTTAGATAAAGCAGGGCCCGTTCGTGGCGCGGGTACCTGATACGAGGGGCGTCTTCGCGGCGGCGGGACCAACTCGGGAGACATTCTTCAGGAATACGAAACCCTGCTCCACCATTTCCTGCCTAATAGTTTTAGACCAGTTTTAAAAGCGTTCCCCTGCTGAGCGTCCTTGAATTATTCCGGGAAGTGTTAGGATTTAAAAGTGACTGCGGAAGGTTAGGGCCCTGGTCAGTTAACAGGATACAGTGCTTGGAAAATTTGGAATACTGTTAAAATATTATTAAATAATAATAAGTAAATTAGACCTTATGGATAACCTGCTAAGCGTCCTTGAATTATTCCGGGAAGTGTTAGGATTTAAAAGTGATTGCAAAAGGTTAAGGCCCTGATCAGTTAACAGGATACAGTGCTTGGAAAGTTTGGAATACTGTTAAAATATTATTAAATAATAATAACAAGTAAACTATTCCTTATGCATAACCTGCGGAGGTAGAAACTAAACAATAAAACGTGAATTGACTCGAGGGGCATTTTTCAGGTATACAGTTAGTAACCCTGACTAATTATTTTAGACCAGTTTTAAAAGCGTTCCCCTGCTGAGCGTCCTTCAATTATTCCGGGAAGTGTTAGGATTTAAAAGCGACTGCAAAAGGTTAGGGCCCTGATCAGTTAAGAGGATACAGTGCTTGGAAAATTTGGAATACTGTTAAAATATTATTAAATTATAATAACAAGTAAACTAGACTTTATGGATAACCTACTGGAGGTAGAGACTAAACAATAAAACGTGAATCTTTCAGGAATGCAGTTATTAAATCTACTCCACCATTTCCTATCTAATTGTTTTGGACCTGTTTTAAAAGCATTCCCCTGCTGAGCGTCCTTGAATTATTCCTTGAAGTGTTAGGATTTAAAGATGACTGCAAAAGGTTAGGGCCCTGGTCAGTTAACAGGATACAGTGCTTGGAAAATTTGGAACACTGTTAAAATATTATTAAATTATAATAACAAGTAAACTAGACCTAATGGATAACCTGCTGGAGGTAGAGATCAACTCGGGAGACATTCTTCAGGAATACGAAACCCTGCTCCACCATTTCCTGCCTAATTGTTTTGGACCTGTTTTAAAAGCATTCCCCTGCTGAGCGTCCTTGAATTATTCCTTGAAGTGTTAGGATTTAAAGATGACTGCAAAAGGTTAGGGCCCTGGTCAGTTAACAGGATACAGTGCTTGGAAAATTTGGAACACTGTTAAAATATTATTAAATTATAATAACAAGTAAACTAGACCTAATGGATAACCTGCTGGAGGTAGAGATCAACTCGGGAGACATTCTTCAGGAATACGAAACCCTGCTCCACCATTTCCTGCCTAATTGTTTTGGACCTGTTTTAAAAGCGTTCCCCTGCTGAGCATCCCTGAATTATTCTTGGTTGTGTTAGGATTTAAAAGTGATGCAAAAAGTTAGGGTCCTGGTCAGTTAACAGGACACTGTACTCGCGATCGTAGACACGGAAGTCTGAAGTCTCACTCCTTATCGGGGAATTTTTCAACGGCCACGTAACTTCATGTGTGTTGTGTGTGTGTGTGTGTGTGTGAACTGTCCTTGGTTTTTAGTAGAGTGATTCACTGGTTCGTGGTAGGGAGACGTTGAGATAGGTCTGTTATGGCGGTTGGATGTTGTAGCGCTTGAAGAGAGTGTCGACTGACTTCGAAAGGATGAGATTAGTCATTTGGGGATGTGTTACTTTCGAGCAATTTTTCCCTTTTCTAAATAGCTTTTAATCGCTTCATCTAACTTCACGGGGAAAGTATGAGATTAGTGATTCGGTGATGTGTTGGAGCCATTTTCCCTTTTTTAGATAGTTCGTGCATGCTGCTGATTCACAGGCATCCTCGCCTAAGTGCAGAGTACTGAGGCGCTCAGATTACTACGATATAGGTGTATTGAATGAATCCATAATTTTGTTTTAACAACAAGTGGTTGGTGTTGATTTAACGCTACACGTATCGAGCATTAAACCTAAACACAAACACATGGAAGTTATTGAATATATGTCTTTATTTCATATTAATATTACGAATGGAAGCAACCTTGCAATTTTTCATTAATTGTTAAGTAAACTAAGCGATACCGGTGGTAGTACGTTTAGTATTAAACAATTCCTGCACTTACTAGAATTTTACCTTTTATCTAATGGTCTATATATCTTTTTATTTAATCATGGATTTATCGTATGCAACATCTGAAGATAAATAATAGTAAGTGCAGTGTATATCGTTTCCACCATATAATTGTTTCGAAAATTGAATTAAGAAAATCAGGTAGAAGTGATTTATTTTATAAATTAAACATGTAAAAAATTTATTAGAAAAGGCTCTAATATTTCCTTGCATATTAATTTTTATATTTTACATTATTTATGCACTGATTACATAGTAGGGTACGACATCTTAAAAATTGTGAAATATCTAATTGAATTCAATTGTTGCATAAATGTTGATACAGCAATTTAAAAAATACACAGTTACAGTTAAATGCAAAAATTCATTCTATAAAAATGGATGACCTTACAATTTGTACTTTTTGTTACTTCCATCTTTTAAAATAACTCAGTTAATTTCAGTTAATTTTAAGGTTCGGCACGTTTCGTGTTAAAAGTAGCAAGTTGTAATTTAAAAGCAACCAAATTATTGGTTTCAGTCGACATCAGTATAGCGCAGTTTTCATTGAAAATAGATTATAGCAGAATAATACAAATACTAGAATTATAAATAAAAATGTTCACATATTCATTTGGAATACTAGAAAAGTAAACTAGACCTTCTGGATAACCTGAGTTTGTGGAAGAGCAATGCCGTTACGTTTCGCATTGTTCCTAGAGCTAGAGGCTAAGCAATAAAACGCGAATCGACAAAAAGGAGGAATGTAAAACGAGTTCGGCAAAAACGAAGAGAATGTCGAAGGTCCGCAACGATCTAATAGGAGATTGATAACAGGACTCGATGGAAAAATCTTCTGGTGCCGTTCATTTTCTTGCTGGATTTTACCAGAATGTTTTATCGGATTTGTAAGAGTATTGAAAGAGAAGAATAAGGCTTCTTTCGAACAAAGTAAAAACTGATGGTTTCTTTATTGATAGGACTTATTTCCTTGAGAAACAACGATATCGTCTTTCCTGGCTTCTGCACTCCCGACTCGGTAAACGAATACAAAATGGCGGCTTGTTAGAACTGTTTCCAGCTATGAATATTTTGCAAACAATTGGCAGGAATTTTTTTAAATGAATGTAATGTCAAAAACGATTGAAGCATATGGATGTTTATAATATGAATAAACCGAAACAATAGGAAATTTTATTTCTACATAAAGAGTTACAGTTAAATGCAAAAATTCATTTTAAAATACCTAAAATAAATTCATTTTTATCTTAACATTTGTCTAATAAAAGACTTCAAACATATTATACATAACCAAAATGTATGAAATTGATTATTTCAACAAATTATACAGAAAAATAAATATGTGAATACTTCATTAGACATAAAATGTTATGATATGGTTTAACTAATTTTTGTAAAATTATGCTTCTTAAAAACTAAATGGATCAATTTTTAATTTTACAAATCTTTTGATTTTAAAGTCTCCTATTTACAAATATTCAAGTATTGCATATCTTTTTAATATTAGAACTATATTTTAAACAGTATAATATTTATTGACTAGTATAAGTACTTTTAACACGTAGAAATGATTAATTGTTTGTCTTCCACAACCTTATTGCCACAGATTTAATACAATTATGAGAGAATTAAGTGCAATTTAAAACATCGAAAAGAATAAAAGAATTGAAGACTTCGGATATAATATTTTTCATTTGCTGAAATTGCTGGAAAAACAAAAATCATTCTCAAGTGGCTCTTGCTTCGGGGAACAGATACATAATTTTTATTTTACATAAAGTAGCGGTGAGTTTTAAAAGATGACAACTTAATTAACGTTTTGCTTCGTTATACGTGCCTCACGGACTATTTCGGCTGTAGAGGTGGAGGGTCGCACTGAAATTTTCTGTCTTTTTGTTACACAGTCGCTGTCGTCGCCCGAGAAGCGAGCACGAAAATTCGATTTAGGTGGCGACGACTCGTGTTATCTGTCTCTCAGTGTGTTCAGGAACGGTAACGCAGCGACAGATACATTTGTCTGGACGTCCCATCGAATTAAATTTACATCTGACAAGGAAATGACAAGCGTATCATTATTAATCTTGAATACAGAATCATATGGAGAGAGAGAGAAAGAGAGAGCGTGCTGAATCAATCAAGAAATTTTAAAGAATCGGACACGCCTAGAATTCGTCGATACCGTGAAGAAAATATCACATCCGATGGAAATGCGAGTGTACACGTTTATCTAAAATTATACATACTTTTTGCGCTATAAGATCTATTCAACTGGTTAGGTTAACCCTATCTACTCGAAGCTACTTTAACTCGAAAACTAAACATTTCTTTCGACCTAGAATAATGCCATTCTACACTAATATTGAGAAAAAGGTTAATTTAGACGAACCAGATGGTTTTAAATATTATTGGCACGATTGGAGTAGACCACATGACATTGCCATGAGCCTAAATATTTAGGCCACATTCAGCTTTTCCCGATGTGTTGGATATCAATGAAAATGAATTTTAAAAAATACACGGAACTGTTGCAAGACGCTCGAATTCCGTTCATGGGAGAAATGAGTCCGGATGACTATTCCAACAAAATACAGTAAATCCTTAAATACTGTCCAACAGGCGTATTCTGGGCAGACAGCGTTTTCAAAGATGACTTTATTTTGCCACGTTTTTATTAGCTCGCTTTCTTTTTTGTTGTGGATGGAAATGGAAAACAATTTGCTACTATTGCAGAACTTAAAAGTAGTATAAGGCAATCGTGTGGTAGTATAGACGTATCAACGTTACAAACCTTAATACAATATATGACTAACCGAGTTTTTCAAGTTATTTTTAGAAATGTTAGGAACATACATACAGTTATTATATAAAACATGTTGATTTCGTTAAATAAATAAAGTATTGCATTAAGAGGAACTATAGAAATTTCGCTCAACCCTTCAGCAAGAATACATTCTATATACATTTTATAAACTTTTTAATTTTATCACTTGAATGAAAAGACGTTCTACTTTGAAACCATTCAGACGTCTTTGTAATCATCTTAATAGAACATACAAGTACATATATAATCGCGAATAATTGTATAATAATATAATCTTAAATATTTTCACAAACGAACCAAAATTGCCAAGAAATAAGTATTCGTCAATCGAATATAATATCTAAATACATTTCGAGAGAGAATATATTACAATTTGATAATGTATTTTGTCATTCGAATATTCTTTGAAATGCTTTTTGTCCATGCTTCTGTTTCAAGTGTACGCAAAGTGTCGCAGCGGGTAATTCCTCCTTTTTCCGAAGCTCATAGCAAACAATGGAGCGACTCGAGAGAGAAATGTAAAGGGAAGAACGATACGTTCTCTGCAGCCCTTGGTTCGTCTTTTCCGCGGCGTGGTCCAGCGAGCAGCTGCGTTTAAAGTAACGAGATGACTGTAGGCAGAGATGAGATAACTTGACCTCAATAATTCAGATACCTAACAGCTTAGCCTTGTCCCGTACATAATGCAGTCTATCCACCCCATCCGTGCTCTTCATCCACCCCTGCTTTGACTGCCAACTCTCTCCACTTACTCTCGTTCCCCTCCGAACACCAGCTCGCGTTGCATCCCTTCCGAGTCACGCCAGCCTCCACCTCCACCGGAGGCGCTTCTTGCTTCAGCTTTTAAAGTGTCAAACCTTAGAATCCGCGATTACGGATCGTTTCGATCCGCTGCTTGCTCGACCCCACCGATTCGCCTCGTTAAAGATTCACCCGGCCCTGTGTTGGATCAGCCGGGTAATCGGCCGAACACGAACGAAACGCGTTCCTAAAAGACTTGTTTTCGACGTCGACTCGATGTTGATCGTCGCGAAGACCACCACTCTTTTCTGTATCCTAACGATGCTCGACGATTTTTACCAAACCTGCTTTTACACACCTAAACACCTCGCTGCGGGAACCTCTCGACTGTGAAAACTCAGGGAACGAAATGTTTGTACATTTGTAGGTGGAGGCTTCACAAGCAAATCGATGTAAGTCCAACTTTGCCAAACATTTTGTCGAAAATTTTATTTATTTGTCTATAGGAATGTTATCCCCTACAAAATAGTCTCCGTTAGATATAAGTAGACTAGTTAATAATTTTAGTCGATGAGAAATCATATATTGACATCTTCAATTTTAACAATTTTTTAATAATTTATTTATTTTAATTATTTATTTGTCTACACGAATGTTATCCCCTACAAAATAGTCTCAGTTAGATGTTAGTAGACTAGTTAATAATTTTAGTCGATGAGAAATCATATATTGACATCTTCAATTTTAACAATTTTTTAATAATTTATTTATTTTAATTATTTATTTGTCTACACGAATGTTATCCCCTACAAAATAGTCTTCGTTAGATATTAGTAGACTAGTTAATAATTTTAGTCGATGAGAAATCTTATATTGACATCTTCAATTTTAACAATTTTAAAATAATTTTGAATTTCATCTGATCAATTCCACTATAAATGCGTAAGTCTAGATATTATTCACTTATGTCAGCGATTTTAACAATCCCTGGAACACTTTTGGAACTCGATCAATGGGATAGCTTTTAGTTCTTTCAGAAATACGCTTTTAATTTCGTGTATCCTTGAAAAACAATGACCCTTTGAGGTTCTATTTATTTTTGACCAACTTCTAAAAATGAGTTAAACAATTTTTGCATTTTTCCGTATAGTTATGATTTTTATTATCGTAATAAGTCGTACTGTTTCGTATGTCCACCGACTACACCGAAATGGATGGACCATTGGATTGGTCCCTTAAAAATAAATTTTACATTTTTTCATTCTTGACAAGATCGAAAAACCATTCTACGTTGTTCTACAAATTCTGCTCGTTCCACTAAAATGTGTGAAATAAAACAAAATTTTTGTTAAAAATTAAACCGACTTCGAAACTCAATAAAAAATATGAAATAATTTCCATTTTGTAAAATATTAAATAGAATACAATCTTTTCACTACAAAATTGAAACTTCTCTAAATGACAGATGTTGCTGATTATAATGATTTCATTGGAATATGGTAGATTTTAAATC
This sequence comes from Lasioglossum vierecki, assembly GCA_028455595.1. Taxonomy (NCBI): domain Eukaryota; kingdom Metazoa; phylum Arthropoda; class Insecta; order Hymenoptera; family Halictidae; genus Lasioglossum; species Lasioglossum vierecki. Next base: position 9,078,913 of record CM052344.1, on the reverse strand, counting down.
AGTAGGTGGGAAGAGAAGAACGTTAATGTGTGAAAGCATGTAGAAGAATTTAAGCATTTTCGTAATTTTTTAAATTTTGTATTTAATATTTTACAAATTCGAAATTATTTCATACTTTTTTGTGCGAAGTCGGTTTAACCTTTTTTAATAAAATTTACTTTTCGGTAACAAAAGAATAAATCTAGTGAATATTTTGGCCAAAAATCACGAACAAGCAACGAAGTATGATAGTATTTTTATATATAAAATTGCTTTTATACCAAAGTAATTTTATACCAAAAATAATGTTTGAGTTGTTATATTTTTTTATGTTCTGTTCAACACAGCATGTTCGTGTTAACCTAACCTGTTGTATTTTAATAAGTAAATTTTATTCTTTAGTAACAACTTGTCCCAAAAGAATTGTTGAGTTCATTACAATTAAAATACGACTGCAATGCAGCGTTAATGGCGTCTTCTACTTTCCAAACTCCACTTTGCTCAATTTTTTAAATGACGTGTTGTTATTCGCAACACGAAGAATTCTAATTTTTAGGGTTGCCTTTAGATTACACAGCGATCCACCCTAACAAGCGGGGTAGATTATTGTTATTGATGTTGAGGTGGTAGCTTCGTATTCTGGTAAGGGTGGTACTTGGAAACGTCCGCAAGTCGTTTAGAGATCATTTTGAGCGGCTATTATAGTTCCGGCAGCTGCGTGTCTGTTCGAGGGGTGTTCGAAATGGAACGTGAAAGTAGAAAGTGTTCTTTCTTTTTCCCGGTTTCGAAACTGTCCACATTATAATATCGTTGTTTAACACGTCAGAATTGTTACCGTGGTTTATCCGGAGTAAAAACTATCCACCGATAATAATATTAATACTAAATAAAAATAATGCAGTTACAATCAAAAGTATTTATTTTCCTTATGTTGTAAATGTTTTTTATAGTTTCAATCTTAAAATTTATGTAGCGTGCAATGACGAAAATTAATTTCGTTACCGTTCACTATTAGACATTTTTTAGAAAGAAAATATCGTTTTAAATACTTTGAATGGACCTTAGAAATCTTATATAAAATTTGAGGAAATTTTATATAAATTTTATATTACTAATTTTTTTATAAAATAATTAATATATGAATTTTTGCATAAAAGAATTATATATTGGTTATTTTATAAATTGTAAAATTGGTGGCTCTTATTTACTTTTGCAGAAAATTTATTCCTTACTCTCTAGGATTGTTCCAATTAATTAGAAAAAAATCTATGCAAAGTTTCAGTTCCCCCAGGCTCTGAAACATTAAAATAATTAATTAAATGCTCATGAAATCATTTCCCTCGAATATCTTCTAAACCATTTACTGTATTAAAAAATATAAATGGACTCTAATGGACATTTTAGACTGACAAGAAGATAGTATGAAGAAGTTTCTATAAACATATCACCTAAACAATTTATACCTACGTGCTATAAGAGAGGTTATAGTATGATCTTATATCAGTCGTCGATCAATGCTAGATCACTGAAGTCCTAACTTTAAATGTTCTTTACGCGAAGCAAACCTCGGAATACTACTGTCACTACTTTTTATCTTCACGTAGGCTTTCGTGATCGACTGTACGTATTTCGATAAATGGATACGAGCGTAAAGCATAGTCATGTATCTCGGCCATGAGTTAATTCAATTTAAGCACCTCGACCCTCGGTTGGTCCGATTCGAGTCTCGCAACCCTAAATTGTTCTGATTCGAATCTGCACTCGCGCAAAGCGGAAATCGGCTTTTCTAAACTCAAATTAAACTCCGTTTCCAAACCATTTTTATTTCATTATATACACATATTGATTCGACAAGTATATTAAAAAAAAACATTCTGTTGCTTATTCTTCTTAATTTGTTTGTAATATTTGACATGTGACTAACAACCATTGTTTTCAGTTACCAATATGTTAGGTTTTGTAGTATATTAATAGTAGACGACAGCAATGAACATTTTCTGCATCAACTTCAAGCAGTTTCGTAAAAGTTTCTTCCGATTAATCATTTCAATAAAGTACATTGAAAATAATTTTTTGTAAAACAAAAGGTATAATTTATATAAATAATTATTGAGCCTACTGTTTGATTGGTTTGAATATACTTGATGTACGAAGGTACAAAATTGGAGCGAATTTTGACTCGAGAGAAACATGTTCATAATTTTTGTAATCTAAAAACATCATAACAATTTCTGTAATCTACGTAATTTTTCAGTAATTTAATGGCATCCAGCGCGATTTAAGCTGCTAAAGAGAAATCGAAAATTATGCGAAATAATTATTATTTTATATTATTCATTTTTATATTTATTAAATATTTCGAGCATTTTCTGATTAAAATGACAGTAAACATGAAACAATCTCTTCTTTAATTCAACGGTATGAAGTAACTAAGTTATGCTTCACATGTACAGTAAAAATGGGCCAAATTGTATCTTGTTTGGAATCAGTTTAATCAGAAAAATGCCACGAATAACTTGGCGAAAGTTCCATAAAGAAAATAATGAAAAATAAAGAAGTTTTGTAATTGCATTAGTAGTGGTTCACTCCGTGTTCAAACGATGTTCTTTTCTACATTCAGTTTTCTTTATATAGCCACAAAAAATAGAGTCCCTACACGATTTATGTCCCTACTCGGAACTGGCGTTGGGAAAAAAATCGCGACTTTACTGTATTCACTTGAAAAACCCTATAAACAATTTTCACTAGTTTTAATTCGATCCACACATTAAAATAAATAAAATAAAATAAAATCTGTAGTCTAATATAGTGTTAAATAAAGCTAATTTGGTAAACGTATAACATAAACGGATAAAGATCCACGATTCGCTTAGAAGAGCAGCGGTAAGGGATATTTGAGATTGCGCGGCATTCGCAGGAAACGATACAGTCAAATTCATAATACACGTTTGCGAATGTATGAAGTGCTGGCCAAAAGTTATAGCTGGCAATAAGGGGATAACGATAAGAGTAATGTGTCCCAGGTTGCGAGAGAATATGGTTATGCTGGCCACAGCGAATGGGGGCTAGGCTCTGTCAGGGCTGCAAAATGTAATCGGCACAGCGCCCTCAATTATTAATCGCTAACCGCGTTAATTACTTGCAAGGGTGTAGGCACGGCTGTCACTGGAACAACGGCGTAGCCCACCGTAGAATTCCTCGTTACAACTGCTAAATGCAGTCGAATCACCGCCACCGACGTGCATTAAATCTTATCGATTCTCGAATAGAACACGTCGATGCGATTTCCTGCACCGAATTCCGGAATTGAAGTCTCTGAACTCTTTAGTTTAACTCTGAAAGTTAAAAGCCAACGTTGATCGAGTTTCATGTATTATATAATTATTTTATTACATTATTGTATAATTATTACATTATATTATTATGTAATTATATTATATTATTATATTATAGTATTATATAATGTACACACATTTTATTGTTATTTAAATTCTGCACAAGCTTATGTGTCTCACCTGAAAAGATATTTTTACCTATGAAATTTTTATTGGAAGAGATTAAAAATATATTCTCGTGGAACACAGATATATTAGAATCTGAATAATAATAATTCTATGGAAACTAGTTATTTTAGAAGATTTATAATAAATGGTATTGTAAGAGAAGCTCAAAGAATTTTTGAACTAAGGAATTGAAATATTACAAATAAATAATAGTAATAATAACAGTGGTCGGTACGAATTGTGACTATGATTGAAAAATTTGTTTATATTAATGTACAAACTATCTTCTGCCGTTGTAGTACAATTTTTATCTGTATATTTGATCAGGTCTATTAAAACTAAAATGTTTACTTTCAAGAACTTTCAAGAGTCCAATTGTTCAAAAATTGACAAGATTTCTTGCATGTAGCTTTAATGAACAAAGAAATACAGTAATATATTACCCAGAAAGTAAAGCTATTTGTCATAGTAAAATTTGGAAAACTTATATTTAATGTATTTATGTTGATATTTTACAAATCAGCTGTTCTATTGCAAAGATATTCATTAATTCTTCAATAACGCATTCAGCCATTTTGAGGACAGAAAAGTAACCGAAGATATTTTTAATTATGAATATTTCATAAGTTTTTAAGCACTAGTGAATTGTCGCTAGGTGTGCTGTTTTATGTTTTAGGAAGACAACGGATAAAGACATATTTTAGTGACTAGTTACCGCTATATAGCAATCTCGCCGGATAATTATGTCAATGATTGTGCCCGCTCAATCATCCTCGGCGAAGAAATAAAGCCTTGGGACCGGGAAAATTTCCGGAAATCGTTGGTTTTGTCCTTGTTTCTGTCGTTACGTCCGCGCGTGTTTCCCAGAAACAAAAGTATCTGTGAGACGGGAATTTAATATCGGTCGGAGAAAATTACAGGAAGTTCGGGTAGGCTTGCCCAACTCCGGAATGGAAGCAAAAAGATCAAATTAACGAGGCACTTTCCGATCTTCGATGGGTCGGGTTGCGGCATAATTCGTAAGGAGACACGCTGGCCGAGTGCCACCGGTCTTTAGAACCTTTAGAACTTGCGTGTTGCGCAAACAAAACCAGTTCTCAAGAAATCCGAATTATCAGCTTGGGGAAACGTTGTAATCGACTCCGAACTCCAAATATTACACTTGTTCCCTTGTTCTCTCCTCGCCGAGGAAGAGTGCCACACATCTTTCGATGGTATAAACCTATTAGTAGTAATTTAAGTGTAATTTAAAACAGTAAAAACGTTCGAAGAATTTAAACATATTTTTATATTATTTTGAATCTATTAAACATGTTAAGAGAGAACGTAATTTTCTATAATATTTAACTATAGTTTGTTGCGGTTCAAGAAGACAATTTTTAGTTTGCATTCTCTGTCTAGCTATCAAATTGTCCCACAACTCTTCTTAACATGTTTTATCGCACTTAGTGTAAAAATTCATTCGAAACCCTTTATATAATTTCATTGATTTATTATTACTTTAAACCGAGTTTTAAACAAGATCGAAATTTCATCATGTTTGGTTTCATTTCAATCAACAAACTGTGACAAACATATTAGTATAAACATTTATTAGTATCAACACTGATTAGTACGGATAATCGAGATTCCACTATGTCGTGAATTAAACAAGATTAAAATTGTATCAAGTTTGGTGTCATTTCAATCAACAAACTGTGACAAACATGTTAGTATCAACATATACTAATATCAACATTTATTAGCACGGATAATCGTGGTTCCGCTATGCCATGAATTAAACAGGATGGAAATAAACATGAAATTGCATCAAGTTTGGTGTCATTTCAATCAACAAACTGTGACAAACATGTTAGTATCAATATTTACTAATATCAACATTTATTAGCACGGATAATCGTGGTTCCGCTATGCCATGAATTAAACAGGATGGAAATAAACATGAAATTGCATCATGTTTGGTGTCATTCCACTCAGCAAACTGTGACAAACATGTTAGTATCAACATTCATTATTACCAACATTGATTAGTACGAATAATCGAGGTTCCACTAGATCATGAATGAAACAAGATCGAAATTGCATCATGTTTGGTATCATTTCAATCAGCAAACTCTGACAAACATGTTAGTATCAATATTTATTACTATCAACACTAATTATTACGGATAATCGTGGTTCCACTATGTCACAAATTAAACAAGATCAAAATAAGATCGAAATTGTATCATGTTTGGTGTCATTCCACTCAGCAAACTGTGACAAACATGTTAGTATCAACATTCATTAGTACCAACATTGATTAGTACGAATAATCAAGGTTCCACACTAGATCATGAATGAAACAAGATCGAAATTGCATCATGTTTGGTATCATTTCAATCAGCAAACTCTGACAAACATATTATTATCAACATTTATTAGTACCAACACTAATTAGTACGGATAATCGAGGTACCACTATATCACGAATTAAACAATATCGAAATAAGATTGAAATTACATCATGTTCGGTATAATTTCAATCAACAAACTGTGACAAACATGTTAGTACAAGTTCCATAAAAAGAAATAATTAACTGGTTCGTTCGCTCGTTGTCCTTTCCGCGTTCTAGGCGGCAAGAGATCAAGGAATATAGTCCGTACTCAGACTACACAAGAGACACTTCGGTCCCAAAGATTTCCCATATATCGAGACACAACCGTATCTATCTTGTACCCCCTATCCCATTAGTACTTCGGCGGATGCGTGCCGATGCGCGGCGTGGCTTGGCGCAAGTTCATCGAAGAACCCGCGTTCCCAGTGATTTCAATCGCAAATTCGCTGGAAACTAAAGGAAAAGATAAGCCTTGCGACGTGGCTTTCCTACAATTACAGCGGAGAGCCGTTCCCTGCGATTTCCGACTGCGGAATAAAATAAGAGAAACGAAACCGGCGATCGTGTGTTGATTGCGAGCAAGAACTGCCGTTATCTGAAATCTTTGCTCGACATAGGCGGCCGTTCTAGTCGTTAATCGTGCAACAACCGATCGAGTTGTGTCCCGATGTGAACCAACTCGTTCGTGATACACGAGCTACCGAAGCACGGGTAGAGCCTCGCTCTCTCTTCCTTCCACCGAGGAAGAAGAAGCTGGGAACGAGGCTCTCGCGGAGATAAACAAAGGTACAACGAAACCGTTTAATTACCGAGGACCGGAGATTAACTCTAATGGAACGACGGTGTTTCGTGGCTCGTATGGCGCACCGGTCCGCTGATTGGCCGCGTTATCCTGTCTGGCGCCTGTCAGACTGAAGGAACTTTTCGGCTCGGTCCCGTTGCCGCATGCCGCGCCGAGGCGGGAGGACCGTTTCTCTACTCCGTCGTGCCTGTAGCGAAATCGATCGTCGATAAGCTCGTTAAAAATTAGTAATAAACACCTTCCAGCAACCGACTCGGTATTATTGGATCATTAGCGGAATTGCCAATTGGAGCGTACGCTACGTTGCCACAGTGGTCCTTTTCACTGATTCAGCTGGTCAAAATTATTCAAGCATTATTTGAAGACTTAAAGCCGTAGTTAAGTAGATCATATAACAATATGTAATAAAAAATACTTAGTGGCATTTAAAGAATTAACACAAACATATTTTTTATTTATAGATGACTGCGTATCGATTAACTTTTGTTGGAAACATTTTTTGTCAGATTATCCGAAATGTTTAAAACATCGTGACAATTGGGCATTTTTGCACCAAAAAGCTTCCGAATCGATCACAGTGGTCCTTTTCACTGATTTAGCTGGACAAAATTATTCTAGCATTATTTTAAGAAGACG
>CM052344.1:9039065-9071515 GCA_028455595.1 Lasioglossum vierecki | reverse complement strand
ATGTTTACTTCTCTGAAAATGTTTTAATTTTTTAAAAATATTTTTCCGTTAAATAAAACACGAAAACTGACCTCTTTTAATTTTTTTATCCCAATTTTTAAAAAAATCATACAACGAAGAGTTAAAATGGCATATAACTCGTTAAAATAAGGTAAATATTTATTAGTATAGAATTGCAATTAAAACAAACGAAGAAAAATCCTGCATTTATTTTTTCACAATCTAATACAAAGATGGGATTGTCGTAATAACGAAAGGATACACAAATTAAACGAAACTTCTTGAAGATTTTGCGATGAAACTTTCTCACCGATCCGTTTCAAATACAAACGCTGCTGCATGTTTGTTTATCAGGGATTCGCACGCAAATTGTCCCAGTACGCGTTGGAAATAAATTCTATTCGGCGGATTAAAAAATCAATACGACAGATTGAATCTCACGCGAATAACTCACGGCGCAATCAAAGAAATCAATCATCCGAAACTGCAATCCGCACGGGGAAAGAAAAATAATCGCGCACTCGATAAACTGTGATCTCGTGCCATTCTATCGGTGCTGTGCATACAGATCAAAAGTTGATTTTTTTTTTATTTTGATCGATTCCGAAGATCGACTCTTGTATGTCTTTTGCAGATTGAATTTACATATAGTACTTCCGTGATCGTTCGTATCTTTCAGCTATTCTTTAAAATTTACCTGGTGCTATACTTGCAAAAATTATACAGAAGAATTGAATTCGAAATTTATTTTTATGACTCTTCGTTTCCATGGCATTTGATAATTCGCATTTATTTATTGCAAACCTAGAATATATCCATTCCCCATGATTTTTTAAAATTTTATACGAAATTGGCACGATACCTCATATAATATCTAAATGTTTAGCAATTGATTAAATGCGAATATATTTAATAAATAATATAAATATAGTTAAAAGAATTTTTAAGGGTTTTCATCAATTTTTTTTACAACGAAGCATTTAAATTATAATACGTTTACATTGTAAACATAATTTAGAGAAAAGCTACTAATATATTCTATAATTTATAAAGTTTAAGTTCTATATTTTTACAACCAGATAAAGTTATTTTAACAAGGAGAAAATTCATGCAAGAGTTTTTGTAAATTACAATCCATTAATTATTTTTTCTTCGGATATTGCTTCCCTATCGATTATTCGGAATATTAGTTATATATTTGCACAGACTTGTTATTACGTTGAAAATTGTTTTCAATCTTCCTCGTTGTGTTATCGCACAATGTATTTCGTGTTACAGCAATTATAAACGCTGCTATCCTATTTACTTTATCCACTTTTCGGCAATAAATATTGGTCTTTTATGTCTTATTTTAGGCATTACTAGCTTCATTATCTGCACGCGGTTTCAATTATTTTCTTTACGAGCAACATGTTTTCTAATTACCTGAATCTTGCAATTCGGTATTCCTTGGTTATAGTTACAGAGGAAATTGTTTTGAAATAACACTCGTTAAAGCTGTATGATTTAGAAGAATTACTGGATCACGCGAGTTCACTATTAAAATTCTATTGTCTTCTTCAGCATTATATATATATATAATAGTGAAAAATAGTGTTTGTGTTGAGAAAGAAAAGTGTTTTGAATTAACTAACAGTAAATGAATATAATTCAAAGAGAATTATTAAATCGTAAAAAAGTATTTTACAACTTATACTGCTGTATATATTTTCTTTACATTTACAGAAAATCTCTATGTTAATTAAAAACAGTATGAGAAATGCTGTCATATCTAGCGGTCAAAAATGTAAAATATTCGATTATTATAAATAAATAGTATAGTCTGTAAAAAATTATACACAGATTGAATAACATTTGCATTGTGTCTATTACGAATGCAATACATCAGTCGTTATTTAAATATTTATATTTATCTATGGACAATGCAATAATAATTAATCAAAGATTATATTATTTTAAAACTTCTATTTTGGTAAAAACATTTGATATGGTATCGTTATAAAAATAAATTATAGAATATTATAATTAGACTGTGAACCTTTGTGCAAAATAAAAATGTTTTGCATTGATTCTGGAAAGCAGGAATAACATAAAAATTGATTTCATCCCTTAACGACTCTGCTACATAAAAAGTAACATTACAACATTCTTGAATTTTTAAAATCTTTTACTGTTTTATATTTATAATTGTAATATTTGTACTTTAATCAATTTTATATAGAACCATTACCTTCCTCGATTAGGGTGATACACTTGTCAATGTTCGAAGAGTCGGTTGCTGCAAGATTTACGATACTGATACCAAGATTCGGTTGGTAGCAGCTTTATATAGGAAACCATGTCTCACCCTGCATTCATATGTCACTTATTAATACCCCTTCTCTAGGGACGTTGTATACAACACACCATACTATCAAAAGTTTCGATTTAATAACGTGTATAATAAAGCTGACGATACCAGCACATTAATTATTATCAGAGAACATTGTATTGAACCTACACGGGAGCTAGTTCTGCAAAAGTTCTTAAAGGGTTTCATCAAACCTAACGAAGTAGATCATACATTTACGCCATTACTGCTATTTTCAAAGACCATCTACATCTACACAATGATAATTTTACCATTGTATTTTTCTGACTATTCAATTTTCTTTCCTATGATGCGCAAAATTTCGTTTTTATTTATTTAAAATTAGAGACTACATCAGAATTAATACGTATACAAGGTGATTCAGCTAAGTGCGGCGCCCAAAATTACTTGTAAGCTATTTAATTGTACGGTTTCAAGAGTAGCATACAATATGGTAATTATTCTTTTTTGTTTTATCAACATATAAAGGTCACTGTGAATTTCTTTATCGTAAATTGAATCCTGGATGAAAAACTAATATATATATATATATCGATTTAATTTCTATTTCTTGCAATCGATCCAGACAATTTTTATTTTGCATAAAGATCCGCAATTGCGATTTTACATTCATAAGATTCGTGTTCATTCATTGAAAATTTGTATCTCAGTAATTAATTAACTATTGTGCCGCCTATTGATTACTTTCTTCGAATACATCTCAAAAATGAACTCAAGCTACACTCCAAAATGTATCACTTATACTTGTCAATCGAATACGCAAATGCATTCAATGTATTGGAAAACATTTTGAGCATTGCTTGCATTAAAAACGTTTATAGAGAATGTTTCTACAATGTTTTCACAAAACGTAGTTTTTACATTTTCAATATAGGCCCGCATAAAAAAGTTGTAAAATGCAACTTTTAGTATTTTTTCTACAATTCCGATCAATTGCTATTTTTGAAAACAATTTTTTCACATCGTGTAGTAAACTAATTGCTCTAGCTTCCCCAAAAAGTTCAAATCGAATAGCACAATATTAAAAAATATAGTTATAATCTTTTTTAGAGCGTCCGAATATTAATTCGAGTAACTGTATATAAATTATGAATTAGGTTGTACCTCGGTTCTTCGAACAAATACCCATTTCGATAAGTTTCCATGAAACTTTAATATTCTAATACGGTTCTATACCATTACTTATCAACTTATTCTATACGATTCCGTATAAAAAAACAATGGTCACCTAAAAAGTGGGATAGCCTGCAAACAAGTAAGTACACAGTTTGTTGTTCAACAATAACGTTTATTTTCTTTTTAATTATTGATAAAAGCTTCATGTATAAAACAGATCTTCTGTACATTTGTAATATCATTAATGATACACTCAGTCTCCAAAATCTATTATGACATCCCTTTCAACAGAAGATTGCATTCCCTAAATACGTCCGTGTCAAAAAGAAAGATAATCGTTGAAATCAATCATTGAATGTTACTTCTATAAAGAATAAAAACCTGAAAGTATGTTCACCATTGATTAATCACAAATTATCGTGACGATCTTGTACTACATTCTCGTTCCTAGATTCTTCATGAGAGCAATCGTTAGTCAGGTAAACGTAAAATATGTACATCACACAGTGATATTTTAAGATCATAATCTCATAGGACATAGTTCGTTTCGTCGACTCATTGTGTGCATATTCTATTAAATGTTCATTCGCTCGTTACTGTGAAAACATGTGTTTTATATGTTATACCATAAATACAACTGTACGACTATCCGTTGCGTGGAAAGCCTGTGCTCTTACCTATAGAGAATATGTATACCGTTCTCTACAGCAGGATCTAATGCGTAAACGTAATTGCATGACTTTGATATCACAACATTCTTGCCTAAGAATTCGTAGACTTTATACGTACATAATTTAAACTGAACTAATATGGCTTTAGAACACAGTGTCTGCGACACCGAAATTAACCTTTAGAGGGCAGGCAGTTTTCCATTGGCAACTTGCATTTTCTTTACGAAAAATTTATAGTATATATAATACTATATAAAACTATATTATAATATTATACTATATATTTTTAAAAATATATAGTATAATTATATATACAAGGTGCCCCACACATACAATAGACAACCGATTAGGTAGTAATTCTATATGCATAAAGGGCTTCGCAATCGCGTGCTTTAGTATGGCAAGCAGTAGAATCGGTGGGTCATGGTCAGCCGCATCAGACTATTCCTACTTAATAGCTATACAACGGATTTTTATGCAAAATAAAAATGTTGTACCTGAATTGCAACTGGAGTGAGGTGAAAAATTATTTTCTGCTTTAATACGTTTAATAGGTTGCAAATAATATAAAAATATTTTGATATGTTTCTAATGTTTTCACTATTTTATATTACACCTTCTCACTTTTGTCATAAATGCTTAAAATCCGCTGTCTACTAATAGAACGTGTATTCGATGAATTTTCAAACTCTATTTACTCGAAAACGGAACGTCGAATGAATAAATTATTTTCTAACCTGTTGTCCATTTTATGCGCGACACCCTGTATAATAAATATAAATTTTTCGTATTTAGAAGATTACTAGGATACAATCAACGTGTTACGGAAAACTCTCAATTTGCAGCCTCTAATGGTTAAAATAAATACTAGTTTTGTTCGCTAAAGCAAAGCGTAATGTAGTTCTCCGACAAAAAGTAAACAACATACTAAAGTATGTTAACAACATTGAGCAACAAATTTGAAAAAATCTGGAATAAAACGAAACAGCACAAAATTGGAGAGCGTCACGTAAACTGAACGTTATTTTTCAATCAATGCAATAGTGTTTCGTACGATAAGAACTTCTAGTAATTAAAAACAGTGGACTGTTTGCAGTAAAAAGAGAACTACAATGTCGTTTGCTACAGTTCAAGACACTTTGTCAATTACGATCCTTTCAAATTAATGAAAAAAATGTAACTTTTTAGTATACATTTCACGATTATTTACATTCCAGCAAGTTTTATTTTTCACTAATTCGAACGAAATGACCCATTACTCCTTTACCTCGAAGAACACGTGTGTAGCTATTTACTTTAATTTGAAAGTATCTTACACAATGCTCGATTAATCGACAACTTAATGTTTTAGTCTGTGCTTGCGATGCAATTAATTACATCTTTGGATAATGTGACGAAGATCACACTGTAAAAATCAGTTTGTGAAATGAAACTGTTAATCACGTTTTAGATGGTTTCGACCATAATCAGTTTTACATGATTCGTATCTCGCACTGCATCGTCGATGCACACCTGTCTCGAAACTAACCATTAGATTCATTAGCCTGTTACTAACACCATTCGAAACAATATATGGCACATGTATCTCACACGATGCTCATTTGGAAAACTTTCAATAGAACGTCTTCATGCATCACTTGGAAGAGAATCATCCAGTGCCAAGTCAACTGTGGAATTCCTAGTGTTGCCAGAATTCATTGGAACGTATCGTCTTCTCAATATTTCTAGCAAGTCGTTACAAGGACTGTTCTCACGTTTTATATGAAAAGTTCGCCCTCTTGGAGATCTGAAATGTTACATTACACCGTGTTATAGTTCTTAATAAATAATCGGATACACGCGCAACAGACATTATAATCGATATTACTTCACAACAGAAGTTACTTGAGTTCCCTCAATGTTTTTGAAAACATCAATCATAGATGCTTGCGAGTTCAACGGTCTTCTATGTTCTTCGACTTTATGCTCTTGCAAACTTGCTCGTCTCGCAATATGAGGAGTTGTAGGTGGTGGTAATGGCGGTGGCGGCGGTGGCGATGGCTGTGTTTGCATAGCATTTTCGCTATCCCCATTTGCTAGAGACACAGTGGACGTGTCTGAAATATATTTGAATTAATGCAACCTTTTCAATGTATTATAGAACAATGGTGAAACAAAGTATAAATATTCTATTTATGCGAACATCTAGATTGCTTGTTGCTTTTAACTATCGCTGATACTTGTTCCCTAAGTTCTTGAAGTTCCTGCTCTAATGCTAGCAATCGAACTTCGGACCCGAAACTAAGTGGTTCCAATAAATCTGGCCTGATATTAGAAAACCTAATATAAAGCATACATTGTTGTATTAATAAATTGTCCAGTTAATAAAAGAACGCGAGAATTGTTAAGATTATACGATTACCCTGCTTGTCCGAATCCATTTGTATTTTTGGAGTCGCCGCTAGTTTCTTCATTGATCATAGAGCTTGTCATCGAATGCAAAGGAGTAACGCTCACATATATTTTCGGTGGAGGTTTTAAAGGTAAAAACGAACCAATTCTACGAACAATGCTTCTTCGTTTTCCATAGTATTTCGGTTCGCACATCTAAAATGTAAAAGTAGAATTATTCTCTGTACATTCTAGAATATCTAATGTTAAATAAATTGAGATCGAGAGAACAGAACGGATAATGAAATTTTTCGATGTTAATAAAAAAAAAGATGCAATTACGTAAAACTAACAAATCTATATTAGATTACTATACTATTGTGTTACAGTGTAACTAGGATATTGTGTGGTTAGAAACACATGGTATTCATACATGTTACTTTCCACAGCAACGAGAATTCAGAATCTTACCTTTCAAATAATTTATTGTTTCGTTGAAAATCCGATTTCACTGGTCAATTGTTAAAACGAAATACTAGCTGTATACCTTATAGAGTACATCAGGGTCATCCGAAATTCGAAATTAAAATAGCACCCTTACATTGACGCAAAGCCAACATCTGACGACAGGTTGCCGTAATTCGAAAACCTCAATGGAAAGCAGCTTAAAGTATGAACGTTCAAACGTATTTTGTTCAAGATTCGCTCAAAAAAACATTTTACATCCATTATTTCAATTTTAGTTTCGATATTTCTTATATGAAACTTAATGTTTCAGATTTATTTATGATATTTAAATATTACTTTTTGCTCCAATCTATAATATATAATATTATAAACAGACTGCGGATTTTTATGCAATTTACAATTTTTGTGGATAAACTCCTATTTTCATTGGCAATAACATTAGTAAGTCCTAAATAAATAAAAATCATACTAAAATTCTTTCGAATTTGATGCTCCAGCTTTTTTTTTAGAAACTCTAAAGTGATTCAACATTTGTATCCGCTAAAGCAAAAATTGGTAAGCGATAAAACGCTTTATATTAGTTACATAATGTAAATACGCAGTGTGACTATTTACCACTAATATTCGGACACATGACAAGTTAGTGCAATTAGTTTGCTATATAACGTGAACTATATTGCTATATAACGTGAATTATAATTGCTCTAGTTTCTCAAAAAAGTTCAAATCGTATAGTTCAATATTAAAAAAGTTACCATTATTGTTTTTAGAGCGTCCGAGTCCCTGCTATATTAAATTTTTCGATAAAGGAAACATTGAATTTACGAGGTCGAACTTTATAAAATAAAAAGATAGCAATCAATTGTGGGTACTCACAAAATATATCGTTGGAAATAAAATTGTAGGATAGTATTTCAATAAAGGGAAAGTATAGCATATTATACTTCCGAAAAATAAATGGTTCTAATATTTTATAGTTAGTTCGAAAAAGAAAAGTGTAGTTTATAACAGAAATTTTATTTGCATTTTTCATTATCATATTCTATGTCTGTACCAAAAATTGTTAACATATTACTTGCATCGCATATGTTCATTTTTCTTATGTAACTTTATACCTTCTTTTCTTGTATGATAAACAACAAATTAAATGACATATACATATGTACATATACATATATCTACATATAATGTTTATGTAAGTATGTGCATATGTATGTATACTCGTACAATCTATGCAAAATAGCAGCTAGTTTAATGTACAATAAACTTTGTAATGTCCATTTTGGCATTCATTATACAAACTTTTACATAATAGTTGTTGAACACAAACTTATTACATACTTATTTATATAATATTTACATTTAGAGTAAAACCTTGCATGTTGCACTGTTTTAACCCAAATACACATAGTATCATCCTAAATTGATTTAATTTAAAACATAACAATTTCTTGTGCATGTTCTATGGCACATAATACAATTACAAATTCGCATTGTTAATTGTACAACACGCTTACAGAAGACGTAATTAATATATCTGCGTATATTTGTTTTTTTTTTTAACTGAAAGATAGTAAAAGTATAGATATAATCGTAACAAAACAAAGTTTCTTTGATTCGCTGAACATTTGATCTATTAAAATTTATATCGCTATTAACTTTGTTACATACCATATGACTCTATATACATTACTGTTTATACAATTTTATGTACATATAAGGCATATATTAATACACAAATTAAAAGTAAAAAGATACAAGTTACGTAGGACCGTAACAACGAATTGAAATAAAAAATATATTACTATATGTTTTCAAAACTGATAAGCGTGGCTCGAAATGAAAGCAAATATTTTTATAAAAAGAAAAAGAAAAATATTTCAGAAAAAGTGTGCCAGGCTTTACACTTACCAAATAAAATGTTACACATCGAGAGTACCTTATTAACGAAAAATGACATGTGGTAAGTAAAAAGTATTAATAGTCCTGATTTTGAAATGACAGAAGAATTATGTAAAGCTGAGAACCATTTTCTAACAATTATGCGTATCTCTGTTTAGAAGAACCAACAAAGTTGTACTGGAATCGATAAAATATTCGTTAATCACGAATGTGTCATGTAGAAAGAAAAAAAAAAGAAAAACAAAAATAAAACCAAACTCTTCTCTCAAGTGGAAAACAATATACTGTCATTGTACTGTAGTGTGCACAAGAAATATACTATGTTTAAATGGTATATATAAAATGTACAACTGTTACAATCTGAACAGAATATTCTTTCACAACCTCGATAGGATAAATGTCTCACACAGGCAGTCTATAAGTATCATATTTTCTCACAACTTCACTAGTTTTTTTCGAAACGAATAAACGAAGTTGAATTCTTTTATAAGCACCAGTTTAACAGACCTAGTGTGACTCTGATATCATCTGGTCGTTTGTATCCTTTCTCTTTTTGTTTATTAAATAGCTACTTTTTCGTTCTAAAAGAGTTTATGTATATAAAAACGTTAAAGCTCAGTGCACACAGATTTGAGTTTTAGTGCAAAAATATCAAATGCTGTGTGATTAGGATTGCCAGGCTTGTAACATTTAGATATCTATTAATTTGTGTTCTTAATATTTATAATTCATTTTGAAACTTGAAGCTTTCATTATAGTTCGTCGTCGATATGTTTACTTCCATGTTCCTGTACATGAGAAGGAGTTTGTGCCTCTTGTTGAATGTGAATAGACTGTTCATTGTTTTCTTCTTCGGATGTTCGTAGTTTATCTTTAAACTCTTTCGGTAGACTCGAGGACATAATTTTCTGATTATCTTGAAGACAAATCCCCTCGTCTTCGTCCTTTTGCAACACCGTTTCTTCTCGATCTGTCATGATGGTTTTTACCTTTGACGAACTGATTTGCGAATCTACTAATTGAAAATCATTGTCGTTTAATGACGATTCTTCGCACGTTTGTTTCTCAGCGCTATTGTTATTTGTAACGGTTTCGGAAAACTCTAGGACATTCGATTGTATATCCTCCAAGGAATTTTTCACTTTTGTTATAAGTTCATCTAACGCATCAACATTATTTTGACTCTGAGAAGATATATTCAAGATTACATTATTAATCATTTCTGTGCTTATATCGTCCGGAACGTCCTTCGAAATGTCAATATGTCCTTTGTAGTTTCTCATGTGATCTTCAAGTTTCTTCATGTATTCCTTATAATTTTTAATGTGATCTTTATATTTTCGAATACTATTACGTTCGTTCTGTATAGCTTCTTCTATTTTTGTTAATATAAAATATTCAAAATCTTCAAATTTCCCAACCTTCATATCTTCATTTTTCTTAGGCATCTTAACAACATCTTCCAATTTAGACTTCATTTCCGGGTTTCTACTTTCAATGCTGTCTCTTATAAATTCTGCAATGGTAGAATCGTTCTCTATAGTTTTCTTTAGTATGTCCAGTTTCTCGAAACTTTTCAAATCTCTCTTCCAATTATTAATCAGCACATCGTAGTAAGAATTTGCATTGAACTTCACAATTGTTTTCTCAAAATATTTTTGCGCTCTGTTCGATAATATATCATGATACTCGTTGAGCACTGATTTACTGAAGTGATCCAATTGAGTAAGATGTGGGATACTCTCGTCTTCAACGTCGAAAAGACCCACAACCAGTTTCCTCAGAAATCCGTAATTACTATTTTGTGCAATGCCGAGTTGTGTCAACCTGATCAGCTGTTCGGTATTCGGACCCTCGTACTTCATTGTCTTTAGCATTGTCGTTACAGTATTCATATTTAATACCATAAGATCCATCTTTGTGAGTAGATATTGTTTTAATAACTTTTCATTATTGAAATACGTCAATTGGCCCATTGTTGTAATGGACGGATTTGGAGCTACTTTAGTTAGTTCTTGTAGAAACCATAGAACTTTACTTCGTAGAGACATGTTGAATAAATTATCTATTTCGCCGCGTGACTTCATTATCCAATTGCAATAGCCTTCTAGCACGAAACTTCGAATTTGCAGGCCTATATTTTGCTTCGGATCAGCGTATATCTGATTAGCAAAAACTTCTTTCAACTCGCGCCAGTGTTGCTCTATTAACGTGCCATCCTCTGAACTCTTCGTGAAACGAAGAGTTTTAAACGTCGATGTGATTTTCACTTCTCCACCGAGCGGATCCTTGACAATTTCTGCGTGCAAATCGGAATAAGTAACCAGGTCCTTTGCATCTTCGTCGTGCTTCGTCTCAGAGGCCATTTCTATACTCGCCCCACTGCTTCTAGATGTCTGTCATCAAAAAATATCTGTTATTTTTCGGTATCGTTTTACAATTATATCAAATGGGATAATATGTGCTATAATTTTTAGAAAATTTTTAACACTGTTTTTGTAGAAATCAAGAATTCACTCGTATACGACAGTGGTTGGCAAACTCATTAACAGACAACGGATCTTTATGCAAAATAAAAATTTTCTATCTGAATTGCAACATACTGGAAATAAAAATACATTTATTTTCTATCTAGATATGCTTAACCCGCGAACAATGGACGATTTTTAGAGCTATATAATTAGCAATGCTTAGATTCGTTCAATAATCGTTAATTAATAATTTCTAAAAATTTACTTTTATTTAGCTATCCAGTTAGTTTAACTGCCACATATTTAGTAATTAAATGACAATTTAAATGCTCCAGTCGAAAATTCACTTGTATACGTAAAATGTCTCCAGCACAGCACTCTTTATAAATTTATCTGTTTTTACCGGTTTAAATTACACCTACTCATTTTTGTCATAGTTGCATAAAATCCGCTGTCTACTCATTAGTCAAAAGAGCCAAATACAATTTAAATTGTTTAAAGATTGAGGAACTTAAATATCAATTGGCATTACATGTTACGAGCCATTGGATAATGTATGTAATCGTTTCGCCAAGGCTCATGAATATTAAATTAAAAATCCTTGCCACGTGTAATGTGATAATAATGCAGATTTTAACAGACCTGTGGTGTCATTTGTCGAGTAAGGAAGGATTTCACTGACCCTTTCAGTCGTTCGAACATTGACAAATCGGTTGGTGCTTTTAGTTGAACGTCTTCATTGGAGAAGAAATTTCCTACGAATATACAAAGACAAATTACAATCTAATTGCATATTCATATTTTAACTTACATATAAGAATTTTTTCTTTACTAGGACTTTACAAACCAGCTAGAAATTTAGCGAAAATGTTTAATAAAAGATTCTATGTATTCTCCCCGTAGATGACAGTAATTTCTTACCAATAGTAACTGTGAGATCATTGGCGGCTGTAAAAGCTTTTAGCAATTCCGAAGCTTCGACACTAAACAAAAATACAACCGGAATAGTTACATCATCCACTTCTTTTCCATCCCCTGACATTGCAAACATAGGTGAAGTTGCAGCACTAGAACCATCAACATTATCTAATACTATTCCAGCAATAGCACCAGCTTGTTGAATTCTCCTTGCCTGCAACCAAAATATATAATTATACGAAATTCATCAGAAGCAATAGTTAACATTTACTTTTCAGAAACAGCTTTAATTCGCCTATTTAATTCAGACAATGGGCACAAAGTAGCAAGCATATAAATAGGGAAATGTAAAATCGTCGATTTACTTTCGTATTATAATACAAATTTTAATTTGGATGAATGAAAACTATACGATTCAGAAAGCTTAATAAACGTAGTTGAACATAATATTCCTGAACCATCTATTCAAATTAAGTTTTGTATTATAACACGAAAGTAAATCGACGATTTAACATTTTCCTGTTCATAATTTTATAATTTTGCCAGAATGAAATGTTGTTTTAATTTTATAATTACTTATGGAGTAGTTATTATACAACTAGAGGATATTTACCTTCTCTATAAACATACAATTTCCACGAAGCATTATCACTATCTTGCCTGCAAGATTATCTGCATTAAGAAGATCAGTGCAAGCAGCAGGTGGATGTGTAAAAATAACTTTTCCAGTGACTTTATTTAATCCTTGCAACTCCAATCCAAAATGTGCTGGCCCAGCAAACAATGTCACTTTTTGCGGTGGATTCGTATTTGGTTTTATAAATGTAACTGCTTGTGGTTTATTTTCAGCTTGCTGAGACTGCATTTTACTTATTTCTACCATTTCCTGCATGAACAACAAACCTTCCTCTGAATCTTGCGGTGTTTTTGCCTGTACAAGATTAACGAGCGTATATATTTATTCAAATATAAATAATTACTTGTAACAATTAATATGAAAAAACTTTTGTATTACATTCGAAAAGGTGTGTAAAAGTTGAAATCGTCCATCTGCTAAGGTTAAAGTTGTTATCCCCATATCGCTTAGCAGTTTCAAATGCTCCAAGTTATTCGCCTATAATGAAGAATAGTTTTTATATCTTGTTTAAACAATAATTATGTATTATATTACTACTAGGGATATGCGAGAACCCGATGACGGGACGAGTCGGGTCGGATTCCCAAAATAAATTATTTTTTTAGTGGAACTAGTGGATTATTCCCGATTATTCTTCCCAGTGGAACTAGTGGAAGGCGTATGTGAAGGGACAGTGATCGTAGGGATCCTCAGGGAGTTAGATCGCGACTTTACTGTACTAATAAATTATTACCTGGAATTGTGCAGCACTTAATCGCCGTTTTATTGTCCGCCTTGGGCATACATCTTCGACCATATTTCTCAAAGGTAAACGTACCGATGCAGGAAATAAGTGTAGGCTGTTCGGACAAGTGCGATCCATTTCATCCACGTGCACCATATCACGTTCAAAATCTTGCTTTATTTTGCGAAACATAGAAATGCTAATCTTGAATGACTGTTTGATCAATTAAACGGACATATTTACTATATTGATTATTAACATACTTACAGAAGAAACATTACTTCTTTTCGAAGCAAGTGTTAACGGTAATAAATGTCCTTCAGTTGTAAAAATGAATTCATCTAAATCTAAAACCAATTCACTTGGTTCCGCGAATAACAGAAACAAGTATTTAAACGTTTCTGACAATACGAAGCTATCCATTGTGTCATCGTGTTTATTTGTTCTAACGTCCGACACGGCTGCATAACCACACGGTACTCTGGCATAAGTTTGTAGACTTCTCAATACCTTACGCCCAACACCTAAGTAATAATGATCACCCGTAGCACGGTAAAGGAAGTAAGTTGATTCTAGAAACTCTGGTCTTAAAGGATGGTGTCCCCAATGTATCTACAATCGTATCAGGTTAGAAATCTTTCCAACATTAAATGGAAATTTTGATTTATTCAAAAATTCAATTACCTGGAAATCCGTAGTAAATGCTTCTGGTATAAAATTATGTCTTTGCATCACTTGATACAGCATTTCATGTGTTTCAACAGCAGGTTTAATATCACCTTTCAGTACCTAAAATATTAAATAATGATTTCTATACGATAACGTTCATGAGACTAAACTTAAAGAGGTAGATTCATATTTATCTTGTCCGAAATCTACCTGTAAACCAGGCCAAAAAGCTAATAACGCATCCATGAAATTTTTGGAATTTGTATTTGGTCTATGCATATGTACATCTAACAACATCGGTCCTTGGCTTACATACTTCATTACAGCTTGATAATGCTTATTAAATCTTCCTAGATACTTTTCATCTCCTGCATAACATTAGTACTTAAATGAGTCATTGCAACCTTCGTAATGAAATGATAAATTTCGAAACAACACGTAATAGTTACCTAATAAAATGTATGCCTTGAGACAATACTCGTAGTAGGAGTCTATACCTGCTCCCACACCGGAATCTCTTCGTACCCAGTCACCAGAATGTACATTTAATACACTACCCATTAAATCAGTGCCACGATGACGCATTCTCCATAAAACATCCATCGCCTTTTGTGCTTTCTCCTACAACAGGTAATATCGTATAATAAAATTCGATTGATTATATTTCTAAAAATGATTATTACCTCAAAAATTGATTCTCCTGTTAACCTCGACAAAGCTGCCATTTCTAAAATCATACTACCCGCACAGGCTGTGCATGTTTCTCTTGACACTTCTAAGGGTACACCTTTCATACCATATTTCAAATTTATCTAAAGAAAGCATACAACCAGAACTTTGTAATGATTCTAGATTCTTTGCATATACAGTTATAATGTAATACATGAAAATATTATTACTCTGCCATATGGTATTCCTGTTGTTGTGTTAAATGCTGGTAGAAATCTGTACCCTAAATCTTTTGCTAAATTTAGAAGTTCACCTCGATACCATGGCATTATATCGGCTCTCTGCTGCAAATACTCTGCTAGTATGTGACCACTTAGAAGACCTCTGTTGAACAATTTATTTAAAAAGAAACATCGATTGTATGTAGAAGAAAGTCAAATAAAATATCAAGATGCATATAGTCTAACATATTTTACCCAAGCATTCTAATATTAGTTTCAAATAGAGAAACAATAACATCCGTATCGAAGCTAACATCTCTGGCAACAAGTTTAACCGCATTTTCAAATTCTTCTAAATCTCCCAACACCTAATAAACAATTACAATCAAATTAACAAGTGCTTTATAAGCTTATACGATTTTCGTATAGAATATAAAAAAGGAACTTACCACAAGTGTGTCCAATGTGTCGACCAATGTAAGTGAAAAACTGAAAACAAGTATTATACATTTATAATAAATTATAATTATATCTAGATGTTTTAACAAAATTTTACTCGCTGTCAGTGGAAGCCCAAGGCAATATCTTTGTTTAAAATTTTGAAAAATAATATGAAACATAATCAATTCTAGCTCTTACTTTCCCAGCGTGGAATCTATATCACCCCTGTTTGGTTCGGATCCTCTGTATCGTCCTTTGCAACTCAATGGCATTAATTCATCAGCAGGATACGCGTTATCCTTCAATACATAAATGAACGCGAGTTAGTATGCGAGCATAGATTTTCATAATAAAAGATTATCCAGTCATTTCATAAGTACAGTAGAATCCCGTTGAAAATCTGGATAATCCAGAAAATTCGTTAACATAAATAACACATAGATTTTATATATTTTATTTATTGCACATTACACGCTGCTCTGCAAAAGAAAGAAGTACCTGGCCATATAGAAAAGCGTAAAAAATCAAATGAGGACACTGTGAGTTTTGGAAAAGGATTCTGCTGTTTAATTGAATTCTAAGAATATGTGTTACTGTGGATTATCTAATACTTTAAATGCAATAAATCAGTCATACAATACAATTTCTACATAAAGATATTGTTTGTCATTATATCTTATAGTTATACTGGGTGCTTCTTTCTTTTGCACAGTAGTATATATGTGCACTTTTACAACAATATTGTTAGTATGAAGTAAAAGACGTACACTATAAGTTTAATTTAATTAGGGTGTTGTGAAAAAGAGTGTTTATGTTATGCTGTGCATTGTTATGTTATTTATCATATGAATTGTAGACTCAGAATATTAATCAATTAACGAATAAAAAAGATACAGATTATTTTTGACAATCTGGATAAACCAGAAATCCGGATTAACAGGATTCTACATAAAGATTTCCAAAAAGAATTATATAAACTTTACCATATAAGCATTATATGCATGATAGAACATATCTCGGGACTCCTCTCTGCAATTAAAAGAATAAAATTAATAAACATACAAATGCACAAAGAATTATTATAAAAATAGACTATGATACCAACTTCAATGCATCACGTTCTTGCTTGCTCATATATTCCAACGGATCATCTTTACATGCAACTAACAACGCTTGTATGCTGCATCCGAACATAACTAACACCCAAATTAAAAAATCACAAGCCATTTTGTTATACTAGAAAACGTATTCCTCTTGATGTCAAGACCTTGTACTTGTAATAGCACGCATTGTCTTTCATAAATTTTCTTGATGTGTTTTATCAGAAGATCATTATAGCACAATAATCAAGTGACACAATTCATTACGGAGTATAAATGCACCTATTTACGACACGTTTTCCTTTTTCTAAGGAATCCTTATCTCGGTGTCTTCTGCAACATTGTTTCACAGATCCAAGCACCGTAAACTTATTAAAATCGAATCTTCCGTACAGTATTATGAATGAAACAGAAATTCGCACCGCTTAGTCCTTGTCATTGATTAAAAATAACTTTGAGCGCGCGTAAAAGCACGAGAAACTGCGATTTCAATTGAGAGCACAGTCTTTAGGTTATAAAAGTCTTGAATTATTTTCCACGAAATTTGCTGATGTGTCAAAATACGACTGACAGATGGTAGAAGAGGTATTATACGATTGAATACGATACAACGAGAAATAAACCGGCAATAATAACAGGTGATTGCGTATTTTTCATCAAGGCCAGATGATGTGGCTACTACTGTCAGTTTGCTGTTGTTCAAACGATTTTCCACCTCGAGCTAATATATTGTACGTGTAGGCGACACCATATGTTTCGTAACACTTACAATACTTTTATTTTATATTATTCTACTCTTTATCCGAATCTGTCGTGGTCATATTTAAAAACTGCATGTTGAAAAATATCTAAGGGAAATGCAATGGTCTATTCACGACTACGACAGCGAACGTTTTCCCCGAAAAGCTAACCTCTTTATAAAAGCACAACTGAGTAGGAGAATCACGTGACTGCTACACAATTTATGGAAGTTTATCAGAAATTTAAATCGCAGTAATGCAACATTTTCGGTCAATGTAATTCGCTGATCGAATAATTTTCTCGTTTTATCTCGTGAAAATTGCGAACACGATCTACAATGTAAAACAGAATATAAAAATATATTGAACTATGAAAATTTATTTAAAGTCTTTCGATCGAGTTGTGTTTGAAGCTTGAAGCGCGCATAAACCATCAAAGCCGGCGACAAAAGTGCCGTGCAATGAACTCGTACTTTTCACGCTAAACATTGACCAAATTTTTCCGTAACTTTTTATTCAAGCGAACGATTTACCAAACGGAAAATGAAACTTCTAACGCATAATATGCTAACTTCAAAATGCCTGAAAGGCGTGACTGTTGGATATCCCTTAGGGATTGTTGTAAGTTTCAAATGTGTTCCATATTTTAAGGTTAATTCCGCTAGAATTGTAGATAAAATCTTTAGGAAAATATATCAACATTTATTTACGGAAATACTTGTTGAGTGCAAGTGTTTCATCTGAATAGAATTACTTTCAATAGCAAATTTGTGTTTGCAGGCAAAGGATATTAAAGTATCGGAAGTGGACTTTAATTCAGAATTTATTGCAAGAATTATTCCAAAACTTGATTGGGCCACACTATGGAAAGCAGCAGAGAGTGTAAGTTTACTGTAATAATGTTTAGAATTAAATAGAATACTAAATTGTATAACATTATCAATTAGAAGCTTTACACATTTTATAATCATTAACTAAAATTTAAATATCTTTGTACAACTTTAAAATATTTTTAGAAAAGAGTATTTTTAATATAATACTTGAAACTTTATTAATAGTGTCCTCGTGTACTCACAATGAGTCACAAGAAATGAAATACTTAAGTATTTGTTGGAATAAAAAACAGAAAAAATAACAAAAGTTTCGAACTTATACTTAGGCTTAAATGTTCTGTTTCTTACGATTCACCCTTGTAATATAAATTTATAAAAGAGAGAATAAATGAAAAGTAAAAAACTTATTTTAACATGAAAAGTATTTTACGAATATATAATAGTTTATCTGAAAAAAATAGTAATTTAAATTATATTACAGTTTGCTTATAAAAATGGTAAACACTATATTTGAAATCTGTATAATATATTACCGTTACAAGTAACATATGAAATGTTAAACAGATAGGTCATGTCGGGGAGTTGCCACAAACTTTGATTCAAGATTTCGAAACGAACGAGGAATTCTTGAAGAAAGTTCACCATGTATTACTCGAAGTCGAAGTTATTAATGGAGATCTATTGTGTCCAGAATCTGGTAGAAAATTTCCTATTAATGATGGTATACCAAATATGCTGTTAAACGAAGATGAAGTTTAAACGTTCCAAATAAATGTAAATGTTAATATACATTTGTTTTTTTTTATAAGTAGTAGATGTTCAAATGAGTACAAAAATTTATTTATATTCCACATTTCTGTTGTCGTCTAACGAATATAGAATTTTTTATAATTTAACTATATACAATACAATAAATATAGTAAAAACTATGAAGTTTATCAAACTGGTAAAATCTTTGAACAATGTAGGTCATTTATCAATTCTACATTATACATATATCAATGTCTAATACTTTATGGTTGATAATATCTGTAAAATATTATAGTACATACTATATCTATTGAATTTCATTAATAAATTATTGCACAAGAAGAATGGTTATGGATGTCTTTATTGTACAGATATGTGTAAATACAATGAAATACAATTTTTGTATCACTGCGACATTCTGTATACACTGTTTGCATTTACATCATGTTTATAGTGCTAGTTGTGGATTGTTCTGTGTTCTGATTCATTCTTTTCTTTTAGTATATTTATTATATAATTTAAAAAATTTTGAATGTTATGAGTACTTTGTTTGAATAGTTTCTTTTTGACAATACATGTTACTATGACCATATAAAACAAGGAGTAATTTGTAAAATATCTAAATATATAGATTTCCTTTTATACATTTTTATATTGCGTAAAATCTGTTAAAAATAGTTTTATTTCTGTAAATAAAATAATGTGTTATGTAAAGAGAAATTGCTTGGAACTTGAAATCTTAATTATGAAATAGGGTAACACTATTAATATTTAACATTATTATTCGAATATACAGTGACTATTCTTATGTTAATAACGTAACAGAAAATTCGTTTTGGATTAACGAATTTTGCTTGGTAAAATACATTTATTACTTTAATGGCAAAAAATGTAACTAACATCTATTAGATATACAACCTCCTATATTATCTAAGTAATTTATATGTGATATGAAACAAAAAGAAACGATGACGAAAATCTTTTCTGTTATTATACCGTTGTAAAATAGTATTTTGGAATACGACTTTGGATGGAAGAGTTTTGATAGAAACAAATTTGGCAATTTACGTATTGACTATTAGTCACTCCATATTTAGCAATACATCCCATAGACAAACCTTAAACCGTTGTATATTTAAACAATCGAAAGAATGTTTTACATTGAAATATTTAATTACAATGATGATCTAATCGAAGTATTCATTCATTCATTCCATATTCATGTTAACCTTCTGCTTGTAATATCAGGCAATACTCAAAATATAGTCAAAATAGATTATTTTACCCCTTCTAGTTTTTAAGAGTCAAAAAGCTATAAAAATAGCTCTCAACTAATATTTCAGCCACAGCCCATCTGTTATTAATTTTTTTTTTATTCACATACTAGGTTTCTTAAAGGCAGGATTATTCTGGATTAAGCTATGAAAATACTTTTGTACATTGATTTAACTATAGCACATATAAATATCAAGTTTCTTCCTTGTTTAGTTTTATTACATATTAGAAACCCTATTTTGGTTATGGCCTAAATTGTATGCATTATTCGACTGGGAGTTTGCATCATGGATATGCAAATTTGTATTCACATCGGTTCTACTTACTACAATTAAAAATTCGTACAGTTTTGTAAAATGTAAGAGCTTCCGAAATATTTCCCGCAAAATGAAACCTTCTTTTCCACACGTACATCGTGTCGAATGCTTAATAATACTGCATATATAGGACCTAGGTGTATACTATTAATTATAAATTCGTTAATTCACGAACGAAATTGTAATCTTAAGGACTGTGTTAGTGCTGAAATATAAATTTCAAAAAGTGTTTGTAAAGAAAATTTCGAACAAATGTCGTCATGTTGTATCGAGTACGATATATGTATTTAATCCAAAGTTGTTGATTAGGAAAAGATTTAAAATTAAGCAAAAATATCCTTACGAGACACGTTAACATTCTAACCAGTTTTAATATATTTCAACACTTCATTTCCTTAAGACAATCATGTAAGTTTGAATATAATGTAACAAACAAATACATTATACCACAGATACTAAAATTAGCGTTAATACTGATACAGAATTAATTACTACCACTATAAGAACTACTATTATGTTACATCGAATTAAAACAGTTAGTGAGATTTGATTTATATTTGCAAAGAAGTTTATCTATATTCTTTTGTTTAAATACGCGATATATAGACAATTCAATGACCAGTCAAACGTTCTTTTTAAATTATTTGTGAATATTTAGAAATTTTGGAAACATTCAAGTACAATCAACGCTCACAAGATATGTCACAAATGGAAGCATTAAGATACTTTCGAATTTATAACACATAGTAGTCTATGATAAGATGATATACTTTTTTTAAATTATCTAAAGTGTATACGAGAATGCAAGTAAATTTGAACACTTCTTTGCATATCTTTTTGTAATTCATAACCTTGTCCATCTTTTTTTTCTTGCAGAAAATATGTTAAAATAAACGTTTCGAAGCATAAAAATAGAATACAAGGTGTATATCAATTTATAACAAAGTAAATATAACAAGTACTACGTAATGTAACTTCAATAGGGACACAAGCAACAAATGAAACATACAATCTCTACTAATATTTATACGAAGTAATAATATCCTTATAAATGCACAGTCATGTAACATATGAAAAGTTAACAAACTAATATCTGAATTGATTAAAAATAATCAATTGTGTTCTCTCGAATTCGATGCTCACAAATTAAATAATTAACATATATTAAACACAATTAACATAAAAGTAAATGATAACAATCTTTTAAATTTTAACAAACATATAAATTAAAAAAAAAACAGTTGCATAAATTTCATTTACCACGACATTCTGTATTTATCGCATTCTTTTGAGAATAAATGGAACCTTGAGTTAACCCACGTAATGGACCTTTTCTCAATTGTGGATCTGGACCTTTAGCAGTATAATATTTCCCAGAAACCAAGCCTGTATCATGCCCTTGTGTTATTATTTTGGTAAAGGTGTCATTCGTTAACAAATTTGGATCTGGTCCTGACCATGGTGCATAATCGGGCCTATAAAAAGTTACAGTTAGAACTTCATAATTAAAAAGTACAAATTGAATGATTTTCATTAATGGAGAAAGACAAATTTTGAACTTACAGAAGCAAATCATTATTAGCTCCTTTTGGTAAATCAGAATTTGGTCCAACGGGTTTTGTTAGATATGGAGATTTATATTCGTTATCTTCTCTAGTACTGGTTCCTCGAGAAACTCTAGAAATTTAGTTCAGCATCACGTGTTTAAATTTATTCAACGTGAAAGTATTATGTTAGTATAGTTACTATTTTATTATTATGCGAAAATGGGCCTTACTTTGGTATTTCTATCTTATTTTTACATCGCTTAGATTTTTCTGCTTCTGGATCTTTCAATACTTTCTTAATTGGCGAGGCAGTTAATTTTACTGCTTCAGTTATTGGAGGGCTGTCTTCTTTTTCGTCACTTCTACTGCTGCAAATTTTTATACATTTTATACTATTTTAATATATGCTTACTTAGCGTATGACTCACACTTATATAACATAATCAAAACTACTTAGAAAATGACATTTTGAACACAATGTCACTTAATATAATAAATTTTTTATAATATATATTCTTTTTGAGCATATCTATAATCTTTCCAAAATGTATATTAAACATTAGCCATTTCCAGTTGTAAAAACAAACAAAAACACAGACAATGGTCAGAGAGAAAACAGATTTGAGAAATTTTTAAGTATCCAATAATTAGCTGCTGACATACAATGTGTCAATGTATCAATATATGTATATCTTTAAATTTGAACTAACTTTTCACTGCTTGATGTACACGGGGGTTTCGTGGCTTCTTCCATAACCATAATGTCCAATATATGTATGGCTCTTTCTTCGTCATAATCCACGCTATCCATAGCAAGCGCTATTACTCTTTCCGGTACAGTCTTATACTTCTCCATTAAACGTGCTTTCACTAAAAATTTTAATATGACACTTAATGAAATGTTAATACTATTTAATGTAAATCATTTTATCCCACTTTAATTTGGCGTTAACAATTTAGAAAAATATTTGAAAAAGTTTACTTTTATTCTTTTCTTCTAAACTTTTCATTCGCGGTGGTGGAGTAGGGGCAGCTTGTTGTTTATTCCTTGCCGCCTATAAAATACGACATAAATTGAATGATAGTTGTAACAGTTGTTAAGTTAAATGTAACAAAATTTAGTATATTACTTGTTCCTCTTCTCTCTTTCTTGCTAATGATCTAGGAGCTGTAGGATTTCGTTTCTCGTAGCCCAAATCAATCAATTTTTCTGAAGCTTTCTGGACGTTATTATCGCTTTGTTCCAAAATATCAAGCAACATAGTCTCTTCCACTTTGGGAAATATATTTTTCAGGTACCTGTTGAAACATTTCCAATGTATCAATTACTATAAATATTCGATCTCCCATCGAGTACAAGTACAGACAAAGTCTACAATATAAGATGAAATATTGCATAATTGATCATTTATTAATAAATCAAAATGTGTGTACGATCAATTATTTGAAAATAAAAAACATTAGACAATACACTAGGAACAATAATTGAAATGGTATAAACGTACATGTGGTTAACACTTTGGCAATTTCACATCAAGAAAGTTACTGTATACTTACTACAGATAACTTAAATGTACTGAAATTTTCAAAATATTCAGAGATAATCATATTTTCTGACTGCATAAGAAATACATATAAATATTTTCGATCATAATACACGTGCACATACTACCATGCTCGGATCATATGTTTCCTTTGAATAAATGAGCTTCTTTCTTGTATACATATGTTACGATTGTATGCTAGGATTTTCTACTTAAAATTTCCATATGTATGTATATAATAATACTCAAAATTATTAAAAATAATTTATATGCGGCTCCGAATGTGTACATTTCAAGAAACTCATTCATTGTTGCAAAGTTCCTTAAAACAATATAGACAACATGTTAATAAAAGATATAAGCTTCAATGCGCCACTAAAAATTGAACAAAAAATACATTGATGATATAAAACTGAAACCAACCTATCTACGATCTGTGTAAATCTTACACTATCCAACAAGTGTTGTATTGTAAACCAGGAAGGAACTGAAATGAAAAATGAGTTCTAAATCACGCATACAGTATATAAAATAAAAATCTAACTAAAGATAACGTCTAGAGAATCAAACAAAATCAGCAAAACAAATCAGAACAAACAGAAAGTACAATAATAGGAAAGTGTAATTGGCCTGTTTAAGAATATCTCTTTTCAAAGACTACTTCATATGGATTTACTCTCAATATGCATGATTCATATCTTCACGAAAGTTTACTAAGTCAATTGCACTATGAAGTTCTGCATTCCTTTGTTACATGGATGGTTAAAATACTGCTGTTTTAAAACTTTACTTAACAAACTTTTTAACACATTGCAGATATAATGGTAAAAACTTTTTACTTTCTCATGTAAATTATGTAAAAAATATTGAATTATACAAATCGATCTGCAATGTGCATTAGTACATGCTGTAAACTACACAGTACCGAACATCTTATGTGTGTAGAAAATATATCAGATATTCAAACGATAGTAGTACATTAGTAATACCACTGACGTGGTATAGGAATAGACCTATCATCCAATTTATTTTTACAGTCTACTTTCCAGAGGCCATGTAATCCCATTACCATTTTCATTTCACGCGATTTAGACGAGTTTATGCCAGAATCTTCGTGCCACAAATAAATAAATAAATAATCAAAATGAAAATGGTAATAAAGTTATGCGACCCTACAAAAGTTGGCTGCAAAAATATATTGGACGATAGGTCCATACCTTATCGGTGGTAGTACACTTTTATCTGATATATTCCTCTGTGCCTATCACAAGATACAATATCAACATCTAGCATCCATATTGGGTGAAACTGAAATTGTAAGTATGGGAAAAACCTAAGTTTCATTTTTGGGGAGTTGGGAGCTGGCCGAGCTCCCCGAGGCGGACTCAATGTTAGAGCTGCATGTATAGTGTGAGGTGGTAATCTCCATCTTGGTATTGCATAGTTTGAATGCACTCCCACAGGTGTGCATGGTCCTGGAGTACAAAGGGGATTCTTTTCCACTTGGAGAGCGCTGACAACCAAAGCTGCTCTGTTATGGTATCTGAAAGACATCAGCTACCACCTTAGCGCTATGTCTGATATAGCACTATTCAAACTTATCGATAAAACAAATAATATATAACCAGTAGAAAAATATAACAGAATATGCGATAAAGCTGTTTTGTGCAACTTTTTAACCCCTTGCCTTACAAAATCGTATCGGATTGTGTCAGTGTGTTATTAATCTCCTCTAAACTGAGATGAAATTCTATTTTGCTTTTGTTAATGTATAGTTATTGGAGAACATGCAGGCGTACAATACATATAAATTTTTTCCTTTTATAGGAAATTATGAACTACAAGAAAAATTCTAATCACTGCAACCGTAGGGCAAGGGGTTAATATAATCTGCGATTAAGAGTACAAGAATTGTGATGAACAAGAGTTAGAGAGAAAATTAAACAAATATTTTCTAATAATAATAGTAATATAAAATGTACAATAGAGATTTAATTACATGTGATTCTTTATTTGTTCAACTTACTTTTTTAGAAGAAGTCGAATGTGAGTGTCGGAAACTGTAGGAAACATGGCATTGATTTTGGTAACTTGTAGCTCGATATCTGAATTTTGTGTTAAACTAGTCTCCATGTTCTTTATTGGTGTTGGCGATCCTAACGTCATATCCCCGAGTCTGTTTGTCATTGCGCTAACTGATTTCAATGATAACGGAGTTTTTAGCTCCTACATAAATATTTTTAATTAGTATTCATCTTTTTGTCGATTCTTTGTTTCGTATTAAAAGATATATTCGCATTTCTAATCGATAATGTAATATGAATTGGCAAGGATTTTATTCTACCATCATGTAATAATTGTCTACCAAAGCAGGGCTTGAAGGAAAGTGTGAAAATGTTCCATTAATTCCGATATAACAGTTATTTAACGACTTTAACTTTTCTGTTTTAAGAGAACAGTTATATATCTACTGCTTTTTCGGAAATGGGAAAAAGTTCCAGTTGGTCAGTAAGAGTTGTTTTGCTGTGAAAAAGTTAAAATACTTTCAAACAAATGTACCGTTTAGTACATAGGTTTGAGATTGAAACATTGAATCATTATATAGAGTTCTAGTTGTATATATATAGGTTTTGCACTTGCAATTCAACCTTTTGCAAATCAATTTCATCCTTTGATTACAATGAATCAGTAGCACTGATTCAGCTAACTCCGTGATGAGCTCGAGTTATGTTAACAAGTTGTGAATATAATGGACGAAAAACAAATGTCTTCTAAAACTAAATTTTCAACATTTTAAAATAATTACCTATAGTCAACCCGTTTTCAATTCCTTAAATAATGCTAAGTAAGTGAAAAGTAGTTTAAACTTTGATACTTTACTTGAAAATATCTGTAAAGAAGTAGTGTTCCTTCAAAGCTTTTATCAACCGAGTATAAAATAACTGTTAAAATGAAACGTTTACAACAGAATTCAAGTGTTAACGTACAATAAGTTCACTTAAGATAGAAAAGAAATACAGTATTTTATCCATAAATATCCCAGACCCTCTCGAGCTCGGCTGTCCTTCTCTACGTTCGGCAAAAGTCAAAGAATACTGTCCCTGGCGCATAAATGTCCCTCATCAGACCTATGCTGGAGACTTATATGGATAAAATACTGTAATTTAAAAGTTCAAAGCTTACGAAACAACTTTTATTTATAAAAGTTTACAGTTTCATTCAAGCCCCGTACCAAAGCGAATAATACTGAATACATTTCCGATTTAGTTACCTACCTGTAGACTAGGAGGTAAAAATGCAAGTTGTGGATTAAGATAGGGAGACGGTGTTGGATAGATTTGCGGAGCTCTGTGAGCTCCTGCATAACCTATGTGTCCACCACCTCCATTTCCTCCAGTCTATTATTTTGTATGATATTTTATATTTTATCCGAATGCAGCATGTGCATATGATAAAAACACATATATTGGGAGTGCAATTACAAAGATCATAAATCTGTGCATGTGCGCATGATATATGTAAATATCCAAATGGTTATTTAGATGTAAAAGTGAGCGTGTTACACATTTAAAGATAATTTTGCAACAACAATTTAATGCACAGCAGGAACATTTTACTGACCTGCATAGGTATGTCTTGGGAAGTTATAGTTGTAGCAGAACTCAGTGCCATTGAATTTTGTGATTGTATATACTGAGAATACTGCCAATACCTTACTCTTGGATCTTCCCATGTCGTCGTTCGATTAAAATGATTTATAAAATATCTGGAAAACGTTTCATCGGAATCACGTATAAAGTTATTAACAAACGTTAACATCTTTTTTCATATATCGGGCTATATAGTATTTTCTTAGTACAAAGATTTTTATAATGATCATTTACGAATGCATAAATAGATCTCTAATAAAATTCACAGTTTTATTCATCGATATACGCAATTAATTTGTAGGTATCGTTAAAGTAAACGACAGCGTAAAGTAAGTCGTCGTTGCATAACATAAATCATTGCAATAAAGATATTTATCACTGCAATTCTTTTACTATCGGCTCAATGAACAAACTAAAAGTAGTTTTACAAAAATTTACATACGGACGTCCACTTCTGATATCGTATCTACATTCCCAACCGGGTGGCAATTGACTCCTGTCAGTTTCTTCAGCCATCTTTGCGTATTTTGATAACTCGTAATATAATCCACCGATGCCACCATAACGTAGTAAATACTAACCGTGACCAAATTTAATTACGTCTATTTCATATTTTGTAGTATTGCTATATTTTAATGGCAAACCCTTTTGTTGAATATTTAATCACACAAAAAGATATGACCGAAGTTTATATGTTTTTATGTATCTAGAATATATATAGATAGTTTTTCATTTTTAATATCGATTGATCGGTAAAAAAATTTGTTTTCACACATTGATGTGCATTGAAAGTATAACAGTTGAAAAGTCAGTACAATTGTTTATTTTTGAAATATAAATCTACAATTTTTTCTTAATTTAATATTTTTATAAAAGAGTAATATGTATTATTTTCATGAAAATAATATTCAAAAACAATAATGATAACACTTAGACATTCGTTGATGTTATTCAATAATATCTTAATTATTACGCAAATAATAACTTTAAACTTACCATTGTACACATTATTTAAGGGGATAAATAAATAAATCGCAAGCAAGATGTTTTAATTAAATATACATTTGAGAAAGCATATTTACAAATGCATTGTTACATTTGCAATACATAATACCATTTTTACATACATTTAACAAATAATTTATCGAGTTTCTTTGTCATGTAAGTTAATGGAAACTTCACAGTTTTTAAACTTAATAACTGTATTTAATACTTCTATCTTTTCTATTAAAATAAATAGCCATTTTTATATTATTTTTTATTTTCATTTGTTATATTAAAGATTCCTACATGTTTCCCTTTTTGTACGTTGCATTTTTTAAGAATTCCTATTCATTTTTCTCGTTCAGCTTTTTATACGTATTATACATTTGTTGCATCATTCCTAGAGTTAAACAGCCTATAACTGTGCCTTGAGCCGCAACTCTAAGTTGTACAATAAACATTGACGCTGGTAGTGTTTTTGTTCTCCATTTATAAATACCTATTCCACTTACAATTGTAAACCCTACTAGCCCTATGAAAGAAAACAAAATATATATCAGACATGTATATATATTTTTTATATGAAACATATTTATATAATTCTTTATATCAAACATATATATATATTTTTTAACAGAAGTTCATGTAACTACTCTATAACAATGAATATATCTCATTATAATGTATTTTAAAAAATTGACATTGTTTGCATTAAAGAATAGAATTGTATTGCTGCCTATAGACTTTGTATTTACTTGTCTGAAAAATATGGAAAAGAAACATCACGAACTGCTCTATAACAATGAACATAACTCATTGTAATGTATTTGAAAAATTGACATTGTTTGCATTAATCAACAGAATTGTATTACTCCTGAAGAAACTATGAAAAAGAAACCATTTATTGATTTAAATGCTGATTAAATATGTACCTGCTACAAGAAAGGGTTGCCTTTGTGCAACACCATAAAATTTATCTGTTATAGATGAACGATCTTCATTTTCTAATGTTTGCAGAAGAGCCTCTTCGGGAATCTCGATTTCTTTTGCATTTTTCCAGTTAGGTGAAGTCATTGTTTGTCTAGAAAACATAATTAAAATTTTATAGGAAGCTTTATTACAGTCTTCGAGTAGAATAATCTATGAAAAGCTAATTATTGTTTGCATAATATTTTATTACTAATATTTATTACTAATATATACTAATATATACGATTATATAATTGTCCAAAGTGAAAAGATGTACAAATATTTGATTACTTTTCAATTGTTTAGGAATAATCATAAAAGTTTAATTTGTTAGTTTCTGAAATTTATTGAAATATCAAAATTTATGTAAATACGAAATGATAAAAATGGTATTTTAAATCGTCTGTGTAATACACGAAATATAAAATACACGATTGAAAATGTCTATATATTAATGATTAACCTCACACGTGCTCATTGCGTCACAGGTATTTCGTCATGTACATTTATTTTTTCATTAATACTTTTTGACAAATGATGTCTATGTACTGCTTCACGTCATGTGCATACAAATATATATTTACATATTGCTAAATATTTCCTATGTCTACATCCAGTTCGTTCAGTCTCACATTCTATACATGTATTGATTTTAAGTATGGCATTTTCACGAGTCTAGGTCAATGTCAAGGTATTGAAGTTTAAATACGGCCGTTTAGAATCCGTGAACAAAATCTAATCGCAAAAATATTATTCTTGAATGTACCAAAACAACACTTGCGATTGTTTAAACATCACTGTACATATACATCACATAGTTCTGATTGTCATTTTCAGATTGCAAATATCGATGGTTGTTCAAACGAAACTTTGTTTGTAGCACACAATGTAAAACCTTAATTTTGATGAATTGTAAAACAAAAAAAATGATAAACTTCAATGATCACCAATCCGTTTCTCACTGTTCTTTTTTTATCATTATAAATGAGTAGCAAACGTTTAAATCGATTTTGTGATAAATATTTTATTGTACATGAATAAGTTTTATAATAGACTTTTACCTTTGTTTTATAAACAATATACAAACTACACTGTTTTTTCAATAATACTGTTCAAGTAGCGACATGTGCTCTTAAGACTTCTTTCACGACTGACGTGAGCGTGAGAATGTCATGACGCAACTGTCATGATCATGATACAATTATCTTTGCCGTTCAGTTTTTATCTATCTATAGTAATAGAGCCAATACACGGTATTCTTGCAGAAACGAAACGCCCACAATCTTCAAGAACCGCCATACTTCACGTGTCCAAATTTGACGACCTTGAAAACCTATTTAGCAGCACTGATATATATATATAGTTGTATATCAGTGTTTAGCAGCAGCACTACCACTTCTTCATATAGACACGCACCTAACGTATGTGTGTATAAAAATTTTCAAGTCGCAATTATGGAGTTCACATAAATGTATATTATTTTTATGATCCTTTCGATTCGTGAGAACAATAAACAAAGATATTACATGCGTCGATTATGTGACCGATCACATGACATAAGTGTGATTTACTGCACTATGGATCATCACCAGACAGACGTTGTAGCACATTGTAGATAAGAATAAATTGAAATAGCGAATTTCGTAATGTTTCCCAAGAGATAAGATCATAGAGTATATAGAGGAATCTTGTAATGAGAGTAGGATCTGAGAATTCTGTGGGTCAGAGAGGAAATTTCCGCTTTGGCTATGTGCTACCTGGTGCTACAAGAGAGGATACCTCTCTGGTGCTACTGCTATCTTAGAATACATATATGTTTATACCAATATATAATTTATAGGCCCTGCATAGGTGTATAGGATATACATAGAACGCAGTGTTTCAAGATAATGGAGTATCTGGTGCCCACAAGTTACGTCACAAGAAATTCAAAATGATGGGTAGCGATATAAAAGCGAGGTATACAAGTATATTTATGCATTATTTCGTAATACAAATTTCACTTTTTCGAATTTATAATTGACAAAATGAGTTAGCAATATTTAAGATATTAAGAGTAAAGTAAAATTGAACGAGTAAAATATATATTACTGTTACAGTTTCCATAACTATTTATACGAACTGCAACGATTCCCTTTTCCTCTCTAAGTAGAGAGGAATTCTCAACAGACTATAGCACGTTGCCCACACCCATCATCTGGTAGATGAAGTAATCTTGGAACACGGTACTACCCATTCCTTGCTAATTTATAATTTTTATTTAAAAATAAAAGAATTAAAACATTTTATTACATTTTAGATACGTTCTATTCAATATTGCATTTTTTACATTTATAATTACATACTACTATTTACAATATTTCTTATACTTACTATTTCTAATTGTGATGCATTATTTAATAAGTAAACATGAAGTTGGTAAAAGTCTTTCGCGCTTGACACACACTAAATCATTAAGATATCTACAAAAATCGCGAATTGCATACAGAACTAAATAATCTAAAAGGAAATCAATAACTAAATTTTTGTGGTCGCACGTAAAACTGAAAAATACATATTTTCTTACAAAATGTTTAACTGTACTTTTTACATTACTTTGTACATTGCACCTATATAAAACCAAGCGCGCTATATTGTAACTTTTACATAAACACCGTAAAAAGTAATCATTAAGAATAATATTTCTATTTCTACTTATCGCTGGTTTTAACATATGTAATGTACAATTTGTACAATCAAACTTTTGTATTAATTTTTGCAATACAAATCGAGAAATCAATTTCATTACAAAATTGTCTATTTATAAATGATTAGAATATAATTTATATGTCTTGGAAACTGCTATTAGTAATGTAAATAAAATGTTCTAGTAACGCGTTTCGATCAGGAAAATTTCATAGTAGCTAGACTGTGCTAATCTCCTCAAAAGAGCGAATTAATTCGTGTAAAGGAGCGCATAGTTTTTCCGTAGTTCAAATTTCAATTTAAAACGACCGCCGAACAGTTGCGCCGCGAACGGCGATCTTCTGAACTACATTCAGACCTCCGTACAGCGCCATTCTGTGTAGCGGCGGAACGCTCAAACTGTTAGCC
>CM052344.1:9019083-9031970 GCA_028455595.1 Lasioglossum vierecki | reverse complement strand
TTGATATATTATTTTCATCTTGTGAAAGTTATTGAAAAAGGAGAATGATAATTTTGTTTGACTCCTGTTTCTCACGATTGATGCAGATAATTTTTATTTTGCAAGAAGATCCGCAGTCTGCTTATCATTTGTGTAAGTTCATCAATGAATTTGCTATTCATATTAAACAATATATTACTTCAATTTATCTGAGACGCCTTTGTATGTCAAGGAGTTAATAACAGTATAGGATATATTTTTTTAGAAACAAGTTCGAATGCGGGGCTTTGTTTCCGAGAATATCAACTTTGACAATTTGGCGAACATGCATGCTATGAAGTTAGGAATCGTCTATTCATGACCTATCGGTTCTACTTACAAATGCTAAGCACGCGAACTTGGCAGATTTCAAAGTTAATTTACTTGGAAACAAAGCTTTGTACGAACAAATTTTCCTCCAAGTTTCCGACTCATCTTTTTAATATGTAGAATCATTTCTTTTCGATCGTACCACCAGTTACCGCTCACCCTATATAGATTTCTTGAAGACAGAATAGCAATAATCAATAAAACGGAGTAGTTATGATCTCAGAAGTCGTAAGGTTAACTTGCCAGTCCGTTTAAATGGAAATGCTGTTATGAAGGGCCGCTTGTCGGTGTAATAATGGTGCATCTCCTTTATATAAGTCGACAATGGCTTGTTACAAGACGATTTTACGTAATAGTGTACGCTTTCCACTTTCGGCCGGTTGAACAAACTCGAATCGCTTTCGAATGGCAGACTGACAGTCGATCAAACATTTTAATTTGGCGATTTAAAAAATTTTACATGTTGATCTTTATACATACGTATTTTCGTAAATGAATATTTTAGAGGCATTATAAATCGGAGTCTATAGAAATTCAAAAATAGACGAAGTTATAATTGCAAATCGGCTATCAGAGTCAAAGTTTCGAACACATTCTGCCTATAACTGCATTGAAAAATTATCTGTCAGGTTCGAAGGATTTTATATAGTATAGAATGTAGAAGAATCATATTTTTCAGTAATCAGAACATTGTGAATTTGTATGCACTTGTAAAATTTGATAGAACGCAATTTTTTATTTTCTATGCACTTGTAAAATTTAGTAGAACGTAAGAACACTTTAATTTTATTTTTAAAACTGTTCAACGCTTTATTTTGCGTAATACGAGGGATCATAGGAGGATGTATAAAACATAACAAATTTTTAAATTATGCAGATTATCGAGAGAAGGATAAAAGGATGCAGGTTCATTTCGAAGTAAATGCATAGAACTAAAATTTTGTATAATGAACCTTTTTAAAATGATTGAGTATAACGTAAGTACATACCATCTCCAACGTCTGCCTTCCCCTTCTGCGACGCCATTCCAGCTGAAATTATAAAGATGCTTTTATAGTATAAATAAATTTAACTAAATTTAAACTTGTCACATATTTTTCATTTTTCCATATTACTTAAAATTAAAAATAAAAATTTTTTTAGCTTAAATTATCTTCAATTTTTATATAAATTTAACATTTGTTTAAAGATTTTATAAAAATTTTATTATTAAGACTGCGGATCTTTATAAAAAATAAAAAATGTTCGCATAGATTGCAGGACACAGGAGCCAAATAAAAATTGCATGTTCTTGTTTTAATTAACCTATTAAGTTGGAAATAATACATTGATGTCCTTAAATAATTTAAAAATAGTTCAAGTGAAAGTTATTGGTCCTCCCGGTATATCGAGACATTAATGTATTTATATTAGAAGGATGTGTATAAGATTTGTCACACTTGATTAAGCGTTTTAACAGGTAGGTCAATATATCCCGTCTATCATTGAGTAAGGGTTAATTGCGCTGGGAAAACGATGCAAAGGCGAAGGTGACGTTAATCTGCACTCTCATGGATCCTTGAATTTAACGTTGAAGAGTAGCTACAAGTAGTCACAGATCGATACAACCAAATTTCATCTGCATACTAAACGAATCATTTACGTGTACGACGTATATACACAGAATGTTAAAAAGAAAATTAAGATTTACTAAATATATATAAATAAGAATTTAGATAAATAAAAGAGAAAGATGAATAAAAATTTACAACAAAGGATGGTCATGAATAACAATGTATGAAGGTAACGATTTCATTGCGGTTCAAGTAATTTGCAATAGCGGTATTACAATTTACATATACTTTAAAAATTACGATTTTAGCATTTCTTTTAAATGATTAACAATAAAAAACTCTCCTCGATCCGCTAATAATGAAGACTTTCATTTCTTCGTATTGCACGAATTACATACATGGTTTCTATTGAAATAATCACAAATTACTATAAAGGCTATTCTAAATCTTATTAAAATGTCTAATAACTTGTTTAACTCTAGGGTTTATAGTAAAATATTTAGTATAACTTCTAAACCTCGTGACCTGTTTTGAAAATAAGCATGTACCTTCTACGAAAAAGGAAATTAGGTTGCAAAATATTCGGAGACAATTGTAGAAAATAATGGTGATTATATAATTGGAAGGTGTTGTAGAAATATTTTTGAAAAATTGATTTTTTCATTGACCTAGATCAATGGTCAGCAAACTGCGGCTTTTTGGCTCTTGAGTGCTTCCACGAATGACGTGTTTAAAATCAATTAATTTTATTTATCATTCATTCAGTGCGTTATATCTGCATTATAATAAAGAGCAGTTTTTACACTATTTTTATCACTAAATACGATTACTGTAAAGTATGATATCTAGTTTTATTCAGTGTACCTACTTTTAACCGACTTTTTGTAAAGAAACCGGGCTCATAAAAGAAATTTAAATCATTCTACTGCTCTTTTTTTAGTATTGCGTTTGCCGACTGCTGACCTAGATATAGTAACTCTTCAATTGAAGTGCGTGCACTTCTCTGCGAATAATGTGAATTGAAGATTGTACTTGTCGTTTATATGTAGAAATGTGAGACCAGACATCAACCCGAATACCGGAAATTCAGCGTGGACCCTCAGATAACATCCATCGAAGTACTTCAAAGCATACTCATCAAAGCGTTCGACATCAAAGGGTAAAACAATTGTGCTATTATTTATAATATCGTTGGAAGTATTGCAATTAACCTTCATCGATGAGACCGAATCGAATATGAATTATTTATCCTTTTCAATTGCATATTTTCTTTGGTTTTCCCATTGACGATCGTTAATTCAATAAAATAACGAGCAACTAAAGCAACTTCTGAAAAATGAATATTTTAAAGGATGATCTATAAGCCTTTACACACAGACTGGCCCAAGCATTAGCATAATATTTAGGCAACCACAAGACAAATTTAATGACCTAGCATACTATTACCCTGAGCTGACCTTGAACTATAAAATCATCACGAGTTTTCGAAGTAATTCTTTTTATAAAAAAAATGAAATTTAAACTAATACAAAAACAATATCGTTTAACTTTTTGTACCTTTTTGTAATAAATTCGTGATCATTTCTTACTTCAAGATTACTTCAAGATTATTTTATGTTAAGTCATTAATGGACTGCATCTTTATGCAATTTAAAAGAATGATTGTATCGATTACACGATACTATGAATTGTCTTATTAAACTGAAATTAATAGACTTATGTCCTTAAATTTTCGTAATTCGTTCATTGCTTTAAATTGCACGTGCCCATTTTTGTCATAAATGCATAAAACCCACAGTCTAATTATTAAATTCGTCTTGACGTCACTTACAATAGCATGTATTAACAAATACATAATTTTAAAGTAAAAGATTCTTTTTTTAAATTCTTAATATTTTCTCTTTTTAAATTTTAATTAATATTTTCTCTTTCTTTAATCTTTTACATCATACAATAAGTTTGATTTCGTGTTATGAAACCAAAGAAATGTTTCATATATCACAACTATTTTATTTCAATTAACGTATAGGGATTTGAAGATGTTTCCTGTTAGTCGAAAGCCTAATATTTGTTTTTCTTCGTTTTTTGCAGTGAGTTCACCGTTTCGTATCGAGCAATAGACGATTACGGATCAGAAACATAC
Source organism: Lasioglossum vierecki (assembly GCA_028455595.1). NCBI lineage: Eukaryota > Metazoa > Arthropoda > Insecta > Hymenoptera > Halictidae > Lasioglossum > Lasioglossum vierecki. Next base: position 9,027,926 of record CM052344.1, on the reverse strand, counting down.
TTGTTCCTACTTTCCGACTGGGACTTGGATGCAGCATTCATTAGGTAATACTCAGACCAATCTGACAGGACTCGATATTGTACGATAAGATTTTGTAAGATTGATCGAAACTCGATTTTTCCAGCGCATCCGAACCGTATTTGTATCTTCAAGTCAACTTGAAACCATTCGGCGAAACGGGGGACTGCGAGTGCTACTGGGAGCAGAATGCTCAGGAAGTGTCAACGCGGCAGGAAACTGGGTTTCCATATAGAACACCCAAGTTACCTGGTCTCATAATGAATAAGGCGAGTAGTATTAACTTCTTAATTTACAGCGATTGTGCATCACGCTAGGCGGTTACTTATCTTGTTTCGAAGTGCTAACTTTGCACGTGCCTCGCGGCAATGATAACAACGCGTTCCTTTAACCTAACGAGTAGAATTTCAATTATTCATGAGTTGTACAAACTCTTGTTGAAATATAGTTCGTAATGGTTCATATTTTCGAATCCTAACCCTCGGCACACGAAATTGCTATTCCATTATTCAAAATATTGTTTACATTATTAAATATGTTGGCATCTAATCAATTACTAAACAATTAAGTATTGTATTTAATTACAATACTCAATTACTAAACAATTGAGTATTGTATTTAATTACGATACTCAATTACTAAATAATTAAGTATTGTATGAAATGTTTAATTTGCGAGTTAAAATAGGTCCGAATGCAAAGAGCTAATATGGTCTGAAATTGAGATAACGTGAACTAAATTCGCACCATAGTTATTCATACGTTTTCACATTCTTATAGAATGAAACTTTGCTAATTCATGCAGAATACGATGTCAAAGAAATAATATCTTATAGATACAGAGTGGTTCACCAGATATTACTACTTCGATTTTCGTAATTATTTATATTCGTAGTGAAGAATGTTTATATGAGATTGAATGGTTTCGAGAGATGCATAGAGCTATAAAGGGTTGGCTGTTAATATACACACACACGCCGTTTGTACTTCGACTCTATAGTTCGAACGTAATAATTTTGCAGATGGAGAGAACGCTGAATATGGTTCAGCGTGCTCTAGGTAATTTTAGCGAGGATTCGCATCAGCAGAGTATACGGCCACCGCGGCAGCCGCTAACAGACGCTGAATTTAGGCGATTTCTGGATCCTATCGGCCAGGTGATACATCCAAAGGAGTTAAGGGCCGTGATATACTTTGGCGGGATTGAGCCCAGTTTGCGCAAAGTGGTTTGGAAGCATATTCTAAATGTGTACCCTGAAGGCATGTCGGGACGCGAGAGAATGGACTACATGAAGAAAAAGTCGCAAGAGTATCAAACTCTTCGGGAAAGGTGGAAATCCTTAGTTCAAAAGGGACAGAACGTCGGAGATCTTAGCTACGTGACGAGTATGGTGCGTAAAGACGTTTTGAGAACTGATAGGCATCACAAGTTTTACGGTGGATCCGACGATAACCAAAACACGGCTAGTCTGTTTAACATTCTAACAACGTATGCCTTGAATCATCCAAGTGTCAGTTATTGTCAAGGCATGAGCGATCTAGCTTCGCCGCTTCTCGTTACGATGAGGGACGAAGCGCAAGCATACATATGTTTGTGTGCTTTGATGAGGAGATTAAAGGATAACTTTATGCTTGACGGAATTGCTATGACCACCAAATTTGCTCATTTAGCCGAAGGTACATGAAATTTATCATAACGTTACATTTTTATTCTGCGATAACGTCTCAATACATTTTTATATGGCGCGATAATGAATAATAACTTACCATTTTTTAATTTTACACGAATTATTTAATACATTATTGCGATAGTCATACGGTACTGAGTATACAGTGCTCTTATGACAAATTTGAACTTGAGCAAACCTTCTTTTATTAACTCCTTTTACTGTATAACAATTTATCATTAGACTGCGGATCTTTATGCATTTATGAAGAAATTAATCGGGTGAAATATAAAACAGTAATAGACTAGAAAAATTCAATACTACAATGTTGTTTTTAATGTAACTAAATCATTAAGGAATAAAATCAGTTTTTATTTTATTACTGCTTTTCACAATCAACGCATAATATTTTTATTTTGCATAAAGATCCATAGTGAGTTGCCTATGTCAAATATCGTTGAGAACTTGGGAGTTGGCACAAGTCTACGATTAATAGACTGTGGATTTTATGTATTTATAAAAAAAATTAGTAGACCAAATGCAAACCACAAGACATAAAAAAATTTAAACATATTGTTGCATTATTTACAGCTTACTAAAATTATTGAGGAAAGAAATAAATGTCTATAGTTCCTGTACCTTGAAATTAAGGCAAACAATTTTTATTTTGTATAAAAATCCACAGTTTCCGTGCACCGGACACGCAGAAAAGTTAGCTAAAGGGTCACACCAATTGGCCACTGTGTGACAAAGACAGCGAAACAATATCTAGGAATTACGCTTTTAGTAACTAACAATTTGGCACATATAATTACTATATTTTTGTACCACCTTTGCATCAACTCCAAAGTGTCGAATAATAGATAATAATGAGCTGCACTCATCAGGAATTCGTAAGAAATAAAGTGTTTATTAATAACCAACTATTTAACCAACCACTGTTCTATAAAATTAATTTGTATATGCCTGGGCAAAATATGTTAATAATTGTGTATTATCCAAGCTCTTGTTCAAAGTATTGAGTAAGAAGTTAAGTATAATAAATTAAGAAGAAACTGTGTTAAGTAGTGAGGAATCTTACTACACATGATGTCTTACATTAATTTATATTCTTTCTAGGTTTACAGCACTACGATCCCAACTTCTACGTCTATCTGAAATCTCATCAAGCAGATGATCTATTGTTTTGCTATCGATGGCTTTTGTTGGAAATGAAGCGAGAATTTGCTTTGGATGACGCGTTAAGAATGCTCGAGGTTTTGTGGGCCGCGTTACCAGCTTCGCCGCCAAATGGAGAACTTAATCTCGCTGAAATACCCTTTCCTCCGCCTTCACCACCACCAAGTCCGAATGTAAAGCATATTCGTGAAAATGCGTATACAAAAGTCTGCGCTATTAGACGACAAAGTTCTTCCGCAAGCATTGCCGCGACAGGAAAAAGAAAAACATTGATTACCGAGGAGTCTATACAACCTTCAACAGAAACAAACGGAGATACAAGAAGGTACACACAGAAAGCGCGTTCGATAATTAGCCGTTAGAAAGGCTTGTCACATTATTTACACACGTGCGCGTTCCCTACCCTGTCATATACTAGGAACGTATATGTATAATGTTGCATTTAACTTGCATATTTCTTATTACAGAATATTCAATTACTTCCATATAGTATTCTTTTACTAAAACGCCTCCAATAAGAGTCTTATAGTGTATAGAGTCATATAACGTAGTTGTAATAATATTTTTTTAGGTGAAGGATCTCTAGAATTGATTTTAAATTTTACATAGCTGGATTTTTATATAAAATATCTCACGAACTGTTGTTATGAAATGAAAATCATTATTTGTAGATCGACTTCCCCTTACGAAACATTCTCTGAACCGGAAAATGATTTGACAACTGCAAAAAATCGAAGAAATACTGAATCTACGGAAAAGTGCCTAAGTACAGGATCAATACCTGGCAAATCTAAACGCGTAAACTTACTGGAACTGAAAGAGAGATCGTCTTTACCAAGTAAAGAACAAAATAAAATTAACGAGCAAACTGAAACTGAGAAAAAATGCGCACGCGTGGTAAAAAATCTGAACGAATTTTTGAATTTTACAAGCCTTAATCGTAGTAAAGTAACGCCAAGCGATAATGAGCCAGAATTACGGTTAGTTTATTTATTGAATATTTTTTTGTTAACTCTTTTAAACTCCTTGGGTAAAAATTCTCGCGTTTTCTCTATTTGTAGAAAACGTGGAAGATTTATTTGAAATAATTAGTAAAGCATTATTTGTTGAATTAAAGTATACTGTAGTTATCCTTCGTATCATCATAAATTATCTCTCAACGATCTTTTGAATAACTATATTTGAGGAGCGTACAAGAGTTAAGGCTGATTATAAATTGTCTTTTTGAAATGAAATCTCGTGTATGACATTATTTTAATTCACAACATTAGAAATGATTTGTTTTCTAGACGCGTTTCGAGTGAAAGCGGAGTTATAAGGGTTTTAAAAGATGAGCCTAGTTCGCCAGACGATCCTACAGATTTCTTTCCAATGACTACTTCAATGACTAGAGAATTAAGACTGGAATTAGAGTCACTGGATCGACAAGTCTTTGGACCATCGCCGCCCAGCGATCAACAGTGCGATTGCGTTCTATCGAAACGAGAAAGTGAACTTATTGAAAATGAAACAGACACGGAACTAGCAAGGTGTAGTCCAGCCGCAGACGTTTTCGTTTGGGAGAATCCTCTTCACACGTTACAGCCTAAAGCTCATCCAGCTACTCCAGACGAACAAGCAGAACTTGAATACGACGGAGAGATATTGGAGGATCAAAATGGTGTTAAATCTGTTACTCCTATTAGACTATTAAAACGTACTACTAGGTATAAATTACTTCTTGTAAACTCTGAAACTGATAATCGCTAGAAGTAAGATTACTTACCGTGTATGTATACGTATAATGCAGGTCTGAATCTGCGTCAGATAGCGAAGGAACAGAAAGTTGGCACCAAAGCGCAGCTATACCCGAAAGTCCAACTAAGCAAGCGGTACAAGAACACTGTGAAGAAGCTACAGAACTCATAAATCTTATACCGGCGGGCACGAACGAAGATCAGCGAGGAGAAAGTTCTTTACCTCCACCGAATGAATTTGGCGGTGGCAATCCCTTCCTTATGTTCCTGTGCATTACACTTCTGCTTCAACACAGAGACTTTGTCATGCGTAATCAAATGGATTATAACGAAATGGCCATGCATTTTGATAAAATGGTCCGACGACACAACGTACTTCGAGTGCTCAATCAAGCGCGGCAGCTGTTCGCTGGCTATCTGAGGAGGCATTCCTCTTCGTCAGCCCCGAAATCAGATTTGAACGTGTAGATTTACAAACTCTTAATGCCTAAATGTACATGCTGATACCGAGTGCAATACCAACTACGATACTATCAACTTTAAAACGAATTCCATCGCTGTCAAAACGAATCATTAATAGACTGCGGATCTTTATCCAAAATAAAAATGTTCTGCATTTATTGTGGGAAGCACGAGTAAAATAAAAATTGACTTCATTCCTTCATGACTTTGTTAATGCATAAAGATCCGCAGTCTAATCATTAGTAATGAATCGAAAGTTTTTTCTTAAATTCGAACGTTCGTTTCTGTCGAAGGAAATATATCAAATAAAATACGTATCAGTAATATAATAGGCAATAAGAGAACGAAACAATCTTTCCAAGATCTTCTTCCGATCATCCAAGATCATTGGTTTTTCACGCATACCCTTAACCCTTTCAGTTTCAGAGGCAGTTACTTATTTAAACGTTTGTGTAAAAATTTGTTATCGCTTGCAAATGAAACGTTCGAACACTTCGAATACTTCTTATAATTTTGATTTATATGTCTGGATATTTCCTGCCTGTTCATTCGTTTATTTTAATAAAAATTTTATCTTTTTTAGAACGGAATTTAAGTTTAATTTGAAAGGGTTAACACACCCATTGTGCATATACATACGAGTTGCGTATATACACCGATGTAATTACATCTGTAGTTTAGCAACACTTGTTATATAAAAGTCATTTAAGGTACATTTGTATCATACATACATAGTTCGAAGTTCGTGGAATCAAGTTGTGAACTGAATATATTTCTTTAATATTTAATATATAAAAATTTACGATACATCTCGGAAGCTACAGCAATGTATTTAAGTTACGAATAAGCACATCAGTTAGCTTTATCAGTTTATCACGACACCATCCATAACACGTGCACCGCGTCAACGAACTCTTTCACTGTACCTCGATTTAGAATTAAGTCGATAGTTTAAATTTGTAAAATACCTACAATTATACCTTAGCAGCCGTGTCTTACTTTGTTCTCAAACAGTATGCTTGAGAAACGACAATAAAGTGCATTTAATTTTATCGCTACTAATTGAACTGTTAATTCGTTAGATCTTTTTTTAAAAATTCAGGAAGCTTATACCGTATGGTTTCCTAACTTTTTACTGATATGATAGTTTTAGTTTTCTATACTTTATTTGAAATAAATCAATAATTTACAGTATTATCTATTGACTATAATATAAAATATATCATTATCAAGAAACTTATTTATTCAGCATATTGTTACACGTTAGTAACACCCACCGCACCTTCTGTGCGATGATAAACTAAGATTTCTCGATTTGGTGTTTTTCTGATAAAGTAACAATATTTACAAATTTACTTTCGCCTATTGCCTCCGCCAGCCAGTATCATGAGGATCCTCGTGAAAATGTTTATTGTGTCCATGTAAATAGAGATGGCACTAAAGCATAGAAGATTCATATTAATATATCGTATTAACGTATTCGTACCGATACACAGAATTTTAAAAAAGAATTACGTACTTGTTGACTGGATCGTATTTCCTTCCATCGTATGCATACTTTGGATGCATCTCTGCTCGTTTGATAATTTTTTGTGTATCATACAGAAGGAACATGGAGAACAAGATCAAACCTCCGTATAAAGCCATCGAGTGTAAACCAGATCCCAAAGCTGTGGTTGGAGGCAAAAACATCGTACCCACAGAGCTTGCGAACACTACTCCTAGACCAAGCGCTAGCGGTCCTCCCATATTCAAAAACTTTTCGCTTGGAGCACAAACAGCAACCGTTGACAAACCGCCAACAGCTCCAGCAGTATACCATGCTGCTCTAAGTACCAAAGGACCACCGAACAGGTATAAAGGCGCAAGAACTGCGCCAACAATACCAGTGTGAGCTAGCCATGCCAATTGTTTTGCTCCAAAGCCTTCCTGGTAAGGAATACTATGAACTACCATTCCACTGCCGATCATAGCTACCATGGTAACAATCAAAGCTCCCCATCCTTGACGCATGACCATATTCATTATAGTTGGCGATCTTAGACAAACAGCAGCAGATGCTGCACTGGCTGCTATAGATGCGCCAAAATATGCGTACGTATCTTTAATTCTATCCTTCACATATTGAGGCCATAATCTGTGGAAAATTATATAATTATTTATACCATAAAATAGTAGCAGTGTACGAGAACCCAAAACTCGAAAATCTGGTCCTTATCCCAAATAAAATTCTAGACTAAACATTTTTGGGTTCTCGCGCACCTTTACAAGCTAGCATTCTAATAATTAGACTGCGGATCTTTATGCATTTATGAAGAGTAAAAGGTTAAAGAGGTTTAAAACATCGTGATGTTTTTAATGTAAGTCGATAAGGGATGAAATCAATTTTTAAGATCCACAGTCTATTGATAATACTGTTAGGTAAAGAACATACGCTGCTTGATCTATGGCACCCGTAGATGAGGAGAGACCTAATCCATAATAACATAAAGCACCTAGACCTAGTACAGTGCCACCAGCCACAGCACCTCTTCCGATATTGAAAGCTGCAAATAATCGATAATAACTATATTATTTCACAAAAACGTTAGTTGCTATTAATGCCTTAATATTTAAGATACGAGTTGGAAGGAGCATGGACAATGACATACTAAACAGTCAACTTGTTATACGTATAGTATAACACACACATCTCGATTTTTGTTATTATTATTATTCGTAACGAAGAATGTTTAAATAAGCTTGAATGGTTTCGAGAAATGCATATTTTGGCGTTGTGAGTATTGTAAATATTTGTTGAGCTGATGTAGTCGTGTGTGACTATATACATCACTGTACATGTATCATAGCCCCACGATTGCATCATGTTGAGCGATACTTTCGTTTCTCCGTTTTGAATAAGAATTTGTACCTGTTTCTCCTGCAGGAGCCATAATTTGCTCCTTAACGGTAGCAGATCTGCGAGCAGATCTAGCGTAAGCAGTACGTCCATCGCTGGCGAACAATCTCGAAGATTGGATCCTCGGGATAAGTGGCTTCGAAGCGATAGGATTTTTCAGAATAACAGATAGAGTTGGTAAGGTACCAGCTCTACACACCCTCGCGAGCATCATCTTTACGTTTTACCCCTTATCCTCGTCGTTTAATCTGTCAAACAAGCAGAACTATGCAGTGGATGACTCGAGAACAAACGTACCCACGTTGTATTATTCAAGTTACACACTCAATGTTCAATATTATCAATAGAAATCTTGAATACTTCGAGAAATCTGCGAATTTACTACGATTTATTCGAAGTTCCACATGAATTTGCAAAAATTTTCGTGTTTACTCACATTATGCAATAACAACGCAATTGTTTCTAACGAGCAGTCGAAATCACAATCAATGCTGAACGTCTGTCAATTTCATGTTATTCGTTGTAATTCGAGTTCCAGGCATGCGCTCTCTGTTAAACGCAGCGACACTATGTGGCGAATGTTCGAAATAATTAGTTCTCTATGTTATTGTGCGGCGTCTAGTGGGATATTGAATTTAGCGTGCAAAATAAGACTAAAGCATTTGTAAATATTCAAGAACATTACAAAATTAAATGTAGAAGTTTCTACAATTAGGAGGGGAACCCTAATCCCACTACTATATTCTCTCGTACTCTACGCTATACGTGTGTACATACCTTTAATTTGGAACAAATTATGGTTTATGGTTTATTCTTTTCTCTGTGTATAAACATATAGAGATGGCGTTGTAGAGCCTGAGCTCCATTTGCCCAATTCAAAACG
>CM052344.1:9000599-9018983 GCA_028455595.1 Lasioglossum vierecki | reverse complement strand
TTTCGGGGCCTCGAAACCGTTCGGGATCCCGAAACTCTTCGGGAGAGGGAGAGAGCAGTCTTGGGATCACGTTTCGAAGAGCCATAGGCGAGTAAGACCCGTAAACTCTTCGGGAGTTTCGGGATCCCGAACGGTTTCGAGGCCCCGAAAGAGTATCGCACTTTCGGGAACCCGACCCGTCTCGGCCGAGATTTCCCGACCCGTCCTGCGCGTCGGGTTTCCCGAGATTTCGGGTTCTCGCACAAGCCTGGTCTTTACATAATATCTTACATGTTATATTCATTTCGCCCTATCTATGTATGTCAGTGAACAGAGCATAAATGTTCCCACATGACGTCGGTAACGTCGTTTATGATGGCTTGTGTTGCCGGTTGCCGGTGGTCAGAGTTGAACATTATTTAAACACAAAAGTACCCAGTCAGCACCAACTGCCGCCGAGCCCAGCTTGCTGGGCCCCCGACCAGCAGATTCCATGCTGAACATAGCTTCGAGTTGATCTAAGCCGAGTCGGCACAGTTTCTGCAGGGCCATTGATCAAGCCTGTGCGCGCAGATCACTTGAAAATAACCGAGCCCTGGCCCTGCAGACCGGGATCAGAATCTGCACAAATGCAAGGGTACGGTATTAGCGGTGTTATTTGATAATAACACAATCACAGGTTGTTTCGATAGTCAAAAACGCTAGATAAAAGATCAATCTAGGCCACAAGCGCCCTGAAAACTCATTTTTTCCGTATACAAGGGTAATTTGTATTATTCAGCAGCATATACGTGCGGCCTGTCCTGTATTCTGTATAACTACGGCATCGCGACATTAGTGCTGCCCTCTTGCGGAGGTAGATTCCTTTTTCCAGGATTGCAAGGTTGCGTTCTGATTTCTCGATAATACAATAATTTGATTTTTCGCTAGTCAATAATGCCACACAAAAGATCGATCTAGGTGCCATCTCTCTCGAAACTCCTAATTTTTACGTTAATGAGACACTGTCGAATAATGCAAATTACCCTTGTATACGGAAAAATATGAGTTTTCAGGGCGCTTGTGGCCTAGATTGATCGATCTTTTATCTAGCGTTTTTGACTATCGAAACAACCTGTGATTGTGTTATTATCAAATAACACCGTCAATACCGTACCCTTGCATTTGTGCAGATTCTGATCCCGGCCTGCAGGGCCTGGGCTCGGTTATTTTGCAAGTGATCTGCGCGCCCACGCTTCATCAGTGTACCTGCAGAAATCTCCCCTTTCATCCCTTTCGCCCCCCTTCACGCCGAATTTGTAACTATTATTTGTATCTATTATTCGAAGACTTCGAATAACTTTCGAATAATTTCGGCCAGCTCAAGGCTCGAATGAACACGTACCGAGGCCTGAGCTCAGAACTCAATAGTAGTGCAATAAACACGGCCAAGCAAAGCGATGGCCAGCCAGGTATATCGGTGTGAAACCACAACCTAATTCCTAATTCCTAAACTTGTTTATTTTTCATAATTTTTGCATAGAAGTGGTACCAGTCAGTTTGAGAACTTTTTCCGATTAAAATAAGACGAAACTCGATAGAATTTGGAATTACATGAATATAAGAAGAATAAGAGGTGGATAAAGAAAACGATTAGTATGAGCGATGAACATATGGTAAATATTCATAAATTCACATTATGTATAATTTCATTACATAATGTATTTACGTAATTCGATTACAATGTATTTAAATGAGCGCAACTCTGCTATTATAGTAGGATACATATATGTATGAATAAGGAACATTCATGGTGATGGCAAGGAAAAACTTTCCGTGCCATAATTTAATAATTTTCATAATATATTTTTCATATATTTTTATAATATATTTAGCAACTCTCCACCATAGGAATAGCACATTTTTATTTTATTTACAAATTAATAACATTTTAATTCTACTTTGCTTAAATGGTCCGTAACAATAAATTTTTCACATACATTTGCATGCTAAAAATAATTTTCGAGTGTCAGGGAAAAGTGTTTTCAGTAGCCTCACGTGTTGTTTCATTTACTCGCACTCTCCTGCGGAGGAATTCGTAAACGTTCCAGAGAGACACATAAACGTTATACAAAACATCTAACCAATCCTCGGTGTCGTATCAATTTCACTTTAACAAGAGTCCGGCGTGTCGTATGCAAATGAATATACAAAGTAAATAAAAATTGCAAAGTAGTTGGCACGTTTCCAAGATAGATCGCAGGGGCATTCTGCGCGTTCCACTCGATTCTATTCCACAGCGGATTTGCATGAGACAAAGAATTAAAAGCTAGATAAACAAGCCCGTTAGCGTTCGCGTTTTTACATTCAAGCTTTTGACTAGCAAAAACTCCGATGTCTCCATTATACGCATGTGGAAGAAAAATTTAGTTTAAACATAGCTGACATTAAACGGAGAAGGAGTATGTGCAAATGAACCTGTTAATTATGCAAAAACAAAAAGTAACCAATACTGTGCGCATAAGACCGCAAAATAAAAAAATTAAAAATATTATATACTCAACTGAAGTGAAAACTTCTATTTCGATAGCACGCTCGTCCGTTCCTTTCTCTGTTCTCCCGAGATAAGCGTTTCACCTCGGAGCGTGACGGATCAGACTCATTCACTGTCCAGCAATTGTGAACGCGTCTAAAGTTTTCATTTAAAACATTTGTATGCTGTAAAAATATCGTATGTGACATTAAGAATTGACATAATAATCTTTCAGTTTTAAGGATGTTGGGCATTTAGATGTAATTTAGTAATTTTTAATTTCAAGCTTAATTGTAAATAATTGCATAGATAGTTATAAGGATAGTTAAGCGTTAGGATATAAGATAGACTTAAGTTAAGTTAGAATAAGATCAGGTCAAGAGCGACGTCAAAGATTGAGGAGAACAATAACCTTCCAGTTATATCAAAGTGGAAGTCGACTAAAATTTTGATTTTTCTGTTATAGCATATCTATCGAGAGACCTGAGAAAAATAGAAGCTCGTTATAATCGTTAATTTAACGCTTACGTATATATTCAGTGATTGGATCAGGATTATAATGAACGCAAAAAATCTGCAGTTCAGTAATCATTGTTAACAGCAACTTTCCGATAAAGTACCGTGGAACGCGTAAACAGACGTGATTCGTAACTAAACTCTGTAATCGACGTACGAAAGATATCTATAACAAGATACATCTTTATGTCGGGAATCGACTAATACGTGATCAAGATATTTATACAGTTACGTATGTCGTTAATAAATATTATATTACGACTATAAGACGGAATATAAGAAGCATATTTTCGAAGACTGTCGAAAGGTACCGCGGTGTGTCAACGGGAAGACAGTGAATGTATAGATCAGTGTGTCTAATCAGTGATTAGGGTGTCCCATAAGTTATTCACCGAGCAAATTTTTTCGAGGTTCTTTCCTCCGATGCTGACCCTGGCAGGAAGGATGCGCGTAGAGCATCATCTTTGGTGATCACCTCCCAGAAGCTGAGCGGCGAAGATATTTTATAAAGCACGCCTGCACATATCGGCGATACGTGATTCGATTGTGAACTGCTCGTTAATGAGTTTCGTGAGACGCCTCGTACTCATCGTTACACCTATATAAACTACAACTATTCGTCGAAGAAGGTTTAGTTAACCGACCACTCTAGTCCCGCGTGCGGAGGTGTTTCGTTTGTTGTTCCAGTGTTGCGAGGGGCTATGATATTCCTATGGTGTTCTTAAAGGTGAGCCAAACGCTTTGCTAAACTAGGGCTGTTACTTTCCTTCGAGGGTTGAAGATTCTGGAGCTTGGAATTTCGGAGCTTCGATTTCTTTAAAGTTCGAAGGTCATTAGGAGACCGTGGATCTTTATGCAAAATAAAATTTGTATACGTCAATCGCGATCTACAGGATCTAAGTAAACATTTATTTTACTTATTAATAATTTTGATATGGTCAAAATAGTATTTCGACATTGTTAAACCCTTTTAATTTTTTTAATGTGTTGAATTACACCTACCTATGAATCTTTGTCTTCGATTTTTGTAACTTCGAAAGTGATGAGGGATCTTTATGCATTTATGAAGAAATCAGTTTGGAGGAATGTGAAACAGTAACAAAGTCGTTGCGGGATAAAATCAATTTTTATTATATTCCTGCTAATAATATTTTTATTTTGCATAAAATTCGTAGTATAGTGATGAGAATCGAATTTTCGAAGCTTCGAAACTTGCACATCTGTAGTAAATTATTAGAGGAGTTTAAAAGAAACGGTGTTTGGATATTTCGCTGCTAAATTATATTTGATACAGTTACAGACTACATTTCGAAAAAAATACGCCATCACAGTTAAACGATTTATTAATTTAACTTACAACTTCGAAATTTCGTGCACTTCGAAATTTTGTACATTTCTAAGTTCCCACGCTAAACCCGCAACAACCGGTTTCATTTTCAATCAAATTAACTTCCCGATTTTATAGGGAAGTTACTGTAATTTTGTTTTGGGTGGGATTCTTTGCATAAACTAAACTAGAAATTCCACTTCTACTGCACACTCAAATCGCCACCTACCCACCAGCATTGCAAAAAATAAAATAAACGGAATAAATTAACGACTTGCCCTTGTTTTAAAAATAAGAGACGTTGTTTTAAGACATTGTTTTACGAATAAGAGACGTACTGCACAGAATAGTAAAAAATGGGTAACACTCTTCTTTGTAACATTATTGCCAAATAAAATTTTGTTGGGTGGGATTCTTTGCATAAACTAAACTAGAGACTCCACTTCTACTGCACACTCAAATCGTCACCAACCCACCAGCATTGTAAAAAATAAAATAAACGGAATAAATTAACGACTTGCCCTTGTTTTAAAAATAAGAGACGTTGTTTTAAGACATTGTTTTACGAATAAGAGACGTAGTGTACAGAATAGTAAAAACTGGGTAACACTCTTCTTTGTAACATTATTTCCAAATTTTGTTTCCTCGGCATCTGGATGATCGAACTCACTATCCGCGAGTTTCTCGACTGCAGTGAAGCGTTTTTTAAAAAGGCTTTTAGACCTATTTATAAACTAGATTAGATTTTAGTAAGCCTGCAACACAACCACACGCACACACATTCTCGGTATAACTGGAACCGGTTCGGAAAAATGCCAAGATCGAAGATTTGCAAAAAAATTTATTGTGATGGGCGTGATTCTTGGGATAAACTAAACAAGGAACTGCACTTCTGTTATACACGCCAATAGACAAGAATCCACCAGCAAGGTCTAAAATAAAATAAACGAAATCGGTTAACGACTCGTCGCGCGCGTAGTTTTAAAAAGATACGCAGTGCACAGAATGGTATAAGTGGGTGCCGCGTAACATTATTGCTAAACAAATTTGTTTTCTCGGCATCTGGATAAGTGAATACGGATTCTTTTCGCTGAAATTGTTTTCAGACGCATTTATAAACGTGACCACTTTTCGGACCTGTTGCATCGACAGTTGAAAATATTAACGATCATTGATGTTGTTCCTTCGATAAGTGATAAAACAGACGTCCGTAAATAAAACCGGAAAATGTGCGTCCGTGAGGATGAAACAGCTTGCTTGCTCCTCGGTGGCAAGGTGTGACGTATTCTAAGTACTGATTATGGACTTCGAACAAATCTTGAGTGGTCCACACAAGCATCTGGTGGGAGCGAACGCATAAATAGGTTGAATCTCTATGGACACGACAGAGTTCTGTGTCGCGGCCACTAAACAATTCTCTGGCAAACTGTTTTGGTGTGTAGTGCGAACGAATTTTCATCGAAGACTCGCTGACAATGGTTCTGACGATACATCAAATAGTAAGTGACATTGAATGAGTTGTTTAATGAGGAAGTGGTGCAAAATGAAACAGTTAATTATTGCTTATTGTCGAATTCTTTAGAAGTTTCGGGTTTATGACAGTCACAATAAAATGTTATTGAGTTAGAACGAAAGTTCGCAGTGCTTTTAAATTATTTAAAGATAAAATTAAGGTATGCTTTCAATTATATATTTATCATATTGTTCTTTTATTTTTTCATTTTGGAGATGACTTAAATTAGTTTATAAACCTCCGAATTTTCGTTCCAACCCAATGTTTAGACTGCGGAGTTGAAGCATTTATGGTGAAAATGAAGAATTTGAAGAACATCGGTGTATTAGTTACCACTTATTGAAATCAAAAAGCAATAAAGGAATTTCTATTTCTTTTAATTAATGCAAATTATTAACTTAATAATTAGACTGCGGATTTATCGTTAAATTACATTTTTTTAATCCGGTTGTAAGAAATGACAGTTGGATAACAATGTATTTCTGCTTTTAATCATATTTGCATATAAACTATAATGTAACAGCTATCTTAAATTCATTCAAAATGGTTTTACAATGGTTTTACAATTCTACAATGATTTTACAGTTTTGCTTTCCAATTATAAATTTTTATTATTCTGAAGGTATAAAATCTGTAGCTTATTAAAAGTAATTTTGTATTAGAATTATTTTATTTAATGAGGATTAAATTCGAGAAGCTTGGTGTTATACAAAACCAACAAAAAGTTCACTTTACTCAATTTTTACATCTTTGTATGGACGCTGCCACTAAAACGTTTGTAGCTGTTTTATTTAAACCGTAAACATTCGATCATAATTGTAAATATTATAACATGTTATAATTATAATGTATTGCGAGCAAAGTGAATTTGATTTTTTTTATACATTAATATTTAATATTTACATATATTAATATAATACTAATATATAGTATAATACTTTCATATGTAAATATTTATTTATTTCATCCGTTGTGTATGCATTTCTGATAAGAACGAGTAAAATATTGTATCGAGTTCATCTCGATAAAATTGTTAAGAAGAGACATAAATGTCTAAATGAAAAGAGTGCATAAAATATGTATTAAACATATTGCACATATTATTAGACTGCGGATTTTATGCATTTATGAGAAAAAACATATTATTTTCAACTGTCTAAAATTAATAAAGAGGTAAGGAACTTTTTACCTGGCTCTTATATTTTTATAATTAATGTACAAAATTTTTAGTTTCGATAAAAATCCGCAGCCTACACGTTATGTTTATATGTACTGTTTAACATAAAAATTTGCAGTCTAGTTATTATTAGTATCGAAGGTATTCTTGGCCAACGAACCTTTGTTATGAGACATTATTATTCGATCGGCATGTACGCGTACGGGTAGCACGCATCAACAAACCAATTAATACGGAATCCAGTTGGAATAGTTAATGTATGTCCCCTGTGGAATTGATTAGGCTAATGAAACACGTTCGATTTTTTTTTTACGTTTCTTTAGAGAAGTTCAATAGCGTAGAAGGTTTACAAAATATGTAGACTCGGGTCGTGTTTATTTGATATGCATTAGCATCACTTCACATATTTATTTTGAGAACAGGCGGTGTCTAGACATACTAACCACCGCGAAACGAATTTTTCTGGCGGAGATGATGATTCGATAATGACAAAGTAAACTCCCGTGCGCTTCGATATCAATTAGATGTGCAAACAAGTGAATTTTCTTTTGTATCGTAAAAACTGGATAGAGGTAAAGATGAAATTAACGAAAATTAATTAACTGAATCATGAGTTGTCATTTTATTAAAAAGTGTTATTACTCATTTATTGAAACGTGTTGAAATCCAAAAGTACGTTTTTTGTATATTTTATTTTTAATTTAAAAAAAAATGAAAGTATATTTTTGATTTTTTTAATTATTGTTAGTGGCTGGACTATGATGCACGAAATTATTTGGACTTCTATAGAAATTATTTCTATTTCTTTTCGTCTCTTAACATTGCTACAAATCTAATTTTTTTATAGCAATTTATATTGCAATAATACTCCAATTATTATGGAACACACCTTCTGTTTTTACAAAGTACTTAACAAAATCCAGGATTGTAGATATTTGTCTCCTAAAATTGTTTCCTAAAATTTCGGAATTACTGCGTACATTCAAAAATTATTACAACATATTTATAAGAAAAACTGAATGCCTTTAGTTACTAAGGAAGATTTATTTGTCGACAACAAACAGCATTTAATTTTTATTATATAGATGAACTTGCGAGTAGTATGTTTTACATTTTTAGTAGTATGTTTTATTTTTCTTCAAATTGCTGTTTGATTAAAAAACCGCTTTTAATTTTAATAACAGAGTGTCTATGACTGTTTGTAAAATAATAATTGTACAAGTTGTCAAAGATGTCCTTTTAGAAAAGTTTATTCCAAGCACTGTAGGCACATATACAACTAAGAAAAATTAAGAATTATTATAACAATGGAGCATTTCAAAATTTGTCGGTAAAACTCCTATCCAGTAGTGTAAATGGTTAGCGTTTTTTTTTTTGTGAAATGAAAATTATTCTGTTATTAATAATGAATATTTTTATTTTTACGAATTAGTGGGACCAAACGCCAGGTGGGGTGTGGGTATACCTCGTCATCATAGCAAGCATATATGTTCTGTACATCCTGAAGAGTTACATTAGAAGCGTCTATTTCGTTTCACGCCTGAATGGCCCGAAAACTGTGCCGATTTTGGGGAATGCGAATTCTGTCCTCAAAGACAATCGTAAGTAATGAACGGTTTACACAAATCTATTAAATAATTAATCCTACTATCTAATAGTATATAAATCTAATAATTAATTAATACTACTAACTAATAGTATATAAATCTAATAATTAATTAATACTACTATCTAATAGTATATAAATGTAGTAATTAATTAATACTACTAATATTAAAATTGAAATAATTTGGAACGTTAAAAAAAGAGAGTAGTAAAATCTTTGTTTCAGTGCTTCACAGACTGGGAGATGAGAATCAAACTTACGGGCGCATCGTCAGGATATGGTTGACCGGGCTGCCGTATGTGATGCTGTCGGAGCCAGAAGACATCCAAATGGTCCTCAGCAGCATGAAACACACGCAGAAAGTATTCTTCTATAAATTGCTCGACAATTTCCTTGGGAAAGGGTTGATCACCAGGGACGTTGATACCTGGCGAACGCACCGGAAGTTCCTGCAACCGGCATTTCACCTGACCATCCTCGAGAAGTTCTCAACCACCTTTGCGGAGTGCGCGGAACATTTGATGCATGAGTTTCTCGACAAAGAGAACCAGGAGATCAACATCACTTCGTTCGTCAACGATTCCGTTTACGATATTTTAAGTGGTAAGTAAAATCCTTACTATATACAGCATCTTTTTTTTATTATTTAAGTGGTAAGTAAAATCCTTACTATATACAGCATTTAAAAAATTTTTTTATTATTATTTAACGTCCCTTTTTTAATTCTTATGTGAGAATTATTTCGCGACGGTATATACAGCATTGGTTCTTAACCCTCATCCGTCTCGAATGTGTTTTTAGTCAAATTGATGAGTTAACATTTACATCTTAGGTTTTTCGGTTACGTGTTCCGTGTCAAAAGAATAAAAACAAAATTTTGGAAAAATTTCCATAAAAATAATAGAACAGTATAATTTCTTTGGGAAAAACTGTGTCAAATTGACACGAGGGACGGATGAAATATAAAATTTTTTAAATATAAATTTTGTTTGTTTGTTGATTTCCGCAAATTTTGCATATAATAACGTTCTCTGACTTTAGAAAGATTAAGTAAACTTGCATCTTTTTGTAGCCAAACCACACAATGATTTATTTGCGGTTCGTGGATGACGTTCTTTCACTTGTTCACTGATTGGTCGCGTATATAGTGAGCAGACTGTGGATCTTCATGCATTTATGGCTTATGAAAATGTTGAGAAAAGGCTAGAATATAAAATTCGATAGAATTTTGTACAATTTTCATATTCACAAAGGCTGTCTCCATTAAATATATATATATATATATAAAACTTTTTAAAAATCACGCTTATATTAAAATTATTGACTATAAATAAAAGCGTGGAGCGCCCACGAAGACTGCGTTAATATACTTCAGCGCTCCACGCTTTTATTTATGGTCACTAATATCTAAAAAAATTATTTTCTTCACTGCATTTTAATATAAGCGTGGTTTGTAAAAAGTTTTTTTTATATATTTTCATAGGCGAATATAAAGGCGAAATATAAAACAGTAGAAAAATGTTCAAATTTAAAAATGTAAGTATGTATGTATTTTAGTTTCAAGTTACAAAAATTATTAAAAGAAGAAACAAGCTGTTTGGCTCTCTGTTTCTTGAAATTAGTGCCAGAAATGTTTGTTTTTCATAAAAATTCAAAGTCTAATAAAACAATGAAATGATCCAACGATTTAGCAACGACATTGTAGGTAACAAGAGAAACAACATTGAAAGATATGGTTGCTTATATTTCGTTGCATAAACATCAGTAACATGATTTAAATTATGTTCGATCATTATTTGCGAATTAATTATTCAGTAGCGGCAGACACGAGCAATTTTTTTGAAGTTATCCATTGATCGTGCGAGTCAGTGCGAGTTGCATGTAAATGCACTCAGTGTATGAATAAGAATGTCAACATTTTGGAGTTAATTCGTCGAAATCGACGAATTATTATGATTAATTTGCAGAGACGTTTTAACATGTTTGCAAATCGTGCTGTGCTTCATCGTAGTCGCTGAATATTAAAATAAATATCATTAATAAATTTGCATTCAATTTATAAATTTTACGCGAATGCATCGGTTACTTCGGTACATGTACACCGTGCGTAAACAATTGAAGACAATTGAAGATTTTTTCAAAAACTTTTATTCGCTATAAAAGATGCAAGTTCCAACGGCAATGTAATGAAATAAGACTTTCTCAAGAAAACGTCAAGTGGAAATTCATTCTTTCCATTTTTCACGCCGATAATATCCTAACTATACGATTTCGTTAACACTAATTTTGCTAACAATAATACACGGACGGTCACTTTGTATTTACTCACCGTGGAGATCCTAAAACCCACTCAGGTTTCAGCCTCAGATGCGTGCTAACTGTTCCATGAGATTCCACGGATGTCTCGTTTTCAATGTCAATTAGCATATGAATCAAAATTAAACGTGCGCGAATTTTTGTGAAACTGAGAATACTCGTTTGCTTTTGTCGGTTCTCCGAAATGTTACTTTGTTTCGATACACTCGATATAATTTATAATAATAAACGAATATTAAGAGATCAATGAGCGAGATCGATTGTACATGTGCCCGTGGAAACCGTGCAACATTTGTTTATGAAATATTGTTCGTACAACAAATAACTTACGAATTCTTTGAAGTCATGTTGCGAGAGTCACGCTGTACACATGTGTCAGGTTTTTCAACCGAAAACTGTACACACGCTTGTTTAAGAACAGCGAAAAATATTTGGGCATGATGACGCTGTTGATATTGCGTACCAGAGATTGAGAATATTAATGATTCTTTGCAGAGACAATTCTGGGAATAAAACGAGCGAGTCAAGATTCGCGCGATGCAGCCACGGATGATCTCCCCTTCAGAAAGTAAGAACCAAAATATATAATAATAATATATAATAATACTCGAAGCTCACACAACCCAACTCGAATCCAAAATTTCCCAAAAGGAGAAAGTTTACAAAGTTCGGGTAATCAAAATGGTACTCAAAATGGTAATCAGGTCGGATCGAGTCGAAGTTCCAAAAGTTTAAAATTGTATTAGGGTACTCGAAGTTAAAGTTCTCAACCCAACTCGAACCCGAAATTTCTTGAAAGAAGTTACAAAGTTCGGGTACTCAAAATGGTAATCAGGTCGAATCTAGTCAGGGTTCCGAAAGTTTACAATTGTATTTGGGTACTCGAAATTAAAATTCTCAACCCAACTCGAATCCAAAATTTCCCGAAAGAACAAAGTTTACAAAGTTCGGGTACTCATAATGGTAATATATATATATATGAGATCGTATCGAGTTGAAGTCCCAAAAGTTTCCAATTGTATTTGGGTACTCGAAGTTAAAGTACTCAACCCAACTCGAACTTGAAATTTTCCTAAAGAAAAAGTTTACAAAGTTCGGGTACTCATAATGGTAATAAGATCGTATCGAGTTGAAGTCCCAGAAGTTTCCAATTCTATTTGGGTACTCGCAGTTAAAGTTCTCAACCCAACTCGAATCCAAAATTTCCAGAAAGAACAAAGTTTACAAAGTTCGGGTACTCAAAATGGTAACAAGGTCGTATCAAGTCCCGAAACTTTACAATTGTATTTGGGTACTCGAAATTAAAGTTCCCAACCCAAACCCGAAATTTCGAGTACTCACACACCCCTAGACATTACTGTATATCGATCTTATAGTATCGTAAGCATGTGTATACATATCTATGTTTCTCTCTCAGGGGACAAATCATGTTCCTCTATCGTCTGGTGAGGCCATGGTTGTTGATCGAGTGGATTTATCGATTGACGAAGTACGGCAGACAGGAAGAGCAGCAGCGGAAAGATCTCTTCGACACGTGCTACAGAATGATGAACAACATGCGTGAACGAATGCGAAGCAAGGAAGGCGAATTTACCGAGGAATCTAAGAAAACTAGAAGAATCTCTTTGCTAGAGTACATGGTGGAGATGAACGAGAGAAATCCTTGTTTCAATGACGAGGACATCGTCGAAGAATGTTGCACGTTCATGTTGGCCGGACAGGACTCTGTCGGCACCGCAACGGCAATGACGATGTTCCTTCTAGCAAATCATCCAGAATGGCAAGAGAAATGCATCGAAGAGCAGGACGACATTTTTGGAGAGGATCCGAGGATGCCAACGATGAAGGACCTGAAGGAAATGAAATGCCTGGAAATGTGTATCAAGGAATCCCTTAGACTGTATCCAAGTGTGCCACTTATAGCAAGGATACTTGGTGAAGACGTGAAAATAGGTACATTCCAACTATTTCATTTTATCGCATTATTTATCAACATTGTTTCATAATTTTTTTCAAGTTTTATAGTTCGCCAGCGGATTTTTATGCAAAATAAACATTTTCTAACTGATTTGCAACAATCTGGAGTGACATGGAAATTTATTTTCTTTCTTAGTATGTTTAACAAGTTAGAAAATGATGTGACAGTATATTTAAATTCTTATGTTGTTTCCACGGTCTGTTATTACACCTATGTATGTTTGCATAAATGCATAAAATCCGTTTTTTATTTATAATCTACGATTAAGGACAGTAAGGACAGTAATACAGGATTTAATCGTAAACTAACTACTGTAGTAGCAGTTATGACTGGAAATTTTGATGGACTATTGTTGCAGTATTTGTTGGTCAACAATTAGATTTTTTTATTATTTAATGTCGATTTTTTGAATTCTAATATAAGAGAAATACGTATGTAAACCAGTACAATGTTAATAATTATCAAAAATATTTAGGGAAATACGTGATACCAGCTGGCTGCAGCGTGATTATGTCGCCGTATAGTACACACCGATTGCCACACCATTTTTCGGATCCTGAAGTATTCAAACCTGAACGCTTCAGTTTAGAAAATTTCGAAAAAAGGCATCCGTACGCTTACTTGCCCTTCAGCGCTGGACCGAGAAATTGCATCGGTAAAGTGACTTTTTACAAAGTATTTTCTAATATTAATACTAAATTTACATTCCCATATAAACAAAATGTGTAAAAACGTATAATACTGTACTAAACCAGAGCTGAACATTTCTAGAAACGCTTGGCTTCGTTCTTCGTATAGAGTGCTCCTACATTCTTGAATAAGTAAACCAACAAATATTTACATTCGAATATTTCACTTTTTTCAATACGTCAATATTTGCCACTTCCCGAATTTATTATCGTTAACATAATATAGTAGATAATACTAGCTAAACATTTCTAGAAATGCCTGTCTTTACATATTCTGTATACAGAGCTTCTACTTCCTCGTATAAGTGATTCAGTAAATATTTAACTTGTTTTACTATCCAAATGGTATGGAAATAGAGAATATGAGAAATTAAAACAAATAGCAAGATCAATGTTTTATCACTCAAACAGGATTTCGTTTCTGTAACAGGTAGTTTTGATTCGTTTATACAATCAGTATAAATTGGAATAACTTTTTTATACATGAACGAAATGACTTCAGCTTTTCGACCAAGCTAGAAGAATTAGGTAATTTACTAAATAATGTGTAATGATAATTTAGGAAAAATTAAAGTCGTATTTACGCAAAATGATTCGTATGAGTTAGGAAAAATTCAATCGTTTATGAGGTATAAACGATTGAGAATCGTTAATTAATGGAATAAAACGGCGATAAGTTTTAATCGCTTATTATCTCATCATCGGGCAGTAGCATGCATACTTAACAAGTAGAATGAGTCGGTCATGGCCAGACGCGTTAGACAACTTCAAACTCTCGGAAGGGAGGAGACAAATAAAAAAAATTACTTCTACATTTTCTCATGTAGAAATATGAATTCAAATAATTCAGATATATGGAATCAAATAGTTTACGAAACTTTAAAGTCGTTTTCTAAGAGAACGAAAGACACGTGGTTCCTTTGAGACATTTGTTCATTGCATTCAATGTTAACTACAATTTTGTGATCCATTTTTGTTACATATCTCTAATGATTCAGAAATGCAAAATCACGCTATAGTGACTACAACATATAATTTTAAAACACCCAGTACATAATACATACAGTAGTAAGTTTTAAACAAATATGCGTTTAAGTATGATTATATCATGGAGGAAAATAAATTTTCAAAAATAGAAAATTTATTTTCGAATGTAATGTACATTTTAATTATATTTATAAAATAATATATATATAATATATATATATATATATATAAAATAATATATATACAATAATATATATAAAATAATATATATACAATAATATATATAAAATAATATATATGTAAAATATACAATATAATATATATAATGTATACATATATGTATATGTATATCTTAATTTGTTTTAATTGTGTCATACTGTAACTTTATAGTCTACTTATTAGAATTACACTATAATTTCCAATACATTTTTCAGGCTACAAATTTGCGATGCTAGAAATGAAGTCCATGATCAGTGCTGTCCTTCGGAGGTGCCGGTTACTATCGGTCCCCGGCAAAGAGGAAGTGAAACCGAAATTTCGAATGACGATCAGAGCGCAAGGTGGGCTCTGGGTCAAAGTTGTGGCGCGCGATCAGAAATTAAACACGTCTAGTTAATTAATCCAACGCTTCCTGACTTCTAGCTTGTAATATCTCCTTTATAGTTTCATCTTTCTAAGAAGGACCAGTGAATTGTACATTATTTGATCTTTTGCTAAGTAAACTGTATTTTGGAATGTTCATCAGTATGTCTCAACTACTGAACAATACTATTAGAATATGTTATTTAACCCTTTGCACTCCTTTGTCGAGCGAGACTCGGAGAAAGAAAAATATAAATGAAATGAGTTTCTATATGTATATTTATCTCATTCTTTAATTACAAATACACATATAACTTCCACAAGCACAAATTACAATAAAGTTTGAGAGAGCTATATTCAATATAATTGGTAAAAAAAATTATTTAATATAAGTAACAGTCAAGGAATGTTGGCTATAAAATTGAAAAATAATTCGGAGTGCGAAGGGTTAATATAATTCTTCATTTGGTAAAAAAATCGGGCAAACATTTTCTAATCAAGATGTTATTTATATGAACTGAATTATAGACTATGAACGCGAGGGAGTATGTATTTTAGTAAAGTACAAAGAAAATAGAAAGTTTGCATAGTAATTACGAATTGGGCGTGTTCGCTGTATAATAAAAAATGCACAATTATCCGTCAATTATGCATACAGATAAATGTGATGTCGTAAATAGTAGACTGCGGTTGTTTACGTATATTCCAACTTTTGCCGAGAAACTTTAAAAAAGTGGAATTAAATAAAATCATTTTTTTTTTAAATTCTATTGAATTTTATATTCTAGCCTTTTTTAAACATTTTCCTGAGCCGTGAATGCATAAAGATCCGCAGTCTAGTCGTAAGTGTTTCAATTAAGGCGTTAATAAAAAATACTGAGTACCATTAATCCTTCACTGCATGATATTTTTAGTTGGGATGAAAAAAATTGAAAGAAAGTCAGTTTTCATGTTTTATTTAAGGGAAAAATATTTTTAAAAATTAGAACAACATATTCAGAAAAGTAAACTAAATTAGGAATAGTGGAAAAACACGTTCTTAGTTTACTGTATACCAGATTTGTTAACTATATCAGATATGATAGACTATGTAGCGAAGGGTTAAAAGGATCGATTAGAAAATTTCATTCCAGAAGGTTTTTCAAACAAAAACTGGAACATATTATGAATTAACGAAAGGGATCACTTTGCAAATAATTAATGCTACTGGGATTGTTCGGAATGAATCAAGGTCAAGAGTAAAAGGTTTGCCCGTGGTGATTCATAGTTACGTGTGATTTCGGGAATTCTTTCATGTCGTCTGTAGATGATTAAATATGCTTGTCCGTCATATTTCATATTTACTTAACCGCATTGGCCATGAAGGGATGCGCTTAAAGACTTGCGTAAATTATTGAATAGTGATTGGACGTGTTTGATCTTACGGTGTCAAGTAGTCTGCTTACGTAATCATGCTGACAACCTGTCGCCTAACTACACACTTTATTCATCGTGAAGTAGCGAGAATGACAGATAGAATTTCTGTCGTTGTCGCATCTGCACTGAAGTTTAAGGTTTCTTTCGACACGTGTTAATCCTTATATGTACCGTTGTTTTGGGCCACGTCTGACCCGTTCCGTATTACATAAATCAGAGTTGGGCATTAATCGATGAAAATTTTAATCGAGATTGATTGATTACTGTGTACGATTGAAAAAAGAAATCATCGAAAACTTGGAGACTGATTTAATTAATTGTTGAAATTAATTAGACCGCTAACAGGTCTATCCATAAATTTTAATAAGTAGGCACATGGAGATGGGATTATAAGTTGATCATTAATCAATTACCCGATTGATCATTAGAATTGAAAAGAATGTAATCGTGAACCGAAATTAACGACTAAAGTAGGCATTTAATTGTTAATTGCGATTAACGATTGAAGTGGAAGTTTATTCGATAATCGTTGATTCAATTTTTGCCCAACTCTGACTCCTATATACTAAACACGTTACGGAAAACATGAAATGTAAAAACATATAAATAAAGTATTTATATTTATCAAACATATTTTCGCTATATTATTAGATCGGAAGTACACAGGGTCAATCACGAAGCGTGAACACTAGACTGAAGATGTTTATGCAATTTTTCCAATTCTTATAGACGAATTGTAAGAAAGCGTAATGAAGTAAAATCCTACTTTTCACGATATATAATTGTTTTCACGAGAACAGTTTTTGTAGGTCTAAAACAAATAAAAATGGTACTGAATTCGATCGAATTTTATATCCTAACATTTTTTGAACATAGAGGAATCTTGAGGAATCGAGAATAGGGTAAACTGTACAATGATTGTCGCCCTAAGCCAAAATCGTGTTGGAAATCTTCTCATCTTTTTTTAAAAAGTTTAAACGAGCTTAACTTGCTATTATTGCAAGATAATAATAAGCGCTACAAGAGATAAACTGTTCCAAGCTGTTTTCTCAGAATCTAAAAAAGATATCGAATTAATCTTTTTTCAAATTAAATGGTTAAGGAAGATTAATATTTTAGTATGTATTAAATTTTTCGGGGGAAAAAGGATGACAATGGAAAATACTTACTCTATCTCCCTCCAAAAATAAAGTTTGATTCATGAGTCTCGAATATCCAAAATAAGTCAAAGCCATAATACATTGAATAGCATTGAGGGTCGACATTGCGTTCTCTAATCATGGAAAAATTGGTCTGCAAATGACTTCCATATCTAACGTAATTATTATGTACAAAACGTCCTTGAACTGACGGACATAACTTATTACAACAAATTTAATAGGAAAAGCAATTTCACGTAGAATTGTGCGCCGTAACCACATAATAGTAGACACTTTTTACAAAATGCGAACTGGTGAAGTCTCTATAAAATTACTATAGCTCGAGCTATATATTTTAACTCGAAAATTAAACACATTTCTCCCTCGCTACAATATTTCCATTCCTTATGATTTTTTCTTCATACAATAGCTAAATGTGTAGTAAATTTTTAGACACCAAAATATTGAATAATGTAAACAATGTTTTGTTTGAAAATTGTGTTTTGAAAATTGATTCGATTCATTATTTTACTCTGGCACATATTGTAATAAAAATTGCACAGAATTTAAATAAATAGAGCCTCGTAATTTTGGTGAAGCTAAAACATTTTAGTCGCTTTTAGTGCTCGATAGGTTTAGTGGTAATA